>JAKXYG010000797.1:195000-197500 GCA_025895645.1 Cardicola forsteri
CTGGTTCATGTCAAATGTCGAAATGAGTTTGATGTCGCGAACAATTTCCACAATCATTCGTATGGCATCGTTGACCTTTTTGGCACCCGAAATTGGCGTCAATTGTTGTCGCAGAATTTCCAGTTCTTCGGTGTAAAAACTGGCAAATTGACTGGGTTGGGGGTTTTTTTGTGTTATTTTCAACAAAAACAAAAAAGAGGATTAAACGGTAGATGATAAAACCAACCTTAAGGAAAAATGTTGCGAAAGAAGGAGCCAATAAGAGTCAAACAACCTTTTGTGTGAGTGTGTGATTAGTCGTAAGTTGGGGATGGAAAAGTTTCAAAAAGTGGTACCAAATTTGCACGATGACCCAATACAAATTGTATAGTACTAGGTAAATATTGATTTTTCCACCTTAGATATTTTTTCAAGGTCAAACAATTTCCTTTTGTTAGAAGAATACACCAACGTGACTCATACTCACTTACGGACGTTGACCAATAGGATTTTTTAAAATTCTTTTTACCTTATCATTTACCGATTAAACTGATATTGTGTTGAGGCTCAAATTTTACACTGTGAAGGGAGGGGGGATTTAACCCAGGTTCGAGTGGGGTGCTTTACTGTTTGACAACCCCGATGGTTGGTTACTACGTCGTTTTAGTTGTCTGGTAGATGGAAGGGATAACAAATGTAGGACGAATAGGAAAGGTTGTTAGCCGATAGACCATATCCTTGGAACGACGCCGCTTTTTGTAAAAACCACTTCATTTTTTGTCAGGGCGGTCAGGTAACATTAAGGTATCTTTTGAGTAACTTGTGTGCACTCTCATTTGCCAACTTGGAAATCCAATTATGCGGCTTCGCAGTCGATTGCTAAATCTAACATTAGGATGTACCAAATGGACTATAATTATTATTAAAAATTGAGGCTTTACATCTTCAGGATCATTGGTTTCTTTAAATGTTTTTTGTGGTGAATATTTGATTAATAATTTTAACTTTCCGATAATGGCAATACTCTTGATTTCGCCTACCTCTAACACAAATCAACAGCAGCTGAATGCAGAATGGCGTTGTTACAAAAATACCGTCTATTAGGTAAAAAAGGGCATTTCTTTTCTAGAATGCAAAGCAATAAATCGAGATAAAGTGTTGCCAATCAATATGTACCATTTGAATTAAGTGCGCTCCCCTCAAACCCTTTTCAAAACAAAAATTAAAAAAACATTTTACTAATGACGGAAAACGCATTTTTTACCAGTGGACATTTTAGCAAAGTCAAACGAACGGGCCCGCATTTAGTGGGCCGACGGTAGAATTCAAACCCTTGTCCATTGAGGTCCAAATCGAGCGCTGAACCGCTCGATCACCCCGGCTAAAAATGTAAGATCACAACAGTAAAATGCAAAACACCCACCTTTCCGTATGTTTGAGTCGAATTTTAAATGCAAAACTCAAAACGTCCGCGGCCCGACCAGTTCCCGAACAAATCACCACAGGTACATTTTCTCGAATGCTGTTTCGAGCGTCAATAAAAACATCGTGACCTCCTTCGACGACCACAAGAACGACGGGAATTCCCCAGCCACCGGCTAATTAAAAATTAAACACATATTGAACATGTCAAAGTGGGTTGATGTAAGTAAGTTTACGGTAGTTCACTTGAAGGTCACTTGAAGGTCACTTGAGGTAGAAAGAAGGTTAACAGCCTGGCTTCTTTAAAGAATAAATATAATTAATAAATTGGGGATTGATGACGGTTGATCTTAGCACTCATTGACTGAGTGAGAATCGAGGTATTTTGTAATTATAGGAATAATAATTTTATGTATTGTTGATGTAATGCAAAAGTAGTCCTTATACTGAAGGGCAATTCAATAAATCCAGGTAAACATTATACAGTCTCCTTACACTGAACATAAGTTGTTGGTAGAGCCACCTATTCATTAATTCCAAGTTTTAATAGTTTCTCAAATTCCTATACGAAACATTTGTTGGATGCGAATTAAACTTGGGGGAATAAATAAAGTTGCTTGGCTGGAAGACCGCATCCTAGCAACAAGATCAAACACATATCCTATGGACTTTTAAGCAAAAGATTAACAACTTGGTCATTGCAAAAAATGTTGCTGAAATAACAGAAACAGGACACCATTTTATTAAACTACAGTAAATAATTAAAAGCATGATTCCAACGGTTTCGATGAAATCCTTATGGAATTTCAATCTTTACTATGCATGATCTTCGAAGCTAAGCATTTAATGGAATGATCTACCTGCTCCAAATAGTTTTAACATAAAAAAAAACAGAAAATAACGATAATAATGATAATAATATTAAGATAGATGCTAACCAAAATGGCCGAAAAAGGAAAGAATCCCATTGGTCAACGTTTATTTACGGAAGTTTGATGAACTAATTTTATTGGTCAATAGGCATGCTAAGTGTGACCTTGAAAAACTGTGAATTAGCATCTGCCTAATGATAGCAATCAATTTAACGCATTCTTACATC
>JAKXYG010000797.1:202500-220000 GCA_025895645.1 Cardicola forsteri
AGAGTCCAACTTTCGCATGCGTAAAGAAGAATAGAACGCACTAAACTCTTATATATTCTAATCTTGGTTTTAATACAAATATTACTTTTGTTCCAAAAAGGTTTACTTAAACACCTAAAGGCTGCAGCAAAGAAACAAATACGACGCCGAATCTCTGAAGACCTGGATCCTTAATTATCTATGACCGAACCTAGGTACGTAAATTCATCAACCACAGGGAGTGGGATACCATTAACAGTGATTGGATTTCTAAGGAAAACGTTCGCTAAAACCACTGTTTTTTAGTATTAAAGATATAAACCATCTTTCTCTGAGGCTTTTGAGTAAGTTCAACCGCATTTTACAAATCTTCTTTGGTTTCTGCCACAAGAACCGCATCGTCTGCATATTGAAGATCCGCTATCTTGCAACCTATCTCAAACTCATATTGAAAAAGGATATAATGTTGGGGGAACCTGTAAGATAATTTTGCACAAAAGTCTATTATTACTCGAAACAAAACCCAGTAAAGTTCAAAGTTAACTGGCTAAGAAACTCAATCGTACATGACTACTTGAGTAAAACGTCATTACAAGTGAAATATTATATAAATCGTCCAAATATGTAATATTATAAACAAGCTATCAATTACACTATTGAATGATATTTTTGGTTTTTATTGTTCAAGTGTTTGGCTCCAAACCACAATCAAACATTTTGGACACCTAGAAATGATGAGAGCATGCGAATACATGTCCAGGCAGAAATGATTCTAGTATACTAGCTGCACGTTTTGTTAGAAAAGATGAGAAATCAACTGCTTTAGCCAGTCCCAAGCTTAGACAAAAAAAGAAGGAATTGAGTGCAAGATTAGAAATCCCGGCCTTTGTAAAAATTGATATTGTTACAAAATAAATAGGTGGACGCCATTCCGGCATACAACGGCACGACCCAGATGAAAGGGTTGAGTAAAAGCCGAAAGCAAAGCCAATTTCCAATTAAACGAAAAACATTTAACGTTTACCGCACCCCAAAAAACCAGCAGCAACAATTTTGGAATAGACATTTAATAATGGCAAAAAAAAGGTTGGAGGTAGACTACAGAAACATTGGCAAAGACCTACTCGAGGAGATCTAATTCAAATAAATGTCTCATGGGGGGGGATTAAACAAACATTGTGGCAAACTGTTCCAATACGTGGAATCATTTTGTTTTCCCATGTTGTTTTTAAACTATGTTTTTTTTTCTTTTTGCTGTTACTGTTATCTTGTTGTCCCATGCTTATCTAAAAAATGTTTGTTAATAATAATAATAATAATAATAATAATAATAATAATAATAATATTGATAATAATAATAGCATTAATAATAATAAGTTGTTTTCTAAAAGATCAAGTATTCTAATTATTTATTTTTGCATAATTTTGTCATTTCTATATTTGTGCTACTTATTAAACAATAGTCTATTCGTTTTATAAGTATATAAAACATAGAAACGTGACAACATTTATTAATTGATAAGCAACATTTTTGTAACAGCGTCACTGTTTCCAAACATTGACGCGGTTACCTCCGTTTTTGTCAACATTCTCTCCATTAGTCTAACGGCTACATATAGTATACATATACTATAAAATACTCCTTAAGTACCTTGAGTAAAGACTTGCACTCATTCGCTCAAACGGAAATCTAGTTTAAACTTCTGTAGGTCTAGAATGAACCACATGGAGATGACAAAACAAGATGAACGTCAATCTTATAAACCGAGACTTTATATGTATTACTGAATTTTTTAATATCATCTATAAACATACATAGTAGTCGGTTTGCTTTATATAACACAACTTAATTGTAATATATTTTTCTAATTGTCCATAATGTTCTATTTACTTGATCAAAATAGAAATTAATGTAAATTGACACATTTGTTTATAAATTAAGTCTGTTTCTATCATATGACCTTATGTATTGCAACGCTTTAATCCATCATATTACAATTGTTTCAAAAATAAATCGAAAAAATTAATAAACTATTACATATTTTCAATTAATTACAATGCGGGTATAAAAAAACTTAAACGTAGTGCTTTATAAATTTATTGGATTAATTTGCATCAAAATTAAACATTTGAAATATTTATTTATATTGATAAACCAACATTGTTTATACTTTATTTCATTCAATTGTGTGACAAAGTGATTTAGTAGTAAACATCTAACTTTTTGATGTAGGATGTTTGGTGTTCATTTGATAGTTAGCACCTACTCGTCTAAATTTAGTCAAATAAAGATTATGTTAAACACCAACGTATCAACCAAACGTGATCACTTTAAACAATTTTTTACTATAATTTACAAATCTTATCTTTATACTTTTTAATTTAAATTCTGATTTAGTTTAAAAGTTTAATTAAATGTTAAAAAATATGCAAAATAGTATACAGTATTTATATTATAATAAAATAAACAAAATATTTATATAAACATTGAAGACAAATCAAAAAAATTATTATTTATATACTAATAATTATTTTAATGTAGTATACAAACCAAAAACAATAATATTAAATATTTAGAACCATTAGCATCTCATTCTAATGTTAATGATTCTGAGGATTTGAGTAATGCTTATAAATTTTAATTCCTAATAATGGTAATATTTTTGACTGTTCCTTTTTTATGTGATGCATCCTAGACTAGATGACTCTAGGCATCTAGATTAATAACAACAGATACCGAATATGCAGCGGTATAGCTGGGCTCTCACTAAATTCCTGTTTAGTGAATGGGTGTTAACATAAACCCAAGATACTTAAAAGGTATTTCAACGTAACTATTTACCGTATGTAGCTAGTTAGGTTTATGGATCCGTCAAACGGCGTAAACTTAAAAAAAATTGCTTCGTCAATCCCTGTGAACACTGGCGTTGTCGCAAGAAAGCCATATTCTAGCCAGGAAACTTCATTTATCTCTCTAAGTTCAACTCACATCCAACAACCCTTTTGTATAGGAATTAGAAAAATTATTAAAACATGGAATTAATAAAAAATGGTTCTGCTACCAACTTTTGTTATGTTGTCAAAATATTTTAAGTTAAATAATTTAATAAAATCGAAATAATAATCAAAATGATAAAATCTTATTAAATTTGTTAACGGATCTAACATTTTAAACTTATTTCTAACTAAAAATTATTAACAGTTATATTATTTATTTCAAATTTACATTTTTTCAATTCAAAAAATTAAAATATTTTTTAGCAATATGAGTAATTAAAAAACAAATTATTAATTAATGCTGTTAAATAATTATTAAATAAAATATTAAATTGTTGAAAAAAAAGTTTATAAAACATCGACAATATATTTAAAACATTTTTAGTTTAGTTTAATTACAAATATAATATTTTAAATAATTTTATTAAATTTATTAAATTTTTATTTTTATTAAAAATAAAGAATAGCTATAAGTTGGTATATTTTAATTAAGTAGCTACAAATGTGTTCAAAATTGCATTCAACAATAGGTTACCAAAAAATAATAACAAGTTAATAAAACAGACTTTTAATTTTAAATATAAAAACTATAAAAATAAATGTTTTTACATTATAAAATATTTTAAATTTCATATGTAAAATTAAAAAAATATTATTTGTTTATTATAAATTAATGCCATGAAACGCTTTTCTGATTAGTTATTTAATCATTTATATTTAAGTTACAAAACATTAATTATTTTTAAAATTACAATAACAAAATTAATTAAATTGGTTTTTCAAAGGTTTGTTTAATTTTTAATTTAACAACTAATTAGTTAGATTAGTTACACAAATTTTACCTTAAAATGCAAGATAAAAATATTACTAAATTAAATATATGTAACAAATGTATTAAAATTAAATATAAAAAAATGTTCAATATAGATAATTAAAATAAAACAATTACTTCCGTAGGAACTTGAGTTGATTCTGATTCTGATAGAAATTCAATTTGTCCAAAAGCGTTTGTAGGACGAAAACATTTTAAATGCGTTTGTTCAGACCATACATCACTAACGTTTTCCATAACTATTTATATTAGAAAACAATAACATACCTTTTCGATAATGATACGCTTCATATTCTCCACAATAACATCTAAAAATTAATATTTTAAACGTTAAGCTATTTTTTAATACCTAACATTTTGTCCTGATTCATTAACTGTGCCAATGTTTGGACAGAATTTTACGCATTCTTTAAAAGAAAAATGATTTAGAATAAAATGTTTTTTAACCTATTTAAAATAATTAAATTTTAGATATACCGTTTTTAACGATTTTTGATGCTCTTCTGTACGTACACTTCTTTTCATACTTATTTGTGATTGTGTCATACCATGTGCCATATTATTCCAAATATCACCGCGGATACATATAACAAACACAAAAATTACCCTCGTTAAAAATATGCATTATTAATTAACCTTTAAATTCTATGACATTAAAAATATATAAACAAATTAAATTATTATTTTATTTTATAAATAAGTAATTACAATTTTTATTAAAATAAAATAATAATATTTAAAAAAATAATATTTTATTTATTTAATTGCAGTTAATATTTTTAACATTTTAACTATTAATAAATAATATATTTTATAAAACAATTAATTTATATTAAAATTTATTTTATTTAAAAATAGCAACATTAAAATTAACATTTTAATTAAATACAATAACGAACTGATGATATTCATTGTATTTTTTATTTATAACGAGTACACGCTCATGTTGTATGATGATTGAATCAAATACTTGTTAATTGGAAATACTTAGTTATTAGTTGCTTGCCTATATAGATTATAATAACAAAAAACTAAAACAAGCGTTTATTTAATCGCGTTAAAACATTATTAGTTTAATTTAATTATTCAAATTACAGTATTTAAATAAACAAGTGAATTCAACCGGCCAATCGCATAAATGTGATGTTTGTTTATTTAAAGGAAAAATTAATAATTATAATAATTAATAATGTTTAATTAAATAATCATAACTAGAAAATGTTAAAAGATGAATTATTAAATTGTTTTTAATTAATTTTCATAAATCATCCTTGCCACACATTATTAGGTAAACGTTTAATGCACAGTTTCTTATATTTTAATATTTTAAAAATTATTTAACATTTTAAAAATTAACAATTAATTATTTAAAAAATATTTTATAAATTGTTTACTACTTTATTATATTGATTACTTGTTATAAATATATATAAATAATTGAAAACTATAATTTTCTTAAAATTCTTTTATTATTTTTAATTAATTTAAATTTATATAACGTATAAAATATATTGGTTTTACTTTTGCTTTTAATAAAATTTTGTTTTAATTATATTTACTATATAATATTGCACATTTGTTTATAATGTTAATGTAATTGCTGCTTGACGAATTCAGGTTTCAGGTTGATACACGAGTTAAATAGGAGAAAAACTCCTTTTAGTACTCTGTTCAAAGTTATCGGATATCATGAATAACAAATATGAATAACAAAAATGAATAAATAAAAATAAAAGGATGTTAAAGGAGTTAGGTAAAATTAAGAAGAAAAAGCTTGTCGTATGCCAATTTAAATGCTTGAATGGATGGGGCTAACACAACGTGTGAGGGCAAGCTATTCCAGGCGGAAATAACCCTGTAGGAGAAGTGGTGAAGACCTATGCGGGATTAGACGCGGGGTTTAGAGAGCTTGAGAGGGTGTCCTCTCCAAGGGTCGCTGGAAATTGTGAAAAGATGCTTAAATTGATCGGACTTGATGAGTTTGAAAACTAGGATGAGGTCGCCCCGGAGTCTTCTATCTTTCAGAGGGAAGAGGCGGAGGGTTTCCAATCGCTTAGAGTAGGGGACGCTTTTAAGGGCACGCGGCAGTCTTGTAAAACTTCTCTGGACCTTGTCCAGTTTGATTATATCGGCTCTTAGAAGAGGGAAGTCACTTGAATGCAGTATTCAAGATGCGGCCTAATGTAGAGTTGATAGAGGAGTCGTGTACAGCTAACCGGTAGGATCCCCAAATTACGCCTGAAAAACTTAGTAAGACGATAACAGGTTAGAATCGCTTTATTATGATGGGACGAAAAACTGAGGGAGGGGTTGAAAATAACTCCTAGATCTTTAACCGTATCAATTTTAGTGATGTTCTGGGAACTCGGAAATATGAACTGATTCCCGGAGAATTTCCCGAAACAGAAATGGTTACATTTGGAAATGTTTAGAGGGAGAGCATTATCAAGAGACCATTGATGGATGTTATTAATATCTTGTTGCAATTGCTCAGGGTTAGAACCCCAAATTTTGACATCATCAGCATAGAGAAGATGTCAGAATGAACAACCGAGGAGCAAATCATTGATATAGATAACAAAAAGAAGTGGCCCTAGTAATGATCCCTGGGGGACACCTGAAGTAATCTGGGTAGGGGGGAGGATGCGTTTCCTAATTTGACGCTAAACTGGCGATTAGAAAGAAAGTCGTGTATCCATTCTAAGAGAAGAGGACCTATACCGAAGGCTTTGAGTTTACTAAGCAGTGCGGAATGCGGAACTTTGTCAAAGGCTTTGCAAAAGTCGAAGTAGATAACGTCGACTGATGGTGAAAGTTCCAGCCTATGGGTAATGTTCTTGGTGAACTCAAGGAGGTTGGAGAGACAGGATCTCCCGGCATAAACCCATGCTGAGCTGGGCTGATAAGGTTATTACGTGTGATGAAACCCATTAGATGCGATTTTATTATTTTCTCTAGGATTTTGCTGGAACAAGACAGAATACTTATGGGTTTGAAGCTATCGGGCTTAGATTTGGAACCTGACTTATAAATTGGACGTATAAAAGCTAGCTTCCAAATTGCAGGGGAGACGCCGGACTGAATGGAGCGGGTAAAAATGTGGGTGAGGGGAGTAGCGAGCTCGGATGCACATTCTTTAAGGACTCTGGGGAAGAGGTTGTCAGCACCGCGAGATGTTGATTTGAGCTGGGACAAGTACTTAGACACTATATGGGGAGTGATGGTAGGGCTACCGGAATCAAGGGCAGGGTCGGGAAGGGAGTTGATTGAAAAGTCGGGATTAAAAACGGACTTAAAATATTCCCTAAAGGTATTGCACACCTCAGGGAGTGGTCGAAATGAACCAGTATTATCTTTCAGCTTAGGAAGAGAGATGTCGTAACCCCGTTTGTTCTTGATGAATTTGAAGAGAAGACTATTATCCGATTTAGCATTGCTCAGGAGTGAATGGAGTCTAAGGTTTTTAAGACGTCTGAGACAAGCAACGGATTTACTACGAAGGTCTAGGTAGCGATAGAGGAAGGAGGGGAGTCCTGACGATTTCCACTTATGAAAAGCTATATTCCGGGACTTAATGATACGAATAATAAAACGGGGGATTTTGGGTTTAGAACAGGTAGGGATATGAAAGGGAATAAAGCGTTCTATACCTATTCGGATGGACTGACAAAAGTGGTTATATGTAGCATCTAGGTCATTATTTGAGGGGTCCCAGTTGACTTGCCTCAGGACAGGAATTGATCAGCTCAAAGACAATGTCCTTGTAGTTAGTAGCTGTTTTTGGGATCCCTCTGACTATTAAATTATTCTCCCGGCGTCTATCAGCAGCAAATTGTTTGGCTGCAAATAGAATTTCATCCTGCGACAGTCTAAGGACGGCTTTTATGGTTGGGAGCAAAGAGTCCTTGACTGTTGTTGAAAGAGATTCTACTGTGTCTTTGAGGGAACTGATATCGTCAGCCTGTTTCGTAGAAGCAATTGTAACAGACTCTTGGAGTGCGGAGAGTGAGTTTTTAAGGACTAAGTTACTGGTTTGGACTTCTCTGACTAGATTAAATAGTTCTGAAATGGAACGATCCTTTGGGTCAGGAGACTTAAGGTTCTTTACCCAAAGGCAGTTGATGCAGTGAAAATCGACGCTACTATTTGCTAAATCTGTATAATTGATAACTGAAAGACCGGTACACTTTTCGTGAAACCAGGTGTTACACCCAGAACAAAACATACCAGACTTGACCGACTTACCACACCCCGTCTTCCACAAAGTGCGGTTTGGGAGGTCATCATTAAGTCGGAAGAAACTGAAATGACTGTTGAGATAAAATAAAAAGCAAATATCACAATGCAGAGCAAAGTGATAATCAGTTAAAGAATTAATAAAAACGTTTCAAATACGAATCATGCAATTCGCACTCGTTCAATCAGCTGTACAACTCAGGTTGCACAAATGACACAAATACCAAAAATCCAAAAACGTTACTTTAAAAGGCACGATTTATAAATCGAACCGATTAAAAAAAATAGGGCAACACTGGATGCACAATAAACACACTAAAACACTAAAAAACAGCAAAACACCAAAAACACCAAAGACAAATAACAATGCCACGAGACACGTAGCAAGCGCGTTAACAATAAGCAACTTTTGATCAGCACGTCACGCAAGCGTACCGCAGTGATTCAAAACTGTTAAAGTAATGTATAATTTCGTTGTTTTTGACCATTAATAATCCGATAAATGGTTAAAAAGTTAACTTTATATAAATTTGCCAATTCTTTTTGTAAAAGTCCTTTATTTTTATTTTTTGATAACACGATGTTCATTTTCAGTAAGATGAAAACATTTTTTCATCATTATTGTCTATTTCACAAAATGCAATCAGAAAGCAAAATTAGAGAATGAGCAGAATTTCAAGGTTAAACGTAAATAATAAATTATTTGATTTGTTTTTAAATTTTTATTTAAAATCTTTTAAAAATTATTTTTGCTATTTTTATTCATATAGATTAAAATAATTACATGTTTATTTTAATATGAGCAAGTAACTAATAAACGAAAATTTCCAACAACAAGATTGTGATCAGAACCAACATCTGCACCGCGATATGCACGTACATCTTGCAATAAAGATTGCCATTTTGTGCTAATACAAATGTAATCAATCTCGTTTATTGTTTTTCTATCTGGAGAAACTCACATTGTCTTGTGTATATTTTTGTGAGCGAAAAAAGTGTTGCCAACACTCATTCCACAATGACTGTTTAGCGTCAACAACCTATAACCATTATCATTTATGCTATCAGCATAGCCGTGTGGTCCAATATTTGGGGAAGTACCCAGATCTGTCTTTGTTCAATTTCGCATTGAAATCACCGATCAAAATTTTGATGTTTCTTCTTGGCACATCATCTAACAAACTTTGTAATTGAACATAAAATATATCTTTTTGGTTCTCTTCAGTAGCCTCAGTAGGGGCTAGACTTGCACAATTGTTACTTTTGCAAATCTGGTGTTGAATCTAGCTGAGATAATACGGTCGCTTACAGGTTTCCATTTAATTATAGCTTTAGCAGCATTTTTACTCAACATAATACCAACTCTATTAATATGATAATCTTTATGTTCAAAATATAAAATTGATGTATCTCCGCTCTTGAAATAACCTTGGCCTTTCCATCGCATTTCGCTAATACCCAAAATATTTAAGTTGTACTTTTTCATTTCTTGAAGGATTTGTTCTAACTGTCCAGTACGAAAAAGTGTGAGCACATTCCATCTCCTACACTAGTTAAGGTTTTGGCATTGAAGATTTTGCAAATCAAAGATTGAGCTTCCTTTCGGCTTTTACTGGACTCTGTCATCTATGTAACTCTGTCATCAAAATACGCGCCTAGTTTTGGATCAAAAATAATTCAATCTAGCCAGTCGCAAGCCTGGATAAAGGAGGAGGGTTTGAGCGCAAGATTAGCAACCTGGCCTCTGTAAAAAATTTATACTGCTACGGAAACAATAAAAGGACGCCATTCCGGCAAACAGCAGCAAAGAAATAGTAATAACTAATAATAATAATAATAATAATAATAATAATAATAATAATAATAATAATAATAATAATAATAATAATAATAATAATAATAATAATAATAATAATAATAATAATAATAATAATAATAATAATAATAATAATAATGATATTAATGTCAATAGTCGACTTTTAATAATAATAATAATGATATTAATGTCAATAGTCGACTTTCTACAGTTTTGTTTTCGTTTTTTGAAAACGTCATTATGATGTTACATTTACGGTATCATTAAAAATGTTAATTTAGTGTTTTGATATATTCAATTTTTGTACAATTTTGAACACGATAAAAAACATGTTTTATCATGTTTTACCAACTTGCTAACTACAACAATGCTAAAATGATTACTCATTCAACTCATAAAACTTGTTGCCACTTAAAACAAATATTCTCAGTCAATCAATTATTATTACAAAACCCTTTTACTTTAAAAATAAGCATGGGGGCAATAAGATAACAATTATAACAAAACAGCAACAACAAAGTCTGATAATTTCGAAAAAACATGAGATAAGACCTTTTCATATATTTAAACATTTTTTCAACACGTTTTGTTTCATTCCCCCATAAAACATTCATTTCGATTAGATCTTCTAGAATAGTTATTAGCCAAGTTTTCTGCGGGTCTACCACTACAACCTTTCTTTTACCATTTTTAATCGTTTATTCCAAAACCGTTCTTGCTGGTCAAACGTAAAATTTGACTAAGTAATTTTATTTGCCTAGTTGTAATGATGTCATACAGCGTACGACAGTCAAGCTCAATAGTTGTACCAACAGCTTTATTCAAGATTAAATTTTGTGGAAAATGCACGTTTTTATAATGGATACATTTTTACGTTTATTACTTTGAATGTTTTAACGAGAAACGCATCTTTTAGCAGTGGACATTTTAGCGAAGCCAAACGTGGTCCGGTAATGGGATTCAAGCGCTGTACCGCTAAACCACCCCGGTAAAAGAAAATAGTGTAAAAAGTGGTTATGTAACTAAAACATTACAATATTTTTTAAGGAACAATTTTAAGCTCATAAATTAAAATGTTAAAAAATTCGTCAATTGCATTGAGTACTTCCAATTCTATTGTTGTTAAACTATGAATGTTCGATATTTTTTAAACCGTTTGAAACATTAAAATATCCTATTGGTCAACCTTCGGGAGTAAGTGTTAATTATATTGGTGCATTTTGTTTATATAAAGGGGATTGTTTGACCTTGAAAATGTATGTAGAGTGGAAAAAACTGCATTTAGCCAGTATTATACGGTTTGTATTGCGTTATCGTACAAATTTGGTCACACATTAAAAAACGTACAATAAAAAAATTGTGATCGCAAAAGATTATCTAACTCTTGTTGGTTCCTTCTATCGTTACTTTTTCCGCTGATTGGTTCTATCATCTACACACACACACACATTCATGTGAATTATATTTTATGATTTAACAAAACCTTTTAATGTATTTTTAACACAAGTTTGCATTACTTTATTCCTCTTTTATTTTCCAAATTGTAAAATTGTTTGCAACATTGTTTTAAACAATTCATAATACTTTAGTAGTATGGGGAAATAATGATTTTACAAAAAACTGCAAATTGGTAAACATTGATGCAAAATTGAAATAAAAATATTGTTATATGAGGACTATAAGTCAATGCGTTACATTATTGTAAATGGAACAGTGTCACTTTTAAACAAACAAGTTTAGAAATTCTATTTATAATATTAATAATAATAATAATAATATATTATATTAATTATATTATATATATACGGTAGAAAAAGCAATATTTAACTAGTACTGCACAATTTGTATTGTGTCATCGTGTGAGTAAATTGTGTAAACCGTGCAATTTCACATTTCGAAGCATTTCTATCTCCAACACTCTTATTGGTTGCTTCTTTCGTTACTTTTTCCACTGGTTGGTCGACTCCTAAAAGTTTGGTAGATGATATGATTTACAATGAGTCACTGTGCCGGAGTGATCTAGCGGTACAGCGCTCGAATTCGGACCTTGGTGGACATGGGTTCGAATCCCATCGCCGGCACTAAAATGCAGGCCCACGTTTGGCTTCGCCAATTGTCCACTGCTGAAAGATGTTTCTCGTAAAACTTTTAAAGTAGAAAACATAAAATAAATAAAATAAATAAATAATAAAATAATATAGTGTGCACGAGTGTGACCTTATCCATTTATAGTACAACTTGCAACTAATCGCACAAAAAGTTATCTAACTTTTGTTGGTTCCTTTTTTCACAACTTTTTCCGCTGGTTGGTTTTATCATCTACCTACTAAAAGTTTCATATAAAATTAACCAACAATAATTATAAATTTGGCATTAACAATGATTCATTTAAACAATTTACCAATTTTAATTATGTTATCAACAATTTAATTATTTATTATCTATTGTTAGAAAAACATTGGAGCACAAAGATTGTTCCGCATTATTCTACTTTAAATTTCGTATTCTATACGAAACGATGCTTTAATTCTTTCTCTCTTGTTTATCTTTTTAGAAAATTTTTAAAATGTTTATTACTTTGAATGTTTTACGAAAAACGCATCTTTCAAAGTGAACATTTTAGCGAAGTCAAACGTAGGCCCGTATTTTAGTGGACCGATGGTGGGATTCGAACCCCCATGCCCACCGAGGTCCGAATTCGAGCGTTGTACCGCGAGGCCAAAGAAATACTGCTCAGCATTTTGCTCTGTCTGATCTCCTATTCTAAAGAGACTTAGCAACGGCAAAAAGGAAAATTGCTAGTAGTATTTACATCTCAGTAACAACAAACGTTTGTTACAATTGAACAAATAAATTACTTGATCCAGTTCTAAGTTTACAGTTAATAAAATTAGCAAAAACGGTATTTGAATTATTTGTAAATGCTTGATTGAGATAAATGTGGAGTGAGGCGCTGTGCTAAAATTGCATTTTGTTTCATTTTTTAAATTAAAAAATTGTAATAAATAATTGAATCCACAAACTTTTATTTAATTACCTAAAAATTTTGAAATAAAACTACTATAAATAATTAATTAGTAGTAGGTTAATTAACAAAATATTTTTAAACATTTTATACTTAAAAATCCTATTATCTACTTTCATAATTGATAGTAATAATAATAATAATAATAATAATAATAATAATAATAATAATAATAATAATAATAATAATAATAATAATAATAATAATAATAATAATAATAATAATAATAAATTGTAATTATAAAAGTAAAAAGAAAAGAAATTATAATTTTACTACAATAAACGTTAAGGTTGACTTTGCTATGTCAGTGAATAATACGGGTATGATATTGTATAATAACTAATAATCAATCTATTAACTTATTGTTTAATTATTTATTTATCGATTGATGGTAACACTATTTAGATAAAAAATAAAAATTTAAATTATCTTAAAAAAATATTTATATCAATAGATTAAATAGGTACTAAATACTAATAATAAAATATTATTTAAAAAGTTAAATTTGCTTAATCCCAAATCTAGATTGCAAAGTTGGAAATCTGACTAAAACGTGGAACAGCGTCTAAGTAAAGAAGTGAATGTATAATACCAATAAAAGGGTTGACTGATAGCCGAGAATGCAGAATTTACACGTAGTATTACACATGGTAAAAGTGGAAATACCCAAATTGATATCAAAGTTAGACTTGCAAAGGCAATATCGATCTTTCATGTTCTTTCATCTACCTAAAGGCAAACCTTTGTTTGTACGCATTAATAAGCATTCCTACAACAATATATAAAAGTAAAACGTGGAAGCGACCAGACAAGATTGATGAGATGTTGATGCTTTTTATCGCCGGTGTCTTAGAAGTATTTTAAAGATTACTTGGCGCGATCACATTTCAAATGATGAGATCATGAAAAGAACTGACTCTCGTTCACTACATGACATCATTACAATTGGACGAAAACAATTTCTTGGTCAAATTCTACGTTTACCAGCAAGAACGGTTTTGGAATAAACGATTGAAAATGGTAAAAGAAAGGTTGAGAGTAGACTACAGAAAACTTAACTAAAAACTATTTGGGAAGATTGAATCAAAATGCTTGTTTTATGAAATCAAACAAAACGTTTGACAAAATGTTTGAATACATAGAAAAGTTTCGTTGTCTTGTGTTCTTTTTCAATTATAGGACTTTGTTGTTGTTGTTGTTTTGCTGTAATTGATATCTTATTGCCCCATGCTTATTTTTAAAGTAAAAGGGTTTTGTAATGATAATAATAAATACTTAATAATCATTATACATGTAGTTATTATTGATCAAAATAATGAATGATTAAGTATCGTGTTAATTAACAAGTATTGGATTCGTTCATCATACAACGTCCGCGTACTTGTTAAACAATCAAAGTCGATTACAGAATTAACACAGAACACAATATTTACAATTATCTGAAAAATGTAGCTACATAGTTAAAAAGTGTACCAATTGGAAACATTTTCTATGTTTTGGTAACACAACTATAGTCGGTCCCAGATCTGGTTGAGAAAGGATACAGCGCTCGACTTGGACCTGACTGACATTGGGGTTTGAATCGGCCCACTAAACTGCGGGTCCACGTTCGGCTTTGCGCAAATGCCCACTGCTAAAAAATGCGCATTTCCCGTCTAAATGCTTGAAGTAGTAGTAGTAGTAGTTAATTAAATTAATTAGAACCGAAAACGGAACAAGAGTGTTGCTCCATGGTCTTGAGAGCGAAAGGATTTTGAAATAAATAAAATATATCAAAAATTGGTAAATAAATAATCAATAATGATAGTTATTATTTATTCTGTACAACGTCAAACTCATGTTTAGGAAAAGGATTCTCATGTAGAAGTCCCAAAACCATGTTTATAATTATTGTCTAAGCTCCCTTTGGGATTGACTAAAACTGAAAAAATAAACAGACTGAATTGTTTAATACAGGTCTACAAAAACTGGTCATTTACACAACATTAGTAAAACATTCGCGTTTTAAGCAAAAACGATTGATGAATAAATGTTTATCTTAAATAAATGATAAAACCAACCAGCCGAAAAAGTAGCGAGAAAAGAAGCCAGTAAGAGTTAGATGACGTATTGTGAGTGGAAACGTTTCTAAATGTGTGACCGAATCTGTACAATGACGCAATACAAATTGTATAATACTAGCAAGTATTGATTTTTCCACTTTATATACTTTTTTCAGGTCAAACAATCCTCTTTTGATAGAAGAATGCACCAATGTGACGCACGGAGGTTGACCAATAGGAATTTTTAAAATTATTTTTCCTAAGTACATTCCAGTCGCTTCCCAGTCCAGTTGGGGAGGCGGGCGGCGGCGAAGAAGGAAAATGATAAAACCAACCAAGGGAAAAGGTTGCAAAAAAGAACCAAGAGTTAGATAACCTTTTGTGTTAGTGTGTGATTACTCGTAAGTTGGAGACAGAAGAGTTGGCACAATAATTCAATACAAATCGTATAGTACTAGCTAAATAATGATTTTTTCACTTGATATACATTTTCAAGGTCAAGAAATTCTATTTTGATAGAAGACTGCACCAACTTGACTCACACTCACTTACGAAGCCTGACGGTACATGCTCTACGCCACCTAAAAATAAATAATTCTTATTGGTCAACTTTATTAATTGTAAGTGTGGGGAACGTTAGAGCATTTGCCTGTGGTCAGGGTATTGAAGATGTGCTTATATATAAGATGAAAATGATGGTAGATGATAAAACTAACCAAGGGAAAAAGAATTAAAAGAAATCCTATTGGTCAACCTCCGTGAGTGAGTGTGAGTCACGTTGGTGTATTCTTCTATCAAAAGGGGATTGTTTGACCTTGAAAATGTATATAATGTGGAAAAATCAATATTTACATAGCACTATATGATTTGTATTGCGTCATTGTGCAAATTTGGTCACACTTTTTGAAACGTTTCCATCTCCCCAACTGCCGAGTAATCACACACTCACACAAAAGGTTATCTGACTCTTATTGGCTCCTTCTTTCGCAACTTTTTCCCTTGGGATTGGTTTTATCATTTACCAAAAAATGATAGATAATGAAAAATTTTTTAAATTCTATTGGTCAGTTTTCGTGAGTTAGTGTAAGTCAAGTTGGTGCATTCTTCTATCACAAGGCGATTTCTTGACCTTGAAAACGTATATAAGCTGGAAAAATCAATATGTAGCTTGTACTATACGATTTGTATTAAGTCATTGTGCAAATTTGGTCATATATTTAGAAACTTTTCCATCCCCAACTGACGAGTAATCACACACTCACACAAAAGTTATCTGACTCTTATTGGCTCCTTCTTTCGCAACATTTTTCCTTGAGGTTGGTTTTATCATTTACCATAAAAATTCGTGTGCGCACTGCATTTTACAGCTGACATTTTGTTGAGCGGTTGTTACGTCGACTGGTAGTAGATGGAAATTATTGTAGGATATTTGACAGAACGTGTGCAGTTGTTTTTTTTTAACAAAAAGCAGAAATGATAGTTGCAGATGCTAGTTGTAAATATTTCCGAGTTGTGTTCTATTCAAAACCACATTTTAGGTGTATTATTTGGTTAATCCTATTTGATGGACAATCATTTGTAAAAGTAATGGGCATTTGATTACCAAATTATTATCTTATCAATGAGACAAATGAATAAATGTCAAGCTTTGGGGTTTCCTTTATAATTCCGAAATAGAAATAATGGATGATGTAGTAAACTGTGAGTATATCCCGCCGGAGTAGTCCAGCGGGACGGCGCTCGATTTGAACCTGGATGGGAATAGGTTCGATTTCCACGAAAAGTCTAACTCACATTCGATTTTGCTATAAGTAGGTTTCCCATACAACTTTTAAAGTATTTAAATAGAAAAAAAATCAATAGTATTACAGTTATGAACACGAAAACAATTGAAATGACTCGGTTGAGTAGACATAAGAGCGGAAGACATTGTCTGAACCAAAAAACATTTGAAAAATTTGGGTTGCCTTCATAATTGCGGAATAAAAAACTAATAATAGAAGGCGTAGTAAACTGTGAAATAAATACATGCCGTCAATCAAATGATTGTGTTGTTTATTTTTTGCTAAATAGAACATTTTGTTTTTCCTCATGATCGTGACGAAGGACACCAAGGTGCACTGATGCATGCGTGTGTGTGTGTGTGTGTGTACACACATTATCTAAAATCGATGGCTGCACTAACTGCTTATTTGTCGAACGTAACTACATGTGCACTCTCCAGTTAGTCACATATGTCGATTATCCATAATAACCGCCTGGAGAATTATTTTTTGCTCTTGTCGTGATAAACAATCGATTTTAAACATTTAAATACATAAAAACACAAACAAAATAGACTACTTTTTAAATGATACACGTGTTAATAAACTATAGTTAAACAACTGTAGGTCCAATGCACTATAATAGGAAAATAAATGCTTTCATCAATCAGCTGATCCGAAACAACTCTTATTCTTTGTTTAATTACTATTACTGTAAATGATTTACACGGGAAACGCATCTATTAGCGAAACCGAACGTGGGCCCGCGTTTAATGCGTCGGTGGCGGGATTCAAACCCCGATGTCCACT
>JAKXYG010000797.1:225000-228093 GCA_025895645.1 Cardicola forsteri
CGCTGTCAAGTTGAAAAGTCATTTTTTTGCAAAAATACGGATTGACCAATTCCTTCCTACTCGACGTTTTGTCCGATTTCAACGTTTTCTGTTTGCACTTGACCTGAACTGCCACGTCCAATTCCTTTATTTTCGCCACATTGTCGAAAAGCTTGTCCAAATTGAGCTGTCGGCATTCGTAGACGCAAACGTCAAGTCGCTTCGTACTGGGATAGATGGCCAGTCCAATACACATTTCGCCCAGACCGTACGATATTTCGTTGCCCTGTTCTAGCCAGCCAAATCCCTCAAAGACGCATCCAGCGTACTTGCTTCCGTCTATATTTTTCAATCTAATTTGCAACTTGCCAATACTGACATTTTGTACCACAGTGTCGTAATTGAACAGTTCAAAAATGACGATAATATGCCTCAGGTCGCTTTCGGTTATTGTGTACGAAAATACCTTGTGCCAGCAAGGACGTTCGTTACGATAAATAATGTGCGTACACTCCTGCTTGCCACACGGTTTCATTTGATCGCCGTCAACCTTCAATAGCGTAACCGTTACATAGGTATCTAACGAACTGACACCCGCCGGTTTGTACAAACCCTCGGCCAAAATAACACCTACCTTGAGTTCGTTATTTTCGACAATATATTTTAAATTGTATTCCAAATGGCCGTATTTGTGTTTGGCTTCGTCACGATCGAGTCCGGGAATTTCGTCAATGTAAACGGGAGCCATTTTGCGACGCTGGCGTTTCAGTGCGTAGCGTTTGCGCAGACAATTGCGAATGCATACAATAATCATGATGAGGATGAGGATGCAACACAGACATATTAGAACGAGAATGAAAATGGCCAGCGGAATACTTTTCACGCGAAATGTTTGAGTTAAATTGACGAGAAAGGGATCGGTCGAATTCAATTCAGCTGTGCTCATAGTTGACAAATGAATTGATTACAATTCATGAAAAACAATGGGGATATTAAATTATTGAATTATGAAAGGCATGTTGGTACCGAGCGCATGCGGATGATATACCAATTATGGCGTACAAAATTATCATATTATCGATTCAGTTGATATATATATATATAGAGAGAGAGAGAGAGGTGTGTGCGTATGTTTGTTTTTGTATATTAGATAGCGTATCTTTAAATGACTGGTTTTTATTGGTTTATTGCTTGAGTGAATATTGATACATTGTTACCGTATCACATTTGTTAGAGTAGTGAAAAATTGCAGGTCAAATAGAAAAACGAGAACATTAGTTCGCAATAAAATTGCATTTTGCATGCTTGGTGTGAACATATCCACTTCTAGAGAACTCGACTTGCACCAACGTTCGGGCTTCGCCAAAATGTCCACTGATGAAAGATGCGCGTTTTTTTATCGAACTATTTGAAGTAGCAATAACATTGAGCTATCTTTTGGATGCTACAATCAATCTTGCTATCAAGATCATGCTGTTTTTACATTTAAGTTGTAGTTTCATAGAATGGAAGCACCGTGTTTTTTCTTCAGCTGTATTGACTATTTTCTGAGGCTTCAACTCGTCATACCGCGGTAGCACAGCATTAAATTCAGATCTACGTAAGTATGCGTTCGAAACCCACCGCGGGAACTATCACATTCGAGTAGTAACAACCCAATTAAATGGCGTTGTCGGTAAATAGATGATTTTATAGTTGTCACATTCACCTGAATAATAAATTTACTAGGTTTTCAAGTCAACTAGGAGCACTGTACATTTGTTTTATCCTTATTTGGAATTGTTAGCAGCGCATACTTTTCAAGTTTTTCACAAACATAATCTTGAACCCACGCCTTCTCTGATATCAGACCAGCGCCTTAAGTCACTGAGCTACGGGTGGATAAACTTGAAAGGTATGCGTTACTGATGATACCAAATGTAAGGATGAAACAGTTGTTCAGTGTTCCTAGTTGACTTAAAACCAAGTGGTAATTCTGACAATTCGAAAATTAAAAAAAATCCCTTAAAAATCCATTGATAAAATAGATGATTGTTGATGAGGAAATAATATCCCATTGGAAATTGAAGTTTATTTCATTAGTAATACAAATCAGGTTTTCTAGGCTCCTTGTGCAGCCTGACTTATGATCTTTTACGATGCAGTTGAATTATAACAATAAATGAAGCAATTTGTAACACTTGTAACACTTGTACATAAACAACCTGCTGTCAAAATCAATACATTCGCTTTTGTGACAATGTTTCATTAGATTGCATTAAACCATTTGTTAAACATTATATTGACTGTGTAAGTAAAATATTGTATAAAACCGAATAGTTGATACCAATTCAAAAACCAAAATATTGACATTTTAAAAAAATTGAAAAATAAGCAAATTAGTTGCCAAAACTAAATTATATATTATAAAATATATTTACCTATATAAATATAGATAATGAAAGCTATGCATTTTGAATACTTAATAAATATGTACCAATCCACAATTGAACAAAATTGAACTTCTAATAAGCCTATCACCCACGAATTTATTTGAACTAATTTGGACATTCTATAGCATAATGCAACTGTGCCTTATAATGACTCATTCAAACTATAGTAATTTTGAATTAATTTCTTAAAATCACATATTTACTATATTGACTATATTTTTATTCATTATCATATGACATTCCATTTCATTTTGTTCCCATTATTTGTACTACAATTTTTTTTTTGTAATTTTGTAATGTTATTTATGCATTTTTATCAATGGTGAAGATGTATTTTTTACGTTGAACTTATCTCGAGTGAGATATTAAAGCTTAATATAATAATAATAATTATTATTATCATTATTATTATTATTATTATTATTATAAATGTTATTATTATTATTATTATTATTTTTATTATTATTATTATTATTTTAATTATTATTATCATTATTATTATTATTATTATTATTATTATTATTATTGTTATTATTATTATTATTATTACTACTATTATTATTATTTTTATCACTATTATTATTATTACTATTATTATTATTATTTTAATTATTATTATCATTATTATTATTATTATTATTATTATTATTATTATTATTATTATTATTATTATTATTATTAT
>JAKXYG010000482.1:0-7500 GCA_025895645.1 Cardicola forsteri
GAATTGAAAAAAACAGAAGTCGTATTAAATTTGAGGTAGGTGCTACCATCTGATTGGTTAATGTCAAGGTCACGTATTTTTATTATCTTTCTAAGGTTGACAAAAGTAGGAATGTATTATTATTATTATTATTACTATTATTAGTTGCAATCGGACGCTCAATTAAGTAATTCATTTGGACGAGGAGGCTTAGCACACACAAAAGGACTGAGTTCGCGTACTGCAGCATCCGTCGACAATTTTCGTTGGCGATCTACGTAAAACGTGACCAATCCATTTTAATCGTCATCTCTTATTGTGTTAGAGGTACATGGCCAATCACTGTCTAGTGTCTTACAAATATCTGATAATGGTTGAAATATTTATGTAGTTATCAAACGGTTGCGTTCAATATAAGACAGTAGAAGAAAATAAAAAGTTTTTTTTGGTTGACGGCACCGCTATTTGTAAAAATTCATTGTGTCGAATTGATCCAGCAGTACAGCGCTTAATATACTGGTCGATGTATATTAGTCTCAGTCAAGAGTACACTATACGAACGTACGGAACTATGAGTTTTACAATTATTGGAATTTGAGAATTTGTTTGATCTCACATGACATTCATTTAAAATGGCTGTTGGCCGATTTTTCTGTAGTCTACCGGCTCCCGCTTAACCTTTCTTTTGCCATCATCAATTGTCCATTCTAAAACCGCTTTTACTGGTCTTTCGGACGATAAAATAGAATTTGACTATGTACGTTTTTTCGTCATGTAGAATACTTCTAAGACATTGGCGATAAACAATTTATTATATTAGATTAAAACGTTCAAAGTTTACAACTTTTGTATATATATATATGACTAACTTCTGGAGCAACAAATTATCCAATATTTTTGAAAATGTAGCGCAGCCGTTTGGGGACCCGCCTGCCGGGGTGGTCTAGCGGTACAGCGCTCGAATTTGGACCTCGGTGGACATGGGTTCGAATCCCATCGCCGGCACTAAATGCGGACCCACGTTCGGTTTTACTGCTGAAATATACGTTTTCCAAAAATAATTCAAAGTAGTATATATATATATATATATGTTCAAAATTCCAAATTAAAAATGTCACGTTTATGCAATCCTTGACATAAATTTTAACACTAAATTACAATTTCTTTTCAATATTAATTAAAATTGTTCAATGTATTAATTAACGCTTTATATTTCAGAAAATTGTGTGAAAATACACCCATGTTTAAAGTACTTCAAAACAAATCTTGTTTAAACCAAGATCTGGATCAACTCAATTCACAATTGAAACGTTTTCCAAACGTCATTCGTTTAATTCAATATCAGTTGGCAGAACAAATAACGTATCAACTTGAAAAAAACATTCGTGAATACGTCGAACGAGTTGCTGATGATCGACACAACGCTGTACATCGTTTAGTGATTTATCCGATTTTGGATAAAATAAATGAAGGTTATTTATTATTTACTATTTATTTATATGCAATTGTGCTGTATAATAGTATTAAAAACACAAAATTATGTTGAAATTGTATATATAACTTTATTTGAGTAAGCATAGCACTTAGAGTAATATGATTGGCTAAAATTCAACATGGCCGCCCCACGTTATATAAAAAATAAATATGGCTGACAAGCAATCTGATTGGTTCATTGCAATAATCAATACATAAATAAAAAAATGAAGATTTTTTTCTTATAATCGAAGATTGTGCTTTCTTCTGGCCTACACTGAACCCTGTCATTTGAGTTGTTCTATCACTTCCTTGCCTTTGTTTACCCGAATGACGTCCTATTATTGCATTTCTTATTGTATCTTAATTAGCAGCTAATAAAAGAAATTTAGAAAACAATAAATCGTCAGTCGCAATCCGTTCGTGGCCTACAGTAAACCAACTGGCCCAGCTAATGCATTACAGTCTAACTTTGATTCTTGATTCCGTCAATTTGCATGCCAGTCACATTGAAATGGAACAATTTGCCATATTTAAGTCAAAAGATCAAATCGAAACCGTCCCTACAAAAACGACACTAAACCGTATGAATTTGTATCGATTGAGAGATGACCTTGAAGTTGATAACCTTGAATTTAATGACCTTGAATTTTCTGACAAAATGTGTCGGAAAATAAGATGGAATTGTTTGGAAAATGACGGTTGTATCGCAACAATTCAGTATATTATTCAAGTTATCAGCGCTTACCTGCCTTGTCAATGGACGGATTGTGATAAAGGTAGGACTGTTTTTTTTAAACGTTTTGTACTTTTGAGATAAAAATATTTGAAGATGTGAATTTATTGTGGTTGATGATATAGTTACCTCCTCATTATTTCTTTACTTGTACTCCGATGACTTTAAAATAATAACAAAGTTTCTTGGCTAATAGACGGCATTTTAACCAATAGAAATTATTTACTACTTTTATCTAAAGTAGTATATTTGTTAAAATGAAATTTCCTTTTAATAAAAATAAATGCTAAGTTCTCTAAAACGTATTTAATTGGCTATTGCTTTTCATTGGTTGCGCCACTGTTTGCAAAAAGGCCGCTTAATTTTTTGTCAAGGTTATTTCTTTTAGCCCAAGGTATACATTTACTTCAATTTGCCTTTTAAATACTCTGGATAAATGTTTGCACTCGGACCCTGCTGTTATTAGTCTACATGTCTGTAGGCACCTAGTCCAGGATGCACCTCGTGGAAGAGGAACAGTCAAGAATATCACAATTATTGGAAATTGATACATTACTCAAATTCTTGGGATCATTCGCATTCCAGGAAAGTGTAAGCTGTGTGATAAATTCATTCTGTGTATTCTCTTCAATTACTACTACTAGTAATAATTCTTTTTTTATTGAACGCAACCGTTTAATAACTAATAAAATATTTCAATCATTTTTAGATATTTGTAAATCACTTAACACTCATTGGTCGTGTATTTCTAATACAATAAGAGAAAGGCGATTAAGATGGATTAGCCATGTTGTACGTAGATCGCCCACTCATCCACCCAGAATAGCTATGGAAGTCCATCCATTACCAGGATGGAAAATAAGGCCAGGTGACCAGCGGAAAATTTGGACAAACGCTGCAGCACGCAAACTCAGTCTTTTTATTTGTGTTAAGCCTCCTCGTCCAAATGAATTACTTAATTGGGCGTCCGTTTGTAGTTAATAGAGATTACTGGATGGGTTTAACTTGAGATGTAATTAACATTTAATGTCAGCACACCTCAAGTACCCATTGCAAAAGTTGATGTTTCTGCAGACGTTTTGGTATTTGGACTACCCTGGGTGATGTTTATCCCCGATGATGATAATGATACTAAATTAGAATATATACATGTGTATAATATATAGTATTCTATCAATTTTTCAGATTTGATATTAAAAACTTCGGAAGATTATTTAAATATTTTAAAAACAAAAGCTGGAAACAATACCAGTCAGTTGGCAATAGAAATTCAACGTGGTTTGAATCAGTTAATTGATGACATGTAAGTCATTTTAGCGGTTTGCAAAAAGTGCATTTGAATTGACCTTGATTGTTTCAGATCCTGTCAAAATTTGCACATTGAAATTGATTGACTTTCCTCACACAAATTCTCGCTTAAACTAAAAACCCAGAATATATATATATATATATATATATATATATATATATATACTCTACTCAGAGCAAATGGCCTTCAACTTAAACATGGTCTTTCGGCAGTTCCCGATGTGGTACCATCACACAAACGACCTTGACATTAAAGTAGTCGTAACGGTTAACGTTCGTTGCTAAAGTTCGCTTTACTTTGAAATGCTAATGATGCTAAGTTATTTTTGACTTACACATTTTCTCTCAGCTTATCAAAATTCTATTCTAAAAAAGGCTTTGCATAAAATCAGGTAAGTCTTGTATGAATGTTGGTCGATATAAATCGCCCCTCATTTTATGCCGGGGTGGTCTAGCGGTCGAGCGCTCGAATTCGGACCTCGGTGGGCATGAGTTCGAATCCCACCACCGGCCCACTAAAATGCGGACCCACGTTTGGCTTTGCTAAAATGTCCACTGCTGGAAGATGCGTTTCTCGTAAAACATACAAAGTAGCAAACATAAAATAAAAAAATCCTGCAGATTTCAACAACGCTTATAAAATCTTTAATCCCAATAATATTCCTGATTGCTCTTCTTCCATGTGATGCAACCTGGACAAGGTACCCATAAGGATATAGACTAGTAAGAACAAAGACAGCGGTATAATTGAGATTTTACTAGACTCGCGCTCAGTGTTTGAGTGCTAACATACATCCAAGATGCCTAAAAGGTATCTCAAGATATCTATTTGCCGGTCAGGTTTGTGGGTTCGTCAACCGATGTCAACCTCCAATTTCCCCAAAAAAGATCGTCTTGTCAATTTCTGTAAACACTGGTACCGTTGCAAGGAAGCAGTCTTCATTTATCTTCCCGCCTTCCGCCCCCAAGTTCAATTCGCATTAGACAGAAACCAGGTTGCTAACCTTGAGCTCAAACCCTCCTCTTTATAACTGAGCTTCCGCTTCGGTAGGCGGGTGCAAGCATATACCCAGGGTATTAAAAAGTACCAGCCGAAAAACTTCGTTATTCTTCTACCTTATGTTATACTTATGAAGCCAGCAAAGTTGATCGTTTAATATACCGTATAAATATGGAAAAGGAGGAAGATGGGGGCTGTGATACTAACTAAAATGAATTTAGTGGTCTTTCGATGGTACTAAAAGGATTTCGACACACCATATTGACTGCATGAAAGGCTTGAATTATGATGTTAGCATTAAGCCTAATCGTGTAAGTAAGTAGTGTAAATCGTGCCTATTCGGTGACATATGTAGAAAGTTTTCGACCCCACATTACAATGAAAAAATTTTAGTTACACTTAGTCACACGTAACTCGTATTGGTTCCTGGAATGGTAGATGATAAAACCAACCCCAAGGGAAAACGTTGCAAAAGAAGGAGCCAATAAGAGTCAGACAACCTTTTGTGTGAGTGTGTAATTACTCGGCAGTTGGGGGGATGGAAAAGTTTCAAAAAATGTGACCAAATTTGCAATTCAAATCGTATAGTACTAGCTAAATATTGATTTTTCCACCTTACATACATTTTCAAGGTCAAACAATCCCTTTTTGATAAAAGAAAGCACCGACATGTCTCACACTAACTCACGGAGGTTGGCCAATACGATTTTTTAAAATTCTTTTTCCCTTGGTTGATTTTATCATCTACCGCCTGGAATGATAGATGGATGTTGTTGTAACATCTTTATTCTGATTGGTCGGTTAAGTTATTAATCATTACATGTCATTCAACTTTGACCAATAGCATCTGCCTGTGTTACACACAAACACACATCAACGTAAGCGCGACCTTGATTCATTATAAACGCTATACCAGGGTAGGCATGGCTTTGATTTCTACCACCGGCCCATCAAATGCTGGCAC
The DNA here is from genome assembly GCA_025895645.1 of Cardicola forsteri. NCBI lineage: Eukaryota > Metazoa > Platyhelminthes > Trematoda > Strigeidida > Aporocotylidae > Cardicola > Cardicola forsteri. The sequence goes on from JAKXYG010000482.1 coordinate 5,461, forward strand.
ACTTTTGGCCTTGCTAAATTGCCCTTGGTGAAATATGCGTAAAACATTAAAAGTAGTAAAATAATAATAATAATAATAATAATAGTAACAATAATAAAAATAACAGTAATAACAACAATAATAATAATAATAATAACAGTAATAACAATAATAATAAAGACAATAATAATAACAATAATAATAATAATAGTAATAATAATAATAATAATAATAATAATAAAGACAATAATAATAATAATAATAATAATAATAATAATAATAATAATAATAATAATAATAATGATAATAATAATAATAATAATAATGATAATGATAATAATAATAATAGTAATGATAATAATAATAATAATAATAATAATAATAATAATAATAATAATAATAATAATAATAATAATAATAATAATAATAATAATAATAATAATAATAATAATAATAATAATAATAATAATAATAATAATAATAATAATAATAATAATAATAATAATAATAATAATAATAATAATAATAATAATAATAATAATAATAATAATAATAATAATAATAATAATAATAATAATAATAATAATAATAACGTCAGAATTAAAAAAAGCAGAATGTATCTAATTTTTAGGGTTACTAACTTGTTTTATGTATAATTTACTACAAAACATTAAATAATAAATCAGATGGTTCGTGTTTGGAACCACATGGCCTAGGTGTTTTGGTATGCTCTTGATTAAAATGTTGATATAGTTTTATGTAATCTAAATCTTAACAGAAAATTGATTTATACAAATATTTAAAAATATAAATATGCTTGTACATGCTAGGTTTCATTATACAAAAATTAAAATAAATATCATTAATATTAGAACTATTAAATAGCGATTTTCAAAATTATTATTTTAACCCGTATGGTGTTTAAATTAAGATTTTTATGTAAATAAAACAAATGTAAATACAGTTAAAATTATTTTTGTAAGATTGTAACACAAATTATTGTTTTTGTAAACAATTGTGATCCCGGTGTACTTAAAAATATTGATATATTTTACTATAAAAATACCACTGCTTAAATTGATTAATATACTTTGTAAGTAAGGGTTATTTATTATATTTTTTTATGAAACCAATATAACATTTGTTACGTAAATATTATTTTCTAACCGTAAATTTTAAATGTGTACAAAATATTTTATATACAGTAACTTATTTTATTTTGCAATAAATGAATACTTTTAAACCAGTGTTTTATCGTCTACAATTAAAATTAATTAATGTTAAATAATTGTTTTATTTTCATATTATAAATAAAACTTTTGGTGCTTTTATTTTGTAATAAAAAATTAACTAAAGTTTGCGTGATTAAAAAGTCAAAATATATTATTTTTTCTGCTTCTAGCTAGCAAATAGCTAAATTCACATTAATTATATTTTATAATTTAAAAAACTAGTGTATTTCATTGTCTATAATTTACACAATAATTTTTTAACAAACAAAAAATAAGTTTTTAAAATTATTAAGAAACTACCCAAAATATTATTTAAAACGTTAATGTAATTTTTGAATTGCTTTAACAAAATATACTGCATTTTTAATTATAATTTTTATGCAAATATTCATTTTTAACCTAAAATTAAACAGTGCATCGATATTTTTAAGTGAAAACCAAAGCAACATTTTGAGACTAGATTACAAGGCAAAATCGTATTTCGAATTAGAAAATTTATATCTCTATAGAAACCTTTTAAAATAACAAAAATATTAAAAAAATAATTAAATGATTGATTTTTCAATAATATAAGTTAATTTTTTTAACCTAACTTAAAATTTCTATTACGAGGTAACAACAACGTTAATTTTTGTTGTAGGAACATAAAGTTAGAGTGTTGAAATGTATTTTTCGATAATAATTTTAAGCATAGAAATTAATAATTAATATTTTATTATAAAAATGCGTAAATTGTCTTAAGTAATTCCGTTTTAATAAAACTAGTTTTAAAAATGTGCTTTATATACTGACTCAACATTTTAAAATAAGTATTTCTACGTGCATTCAC
>JAKXYG010000482.1:12500-20000 GCA_025895645.1 Cardicola forsteri
GCTTGTGGGCACCCATTTCAGGATGCACCACGTGGAGATGGAACAGTCAGGAATATCACCATCGTTGGAAATTGAAAGTCAAGTCCTCTGGATCAATAGCATCCCTCCTTAAGAACATAAAACTTGTAATTAATTTGTGTTTGACACCAACTATTTTCTAACAGAGTCCTAGACTCAGAAGTTTAAGCAAAATTTAAAATTATTGAAACGAGGAAATGTTAAGGCGTAGAACAAAATTCAAAAAACAACAAAGTTTTGCCTTTATATTTATTTGATAGGTAAAAATTAACAAAGCTGTTTTATTTTTGTCACAGTTATTTTTTTAGCCCAATGATTACATATACCATAGCTTGAAATACCTTTTAGATACTTTGGGTGTATGCCGTAGTGGAAGCCCAGATAAACCGCTGTGTTATTAAATCAGATACCTATTGGCATTTAGTCCATAATGGGATGCTAATGACCCTGAGGATTTGAATAATGCTTATAAAATCTCAATTTCCAATGATGGTGATATTCCTGACTGTTAGTCCTCCACGTGGTGCATCCTGGATTAGATGCCCCTAGGCATCTAGACTAATAACAGCAGGGTCCGAGTGCACAGCGATATAACTGGGCTTCCGCTACGGCGGGTGGGTGCGAACATACACCCAGGATACTTAAAAGGTATCTAATGGTATACGTATATTATATGTAACCCTTGGGCTAAGGGAGATAACCCTGACAAAAAATCAGGCGGCCTCGTCAATCTTTGCGAACAGTGGCGACGTCACAAGGATGCCGTTTATCAGCCAAGAAACTTTGTTATTCTTCCACATTTGTTACGCTTATCAAATTATCGAAATCGATCGTTTACTATATCGTATAAATGTGGGAAATAATGAAGAGGTGAGCACGTCACCAACCAAAATGAATAAAAAATGAAAAAATGAATTTAGTCCAGGGTGCACTTGTAGAAGAGGAACAGTTAGAATTATCGCCGTTATTGAACATTGAGATTTTGTAAGCATTACTCAACTTATCAGGATAATTGGCATACATATCTTAAGACACCCATCTACTCAAGTGGAAGTTCTGTTATACCGCTGTGCACTCGGTCGCTTACAGTATTAATCTAGGTATTTAAATGACCTATTCTAAGGTGCACCACGTGAAATAAACAGTCAAAAAAATTACTCTAATTTTAGGACCATTATCATCTTCAAACAACTGCGTTTTGTATAGTTCAATAAAATACAATTTTGTCATTATTTTTACAATCACGTGCACAGTTGATTCAAACTTTGAATGACCTTGAGTCAAGTGTTCATCAACGTGTCAAGCAAAGATACTTGGTTGGTCAATGCGCAACCAACGCCAATCATTTGATCGAGTTGATAGATCAAGACGCGTACATTCAACGTTTGGAATTGTACATTAATCCGGTTGTCGTGAGACTAGAATCGTGGCACATTTACGAAAGGTGCACGTTATACGAAAATCAATTATTCGGAACAACTTTGGAAAATGTAAAGTTACATTAAAATTTTTTATTTATTTTTATATGTCTTTGAGCGGTAGACACAATTAGGCGAAACCGAACGTGGGCCCGCATTTAGTGACAGTAGTGGGAGGGGGGGTTCGAACCCCTGATATCCACTCAGGTTTGAATCGAGCGTTCTGCCGCTAAATCTACAACAAAAAAATGTACAAAAAGCTATTTTTTAAACTTTTTATTTTTGTTTACTGATTGTTAATAAGTAGTTTGTCTCTTAAGATGAAATTTCCTTTTAATAAGAAAAAACGAACTTTTACAAATTGATTATAGATAAGTGACATTGCATTGACTGCTCATTTTATTGGTTATTTGATTTTTTCACAAGGTATTTAATGCTTATTTTTTTGTTGTTACGTCACTTTTCCACTTTCATTAAAAGGAAATTTCATCTAGAGGCAAACTACTTATTAACAATCAGTAAACAAAAATAAAAAGTTTAAAAAATAGCTTTTTGTACATTTTTTTGTTGTAGATTTAGCCTTTACCCACAAGGTTTAGACCAGAATCAAATATTACAAATTACACATAACATATATATATAGGAGTGGGCGTGTTATCCACTCCACTGGTTGTCCGTCACACACTCGGACTTCAGTATGATTCGTTCGATGAGTCACTTATCGATCGTGATTCGGTGTCGTCCTAACATTATGGACATCTAGCGAAGCCCCAGACGAAGGCCCGCCAAGTTTGAACTCATGCTTACCCAAGTTTAAATCGGGCGCTCTACCATTTGGTGATGCTAATAATAATAATAATAATAATGCTTTTTATTAATAGGTTTTTAAGGGTATTTATTAGTAAATCTGGTCAATGTTAATTATCCACCGTCCACAAATGCTGCTCCGTGACTACTGGTTCAGTAAGTGTGTGAGTGATTCCTTTTACTAGGACTTTAGCATATAGGTTTGTGCATACTGTCACGTTTAATAGCCTTATATGGCACCGTTCAGTTATATTTATTAATGGGTTTTCCAAGGGGTTTTAATAGATTTTGCACATTTACTTGAATGATAAATTCACTTGGTTTCAGTGAACTAGAAACACTAAACCAATGTTTCACATCCTTATTTGGAATCATCAGAGGTGCATACCTGGATGGTCTAGCGGTACAGCGCTCGAATTTGGACCTCGGTGGACATGGGTTCGAATCCCATCGCCGGCACTAAAATGCGGGCCCACGTTTGGCTTCGCCAATTGTCCACTGCTGAAAGATGTTTCTCATAAAAAAAACATTCAAAGTAGCAAACATAAAAAAAAGTTTATATTTATATTATCGTTATTATTATTATTATTATTATTATTATTATTGCAATATATTATATTATGACTTTTAACAATTAGTTAATTTTATGACCGTTTTCATTTGTCCAATTGTTATTTAGTACTTTTCTTTGTATTGTCTTTTTTCAATAATACTTATACACGTTATAAATGTATATGAACATGCTGAATGAGGTAATAAAGCTTATATCAATAATAATAATAATAATAATAATAATAATAGTAATAATAATAATAGTAATAGTATCAGTAATAACAATAGTTGGAATCATAATAATATTACTGATGTTGATAATATAATAATAATAACAATAACAATAATAGTAGTAATAATAATAATAATAGTAATAGTAATAGTAATAACAGTAATAACAATAATTGCAACAATAATAATATTATTAATACTCATAATGATAATAATAATAATAAAAATACCAATAATAAAATAACAATAGCAGTAATAATGATGATAATGATAATAGTGGTATAATAATAATAGTAATAATAATAACAGTAATAACAGCAATTGCAATAATAATAATAATATTACTAATATTATTAATAACAATAATAAAATAATAATAGTAATAATAATGATAGTAATACTAAATATAGTAATAATTATTTTTATCACTGTCCCTGTAATTGCTATAAAACAGTTTTACATCAACGAGGCGAAGGAAAATGTGGCTCGGTTGAGTGAAGAAGTTCGTCATCAAAATGCAACTGTTTTGACCAAATCTACAGATCCAATCTTGGAATTCCTTACTAGAAAAATTGATGTAGTGTCAGAACTGCTGATCATAGTAGACATGCTCACTGATAAAACGTTGAAAGTAAGTTTTTAATCAATTAAAAAAAGGCAAATTTTTATTGTTGAGACATTTGTTTATATATATTATTTATTTATTTTATGTTTTCTACTTTGAATGGTGTTGATTGATTTGGACTAATTTTAATTTTGCTAAACATTTTGTAATTTTTTTATTATTTTTGAATGCTTTACACGGGAAAGGCATTTTTCAGCAGTGGACATTTTGATGAAACCGAACGTGGGCCCGCATTTAGTGGGTCGGTGGTAAGAATCAAACTCACGTTCAACAAATCCAAATTATGCGCTGTATTAAGATTACCCCGACGTTTAACATATATATATATATATATATATATATATATATATATATATATATATATATATATATATATATATATATATAGCAGTGCCCTTATATAACAATGTTGTATATAGGTAAAATGCTGTTGAGCTTCTAGAAATACCTTCAAAGTCATCAAGTAGATAGTCAGGTGTTAGTAGTAGTATGCGGATGTTGAATAACAATCGTAAAACATAGTAATAATAATAATAATAATAATAATAATAATAATAATAATAATAATAATAATAATAATAATAATAATAAAATAATAATAATAATAAAATAATAATAATAATAATAATAATAATAATCAATAATCAATAATAATAATAATAATAATAATAATCAATAATAATAATAATAATAAAATAATAATAATAATAAAATAATAATAATAATAATAATAATAATAATAATCAATAATAATAATAATAATAATAATAATAATAATAATAATAATCAATAATAATAATAATAATAATAATAATAATAATAATAATAATAATAATAATAATAATAATAATAATAATAATAATAATAATAATAATTAATTACCAGGTTTGCGATTGACTAAATCGGTTCATTTTTGGTATTTTCTATTTACCTAAAAGGATACAACAGATTAAACGAAATGTTTGTAGATTTCTAGGGCACTACAATTAACAAAACTGATATCCATAAAATGCATCATTGTTTTCTATCAACAATCGTTTTTACATATTTCGCTCAAGATTTTCGTGGAGAGGCACAGTTTTTGTGCAGGAGTGGTCTAGTGGTACCGCGTTCGACTTGGACCCGACAGGATATGTAGGACATCCACCACTGACCCACTAAATGCGGGCCCACGTTCGGCTTTGCCTAAATATCTACTGCTAAAAGACGAGTTTTCTCAAAGTAGTGTCAATAAGTAAATAAATGAACTTCCTTTCACAATCAGACTTGCGATCAGTTACAATGCAATACTTATTATTACACGAATATTAACTGTTTATTTGTTATTTATTTTTAGGAATTTGTATCGCATTTTTGGAATGAATGTTTGTCTATTTTAAATCTGCCATTCAATCAAAAGTGGTCTACATGTCTCGTCAAACAAATCCCCTTGGAATGTATTTCACATGTATACCACAACGTACGCATGTTGTGGAAACAATTTCAATTTATTCGACAATTTGTAGCGATAAACAAACAACTGGATTGCCAATGGCGTCAATTAAATATTCACGTGATGATGTTGGAAAATGGACGACATAATTTGAATCAATCTTTGCATCCTTCAATTTGTGTAAGAATATTTCGGTTTTTTATTTTCAACTACTTGTAAGTAGTTTGTTAAAAAGTAGATATTTTTTGAAGTTGACAGTTTCTAGAAATCGTACTGTGAACAAATTTTATCGACCTTCTTTTTTTTAAAATATTTGAGAAACGGGACATTTTTGCAAAAATAATAATTTCTAATCACTTTTCTCTCATAAATTTCTTGTTTGAATCACATAAAATTTTATTACAGGACCATGTATGACATAAGGACACATTTACCGTTCTTTATTCGAACGGTAAAATGTGCAGGGCAATTTAAGTTTTTGTTTCTACAACAAATTACATAAAAATGAAGTTACCTGCTCGTACACAGTTCCGTACTTTCAGGTATACGTTTTTAATAAAACGTACATCCGTGAACAAACGTTTATATACGGGAATCGTTCGTTTCATCCACAGGCTCATAATGAAGCGAACTGTTGATTTTCATTTTAAAGTCGTGGACGGTGTTTTCCACATCTTGCCAGTTAGAATAACGACGTCAAAACCAGTCAAGTGCAGAAACAAATGCCATCGTAAAATAAGGCGAGCGCAAACAAACTAACATAAAGTAGTGTTCACAATATTCAATTACAGTTCAATTAAAAATGAACCAATCAAAGAAGAATTACAATCAGACTCCACAACCAATGAAATTTACTCGAATTTTGACCAATTAACAATTTTATAATGTACAACATTTGCCTAAATTTTTATTTAGCAAATTGAAATTTTTTGCAACAAGATAGGATTAAACTTATTAATTGATAATTTCTTATCCAAGGCAAGTTCATTACAGAAGATGTTTTCTTGAAGAAACAACATTTTAAAAATATTAGACCGTACTGTTTCGGTTAGTAGAGTCTTATATTGAAATTAAATGCGACAGGAAAAGGACAAGAAGGTCTAGCTGTAAAGCGTTTGACTCAAACCAAGATGACAGTTCAACGTTCTACTCATCTCTGTTATCCGCTGGGATGCTGGGATATACTGGGATGCTAATGATCCTGAGGATTTGAGTAATGCTTATAAAGTCTCAATTTCCAATAATGGTGATATTCCTGACTGTTAGTCCTCCACGTGGTGCATCCTGGACTAGGTGCCCCTAGGGCATCTAGGACTAATAACAGCAGGGTCCGAGTGCACAGCGGTATAACTGGGCTTCTGCTACGGCGGGTGGGTGCGAACATACACCCAGGATACTTGAAAGGTATCTTAAGGTATACGTATATCATATGTAGCCCTTGGGCTAAGGGAGATAACCCCTGACAAAAAATCAGGCGGCTTCATTAATTTTTGCGAACAGTGGCGACGTCACAAGGATGCCATCTACCAGCCAAGAAACTTTGTTATTCTTCCACGTTTGTCTACGCTTGTCAAGCCATCGAAATCGATCGTTCTACATGTCGTATAAATATGGGAAATAATGAATAGATGACCACGTCACCAATCAAAATGAATGAAAATGAATGGTTTCTGTTATTCGCGATGTAGGATAGTGAGAAAGTAAACAAGGCATTTGTACAGCTGAGGGTTCGTCTAACGTTTAGCGCCTGAGTGGGCATGGGTTTGATTTCTATTTTCGGTACCAAACGCTGGTCCACGTTTGGTTTTGCCAAAATGTCTATTGGTGAAAAATGCGTTTACCGTTAAAACATTTCAGACCATGAGATCATGAGAAAGAAAAAGACTGCACGATGTGGTGCATCCTGGACTAGGTGCCAACAGGCATCTAGACTAATAACAACAGGGATCGAGTTCACAGCGGTATAACTGGGCAATCACTGGACTCCCATTTAATGAATGGGGCTATCATACACTCAAAATGCTTAAAAGGTATCTCAAAGTATCCATTTACCATATGTAGCCAGTTAGGCTTGTGAATCCGTCAACCGGTGTCCAGTTTCATTTCCCGTAGTCGCAAGGAAGCAGTGTTCTAGCCAAAAAACGCCATTTATTCTTTAATGTTCAATTTGCATTCCGACAATCACTTCGCATGGGAATTCGGGATGTTATGCGAAAAGGTGGTTCTGCCACCGACTTGTGTTAAAATCCAACTAAATGATACTAGTGTTTATTTTATTGGTTAAGCGGGCTTTCGAGTGACTGCGCTACTCTAATTTACTATGACTACATATATATCATATTTTATTTTCTTAAAATTTAATAATATATATTTGGAAATTATATAAACATATAATTTTAATTATATATATACATATT
>JAKXYG010000482.1:22500-34445 GCA_025895645.1 Cardicola forsteri
TGGCACGATGAATGTTACAAAAACTGTAGGTATTGATCTTGAACAAGAGACGGCGTGTAGATATAATTGACTGTAAAAAACTTTTTGGTGTAAATATTTTACGGCCAAATGCCTTTCCTTAACCTCTTGTTTTATTGGTTAAATTATTTCTAATCTTGTTTAGGTGGAGTTACTCTAAAAAATATTATTATTATCTCTCTATTAATAACAATAGTAAATTGCTTTTAAAATTGTTATATTAGAATTGTCAGATTCATATGAATAATAAATCCACTTGATTTCAAGTCAACCAGGAGCTGTTTCATTCTTATTTGGAATCATCAGCAGCGCATACCTTTCAAGTTTTACACACACACATAAACTTGAACCCACGGCCAGCGCCTTTAATCACTGAGCTACGGGTGGATGTAAATTTTTTATTTATAGTGAATCTGATCAATTCTAATTGCTCAGTGCCCTCAGATGCAAGTGAAAGAACCCTTTCACTGGGACTTTGCCATATATATCCTTGCATACTGTCAGGATAAAACAGCTGTACAGTGCTCCTGGTTGACCTAAAACCAAGTGGATTTATTATTCAAATGAATCTGACAATTCTAAAAACAAATAATTCCTTAAAAACCCATTGATAAATAGTAAATTGCGTTTAAATATTCATTTTACTTCTACTAGACTTGGCAGCCATTTTGTTGGTTAAGCCAATCAGAATGCATCGAATTATTGGTCACGTGGTCTGTTCAAAATGGCGACTATTGCGATTTGGCTTATGGCGAATTGATTGACAAACCTTTTGTATCGTTGCAACAATTAGCGGACAATGTGTTATTTAATTATACCAAATGGATTGACCGTCTGATTCCGGCTATTAGAGATGTAAAAATTCGGTGGTTTGAAACAGACAACGCATGGAAGGTATGCTTTTCATCATATTAAAAAAAATTATTGAGTGTGACTTATTATGGGAACTGTTAGATTTGTGAAATAATCAACCCACGTGGTTTAAACCAATCAGCTGTTTTATATTCTTGTTTGGTAAATCTGATCAGTGCTAATTATTCACTGTCTTCAAAAACTGTACGTTACTATCGCCAACAGGAATGTGAATGATTCCTTCCACTAGGAATTTGATCATATAGGTCCTGGCATACTGCACTGGTTTAATAGTCTATACGGCACGTTTAAGTTATTGTATTATAATTTATTAATTTGTATGTGTTATCTGTGTGACTGGTTGAAGTAGTCAGCAATTGAAAGAACGTTTAAGGTCGGTTTTATTTGGCTGCTGCTGCATTTGAAAAACTTGGCATTCTAGTATGACGAAGATGAACATTTTTTCTCAGTGCAGCTGAAACCTGGACTCTTACAGGGTCAGAGATCATAAGGTTTAACAGCTTTAAAGCAAAATGTTTTAGATGCATTTGACACAACACCTATTTTGCATCCTCCTTATTAAGGGATTGGACAAAATGATCTGCAATTTTACAATCTTCCATCATTGGTATCGCAACAACGAAACTTGCGCTGGTTTGGATACGTTCTTCGTAGAAACCCTAACACATTTTGATGTGTTGTAACCTTGGTTTGTCCAAATGCCGTTTAAGCAAAAAAGGAAAGGTTGTCAGAAACGTACTTGGAAGAATGTTGTTCGGGATGATTTTTACGCTATTTTGGCCTGAAGTTTATCTTGGAAACAATGGCTAAGTCAATAGACCGTGAACAGTGGAAGAGGGATTATTCGAGATAATCTGCAAATTTTAAATTAATGAACAGGTGACGCTGCTATTAAAACCAAATTTAAGACGTGACTCAATCGTTAGAGTTTGGATTTTGATATCTTGAACTGTACATTCTGTCTATGTTTTGAAAGTTTTGAAATCATACAACTTGTAACATAATTAATTCTACGTTTTTCTTTCTGTTTGAGGAACCTCTTAATAGAAATACGTTTTATTTCATTTCAAACAATAATCCATCATTTTACACACAATTTTGTACTACAGGTGGTTGGAATTTGTGATGATGCAGGTGAAGACGTTTGGTTTGTCACGCCACTCAAGTGGATTGCTTCAGGTCCACGATGGTTTCATGCATTTTGTGAAAATATTCAACAGACATTGATGCATTTGACGTACAATAACATGTGTCATTTACTCTCAAATTCTTCCAGTCTGTACGAAAATACGCCCGAATTTGTAATTGAATTGGCTGAAGTTGTGATAAGTTGGCAAAAGTTGAAAGAATACTTATTTTGTGATAAATGCGGGCTAAACGAAATGAGGTAAATATATGTAGTTGTTGAATTAATTGGGAGGCTTTAAACAATATGGCGAATGCTGTGAGCCAATTGCCTATTTGAGTTAATAATTAATTATTTTCAAGGTCATAGTTAAAAATATGATTGGTTGATAACTATTACTTAAATGAACTCGGATTGGTTGGTTAGTTAGAATAGTTAAATGGGATGTGGGTTTGGCGTTAGCTGGTTTAGCTGACATTCTAATAAAAGCGGTAGAGTTGGTAGAGTTGATAGGGTCGAGTTCCACTACCGGCCCATTAAAGTGGGCTCACGTTTTGGCTGTGCTAAATGCTCACATGGTGAAAAATACGCTTTGCGTAAAACATTTAAGTAGTAAACACCCTATTGAGAAAACGAAAACAGAGGAAAGAGTGTTTAGAAACTTTGGCATATTTTCCTGGGTGGTCTAGCGGTACAGAGCTTGATTTGGATCTGGTGGACATGAGTTAGAATCCCTCTACCGACACTAAATGAAGGGCCCACGTTCAGCTTTGATAAACTGTCCACTGATGAAAGATGCGTTTACCGTAAAACATTCAAAATAGTGAAAATAAAAAGTACTTGGCTATTGCAATTAATTCATATCACATTTTTACTTTTGACCTAGAAATGATTATAATCACAGGCTAAAGCAAATTGTACACTCATTGTCAACTAATGAACAATTAAATCATTTAAAATCCGAAAGAATAATATGTCGATTGTGGTCCATTATACACTTGATTGAAGGTATGTATTATTGTTATTATTGTTTCTTTTTCGTAATTGATGCCGTGGTTACCTATTACAATCTAAAGAGAAAGAACTGATGTCAGTAATTCGATCGATTAGGTTCAGCATAACACTTGAGTGTACAATAACGTGATTGGTCAAAATTCAATATGGTCGTGCGACGCCATGTTAAATATGGCTGATTGATCCATCTCAAACCAACCAATGAAATTACGAGCCGAGAAACAATGTATTCCATTGTTGAAGATTCTTTAATTTCGCCATAGCATTTGAGTGTACAATAATGTGATTAGTCAAAATTTATTATGGCTGTGCGACGCCATATTAAATATGGCCGATCGATCCATCTCAAACCAACCAATGAAATTACGAGCATATTTTACTATCAAATTTTACATATTTAATAGAAAAAACCAATTCATTGTATTATAATTGTAAAAATCATTTATTTTCTAGAATTTTCCAAACATACACACTTGACTCAACGCAGCTTTGAATGGCTTCGATTGACAAAAACGGAGTTGGTGCAAAATGAAGCAGCCAATCAGCATGGCATTGTTATTAGACAATTTGATTCAGTCTATCCATACGGATGGGACTACCAATCGACTTTAACATATTCGAGTATATCATACGTTGTGCCTCTGCTGTACGAATCCAAACAGCTGATTAATTTGGCTACCGAAATGTTTCAGCATCAAGTTTGTATTTAAAAGATATTTTATAATAGCAATAAAGATTAAAATAATAATAGCAATAACAATACTACTACTACTACTATTACTACTACTACTACTACTACTACTACTACTACTACTACTACTACTACTACTACTACTACTACTACTAATACTACTACTACTACTACTACTAATAATAATAATAATAATAATAATAACAATAATAATAATAATAATAATAACAATAACAATAGTAGTAGGAACAATAATAATAATACTAGTAATAATAAAAATAAAAATAAAATAATAGCAGTAGTAGCAATAATAATAGCAATAATAATAATAATGATAATAATAACAATAATAATGGTAATAATAATAATATTAACAATAATAATAATAATAATAATAATAATAATAATAATAATATAAAAAGAATAGTAATAGTAGTAGTAGTAGTAGTAATAATAATAGTGGTAATAATGATAATAATAATAAAAATAGCATTAGTATCAATAATAATAATAGTAATAATAATAATAAAATATTACTAAAATGATGGTTGCATTATTCTGATAACGTGCTTAATCATAAATAAATAAAAAGTTCAATTTTCGAAGATATGGAGCACTCTTGTGACTCCGTGCCCTTTTAGGCAAAACCATTTTGTAACCATAACAATAATGCGATAACTCCACTTTGGTTAACTGTAAACGTGTATTGACAAAAGTCGAGGAAGGTTTTGAGTGTTAACCCTTTGTGAAAATATATGCAATCTTTGAAGAAACCAAATATCGATTGTTTTGTAACCAATCAGAATTGCTTAAATTTTATTATTAATTAACCAATAAGAAAGCAGGATTATTCGTAGTTAAAGTGCATAATAAATGAACTCTACTCATAACTATTTTTTTACAGTTCGGCTTATTGGTTGGACCGTTTGGATCTGGAAGACGTTTTACACTAAACCAGCTAGCATCTCTGCTTGGACGCCGTCTTATTGAAGTACCTTGTCAAGTCGATGAAGTTGGTGATCACATGGTGGATTTTAAGAAACACGTTTCCCAAGTTCTATCAAACTGTGCACGATGTGGCTATTTAGTTGCATTTACAAATATAGAAGTACGTCTTCTATTTTTACGAATAATATTAAAAATACAATATTTTTTCAGCATAATTCCATTTAGTTTAAAATAAAATTTTATTATTTTTAATCAGGTACTTATTACATTTGTAAGTAGTATAGATTTTATATATTGATTTATAGCATAATACAGTGAAAATTTAGGACAGAATTTTAACAAAAATATAATTTTAAAATCAAATAATAGTAATAATAAACTTGATAATTTAAATTAAAATAAAATTATATTAATGCATTGTACTCACAATTAATCATGTTAGACAAAATAGTAAACTCAGCCATTTTTAAAAATGATTGTTGAGTTTTTTTTAATTGTAATTTATTCATTTGTGTAGCATTTAAATGTACATCAAACTGAAACTCTCGGTAGCTGTGTCAATGAAGTCAAATTGTTACATGCTAAATGCATTGAGGATGTAGAAATTTCCAGACAAGTGAGTAATAAAATTTGATAGTTAAAAATATTTAGGAATTGTTGCTCATTTTAGACATATCTAACACTTATTAATAAATGCTTTAGATAAAAATTTATCAAAAATATACATAAAATATTATTTGTAACAAAATATTGCATTTATGATATACAATAACATCCGTTTATTAAAACTTAAAAACAAACACGTGTAATTTGTTAAAAAATAAATGTTATTAACTAAAATGCATGAATATTTAAAGACAAACTGTAACACGCGAACTCACTCTTTTTATTTGTACTAAGCCCCCTCGTCCAAATGAATTAATTGATTGGGCGTTCGTTTACAGTTAATATAGATCACTGGAGACACTTAATTCGGGAAGTAATTAATTTTAAAAATCAACATACCTCAAGTGTCGTTCATTAAGTGCACATTGTTTGAACTACCCTGGGCAATAATAACTAGTGGTGGATGCTTATTCCCGATGATGAACTAACTAAGCACTATCGATTAATACAATTATTAATTTTACTAACAAATGAACCAGCGTGACATTCGTTTTTTAAATAATTAAATTGAACTGATATTATTTTAACATGACTGAATAAACGTTGATCTTGCTTCCTGTTACTACAATCCATGTGGGTAAACAGCTAACGACAAAGTGTTACTAATTAAGAAGAACCGGCTCTCGAATGGCTGCGCTACGTTTCCATAACACCAGAATTAAATACTTTTTCGCCGTTAATATTTTAATACTTTATACATGTCCTAATATTTTACTTTCTATAATTAATTAATCAAAATAATTTTGTTCCTATTATTTATACTACTATTATTTTTTTTGTAATTTTGTTATGTTATGTGCTTTTTTTATTTATTTTTATTGATGTTGAAAATGTATTTTTTATGCTGAATGCATCTCTAGTGAGATATTAAGGCTTAATGTGATAACAATAATAATAATAATAATAATAATAATAATAATAATAATAATAATAATAATAATAATAATAATAATAATAATAATAATAATAATAATAATAATAATAATAATAATAATAATAATAATAATAATAATAATAATAATAATAATAATAATAATAATAATAATAATAATTAGCAGGTATGGATTCATTGTTCATTAAAAAAAGCAATTCACGTAATAAAAGACAAATACTTATTAAAAAAAACAGTTACATGTAACATTACCTTTTTTTTCTAGATAATGGAGATTGAATCCCCTTTAGACAAATATTTAAAAAGTGAGTATTTTTTAAAAATAAAATAATAATTATTGAATATTATTTATTTATTTATTAACGTAAACAATTTTCTTAAGCATGAATACTTATTTTTTTGACACTTATTCATTTATTTATTTCGGTTAATGACATAGTCATTTCATCGTTATTTCTATAATTGTGCGGCACATTAAACGAAGTAACTTATCATTTTTCTGCCATTCCAAGGATTCGATTCCCACTCCCCCGGAGTAATCAAATGTTGACCCACATTCGGCTTTGCTAAAATGTCTACTGCTAACAGATGCGTTTCCCATAAAACATTGAAAGTGGTAAAAATTATATACAATAAAATTTATTCATTTATTTGATTGGTTGGTGACAGGGTTATCTCTTTATCATTTCTATATTTCTGTAGTCAATGGCTTGATAAACAAAATAAGCGTAAAAGTATAAGACAGTTTCTTGGTTTGTGGACAACACTACCGTTCGCTAAACATTGATGAGGATACCTGATTTTTTGTCAGGGTTATTTTCTTTAGCCCTAAAAATATCTTTTAAGTATGTAGGTGTATGATTGCAACCAGTTATACTGTGTACACAGTTCTTGCTTAAATGCATCTAGTTCTAAATGCTCTACGTGGATGCAACAGTCAAGAATATCATTTTATGATGTAAAATGTTTACATAATAATAATAATAATAATAATAATAATAATAATAATAATAATAATAATAATAATAATAATAATAATAATAATAATAATAATAATAATAATAATAATAATAATTTTAGATAAAATAATAATAATAATAATAATAATAATAATAATTTTAGACAAAGGATATAAAATCATTTTAATCAATAATGTAAAAATTTTGAAAAATGTAATAAAAAAATCAATTGTGTAATGTCAAATTATTTTTATTTATTTTCATTACTTGGAATGTTTTGACGGGAAATGCGCATGCCTTTCAGCAATAGACATTGTTTAGCGAAACCAAACGCGTGGGCCCGCATTTAGTGCCGGTGATTGGAATTGATTGATTACTAGCTGGAACACTAAAATTTGGGTGGCTTCCTTGCATATCCACGTGCTGATAAATATTCGAACAATTAAACACGGTCATAAGTTTAGATGCAGTGTTTTAACTATGCAAATGTTAGGTTTGTGATTGTGTATTACAATGATTTATACTGTGTGAACAGTTTTGACGCTATGAAGATAAGATATAAAATTATTTATTGTTTTTTACATTAAAATGTATTAAAATGTTTAACATATTACTTATATATACAAATAAGTAGTATGTCTAACTTAATTTAAAACTGTTCTTTTATTCAATTTTTATCCCAATTTGTGGTTCTCGTCAGATGGTAACTGTTTGCCGTACACATGGAAGTCATGCAAACGAATTGTACAATTTCAAACAAACAATCTGGTTGATGATTCGTTTTGGTTGGATTCAGGTTTTGGAATATGTGGAACAGTTGAGATGGGACATTTCTACAGCAAAATGCCCGATCAGTTGCGATCTGTGAGAAATTTATTTTTGTCTGCGACGTATAAATCTAACTTTTTACTGAAAAAGTACAAATTGAGTATAAAACTAAACTTTCGCTTTGGTAGATGAGCGACAACTGAAATAATTTATGAGTACATTCAGTTATACCATATTCAGATAAGTAATGTATTACAAAAATGATAAAAATAATAATAGTAATATAATAATAATAATAATAACAATAATAATAATAATGATAATAATAATAATAATATTAATAATATAATAATAATAATAATAATAATAATAATAATAATAATAATAATAGTAATAATAATAATAATAATAATAATAATAATAATAAATAATAATAATAATAATAATAATAATAATAATAATAATAATAATAATAATAATAATAATAATAATGATAATAATAATAATAATAATAATAATAATAATAATAATAATGATAATAATAATAATAATAATGATAATAATAATAATAATAATAATAATAATAATAATGATAATAATAACAATAATAATAATAATAATAATGATAATAATAATAATAATAATAATAATAATAATAATAATAATAATAATAATTATAATATAGTAATAATAATGATAACACTACTACTAATAGTAATAGTAATATTAATATTAGTAAAAATAACAATAGCAATAATATTAATAATAATAACAGGACTGATAATAATAATAATAATAATAATAGTAATAATAATAATAATGATAATAGTAGTAATATTAATAATGATAATAATATATAATAATATATATTGAACAATGGAAATAATAAGGAATAATTACAATCACAATCATGATGAAATTAACAAATTAATTATGCTAAAAATAATTATTGTAATAATAATAAAGAATAATTAATTAAATCGTAATTTTGTTGACATTAACACTTTTTTTATAAACTTGTCAGCACTCATTTCGCCCGTGTGCCGTCTACACACCGGACTGGTCTTACATCGTCCAGTCGCTGGTATCACTCTACTTCCCCACCTATCAAGACACCGATCCATCCGACTGCTTGACGAATCTAATTCCAACCATCCAATCACAGCTCTTTGCCATTGTACCCAATCAGCAATTAGCCAATCAGACTGCCCACTTGTGGTCGGTCCTAACTCGCATTTGTGACCTTGCCAAACGATATTGGCAAAATTATGAAAAAAATCGATCGAGAAAATGGCGTATGTCTTCACGCGACAATCAAAAACACAATGCCCTATGGGCAATGAAAAGTGGATTGTTTCAGAGTTTGAAAGTGGTTTTAAAATTTTTGCCAAGCAAATATGAATTCGAGTTTTTTACAAATCAGTTATTTCCAGTTGGCCATCATTATTTGCTGAATGAATGTGGATCGGTGATTGACAATTTACCCCAATTGTCTGCTACGTTTTTCAAACAATTGCAGGTTGAACTTGATTTGAACAAACTGGAGTATATTCCGTCGCAAGTGAACAAGGTATTTATGGTTATTGGATGAAGTGATGGTAAAAGGGATGTGTTTGAACTACCGGTGCTCAGGTAGGACATGGCTTCAAGTTCCTGTAAAACTGGAAAAGTATGCACGGTTAATGATTTTAAATAAAGATATGTAACAGCTGCACAGTGGTCCCCGGTTGACGGGAACAAAGTGAATCTGATAATTCCAATACACTACTCTTAAAAGCCCAATAATAAATTATTTTAGAGGCTGTTTAGCGCTCGACTTAGTCCTGAGTTTGAATCCCACTACTGACCCACGAAGAGCAAGCCCACGTTCGGTTTCACTAAAATGTCTACTGCTGAAAGATGCGCATTACCCGTGTACAATATGCAAAGTATCAAAAAAAATGATGGTTATGTTTAGTGGAGGCAGATATAAAATGGTAGTGTTAACAGCATGGCCGAGTGTGGAAAGCTGACTCTTGGTAAAAAAGGAAAATCTGTAGATGAAAAGTCTTTCTCCAAGTACTTGAATTATTAGTAAGGTACAATTACAATATACATTACTCGATTCATACTTCAGTTAGCACTCAATGCAGGCTTCGCTAAAAAATGCTTCTTGTGAAGAATTCAAGCAACAATAAAACGAGTAACTCGAATGCTTTGGTAGTTCTGCTATAGTTTGTAGAAGAGTTTTGAGGCTTCGCCTGTATGTGTGTGTGTGTGACCAGCTCTAGTATTGTTTAAAATATTATCGATCAATACTGACTACTACTCATTATTCAAACGTAAACTCCGAAGAATTCGTAAAGCATTCAAAGTAGCAAAAATAAACTAACAGAAATAATCAGTCAGAGACAAGTAAAAACGGTTTGGGGAATGGACATACAAAAAAATTGTTAGCAAAAAGGTTCGAAGACATGAAATTATTTTGTTGCCTATTCCATTGTTTGTTAATTTATTGATTATTGAAATAAACCAATCAGACTGCTTGTCAGCCATTTTAATTTTTTTATATAGCGTGGAACGGCCATATTGAATTTTAGCCAATCATATTTCTTACAACACGTGATTATTACTTATTTTTTATTGTATTGATTTTTTGACGTTTAGCTGAAAGAACTGTGGCACTTGTACTCATTAAACCGTCCTATTCTACTGACCGGCACTATTGGTTCCGGCAAATCCACGCTTTTCAAATTATTCTCTTCTATTTTAAATTGGTATCACTGCCGCGCATGCCATCTACCGGAACACGAGGAACAGCCTGTCAGTTGTCAGTCCAATTTGACCGAAAAGGTCATTTTAATGAGGGAATTTTATCCAACCAGCGCATTACACTTGAACGATTTATTTCAAAATGTAGTCAAGGTTATGGAGCGCCTTAAATCCAATTGCGAATGTTGGATAAGGCTTGATTTTTCCGATCAAAATTGGATTTCAAGTATCGATCAAGTGCAATGTACTTTGAGTCATCTAGTACACTTAAGTGAAACACATGGTTCGTTAGTAAAAATAGGACGTTTTTCATTTTATTCATTATTTCTATAAGAATATTGAAAGTTTTTACGTTGTAAAGATTAGTAAGGCCGTCATTATTTTTATTCATTTATTGATTTTGATTGCTGACGTGATTATATCTTCATTATTTTCTATATTTATGCGGAATATCAACGTAGAAAAAAAACGTTGTTTTTTTAGTCCTGGATGTGTACATGTACCTACTTACTAAAGCGGGAACTCAGTTATACCGCTGTGCACTTGGTCCATATGTAAGCACTTAGTCTAGGATGCACCACATGGAGGAGGAACAGTCAGGAATATCGCCGTCAACAAGCAATTAATGTTTTGGTTCTAGTTCCATTATTAGCACTAAGTGTAGACTCCTGTTTGGCTTTTTTAAATATGCACTTTTTAAAGTTGTTTTTTGTGTAAAGTATTCAGACAAAAAAGTAATAAATACAGTATATGTACTACTTATATACACTACTTGTGCTGAAGTAGTCCACTGATACAGCATTCGTCGTGGACTTAGATAAGTATAGATACAATACCTACTTTCGGCACTAAATGTGGGTCTCCGCTTGACTTTGCTAAAAGGTCTACCTAGTAAAAAACAACAATAATAAAAATAATAATAAAAAAAATAGTAAAAGCAACAATAAAAAAATAAATAATAATAACAATAATAATAACAATAATAATAACAATAATAACAACAATCACAATAACAATAATAATAATAGCAATAATAATTATAATAATAATAATAACAATAATAACAATATTAATAACGATAATTATAATATTGATATTAATACTATTAGTGATAATAATAATAATAACAATAGTAATAGCAATAATGATCTTTATAATATTAATAATAATAATAATAATGATAATAATAAATGATATTATTAATATTATTATTAATTGTAATAATAAATAATCATAGAT
>JAKXYG010000647.1:0-375345 GCA_025895645.1 Cardicola forsteri
ATTTTATCAATATATATATATATATATATATATATATATATATATATATATATTAACAAAATAGACAAGAAAATACCCTTTATTGCATAAATAATGTATTAGTGTGTGTTTGCAATTTAAATAAAATTTAATATTTACATTAAAAACTTAAATGCTCGGTTTAATTTAAATTTTGATTTAACGACAATTAAATCTGTTTGCGTGACAGTATAAATTGTTTAACAAATTGAAAAAATACAGCGTTTATACATTTTAACCAAAATTTTATTTATATTATATATTTACTGTAAATCATTTTATTATGTTATAATTATTATATAAAATAAAATAAAATTTTAATGTAAAATTTTTCGTTTTCTATTTTCATGTAAAAAATAAAATGTGTTTTTGAAAACATTATGTCAAATGTAATTATTTTCAAATTTTTAAAAGTTTTTAACACATTCGCAATTATTTTGTAAAATATTAATAATTGAAAGACGGGAAAATGCTTTCTTATCAAAACATTTATTTAGTTTTAAATAAAGTTATCTCATTATTAGTTCCATATTTTCAAAGTAACTTAAACAATTTATATTTATTGTTTTATACTAAGAGAAATTATTGCAAACACTACATCAAACATATATGATATTTTAAAAAATTTTAATGCAATATTAAAAAATTTTTAATTATTATTAGTAAATATATTATTACGTTTTACAAAAAATAATTTTTAGGAAATAAACATTTACAAAACCAATTAATGTCCGTTTCCCATAATTTTATATTTACAACAAATTAAAATAACATTTTTGCAATTTCGCTATTATTTATAAATTGACAAGTCTGCTGTATATTTTGTTAGAGTTGTTTGTTTCAATCTAATAATCCCACATATACTTTGAAATATTATTACGCTGGCACATATCCGCTATCAAGAGATTCTGTTTTTATTGCTGTATACTTGGCTACTAATTAGTGTTTGTCTAAGTTGAAAATGTTCTTCCTACATACTATTGTTCCGAGTTGGTCTAGCGGAACAGTATTCGACTCGAACCTAGGTGAACATGGCTTTGATCTCCACTATCAATACCAAATGTCAACTTACGTTCGGTTTTGCTAAAATGTTTACTGTTTCAAGATGCATTTTTCATAAAATATTTAAAGTAGGAAAATAAAAATTACCATTTTATGTAAAATTTAAATGTTTACACACTCAGTGTAAAGATTGTTTGAACAAACGTTATACAGACTTTCACAAATTAACTGCACTTAAAATTTGAAGCATAAGCATAATAACATAATCGTATCAATTTGTATTAATTTGTAAATTTTTTGTTATAAAAATATTTAATTATATAAGTATTTAATTTATATTAATATAAAATTAGTAGGGTTTTTATCAAGTTTTTTATTTTTAATAAGTAAAAAATTCAAATTTGCACAACGTACATTTTAAGCTATTTGAGAATATTTATTATTTATTTATTTAAAGTTTTTTTGCTTTAAAAAGCACAAGGCAACAAGATTGTTCTACAGGATTGGATACTAGATTTCAAACATTGGAATTTTAATTTAATTTTGTTATACCCCGTTATTAAAAGCATAATGCTTTCACTTTCTTGTCGTAGTTTAATTAAACGGTGTCCTCTTACTTGTTTTTTTACCAATATGTTTTCCTACCAAGGTTAGATTGCTAACCCTTCTCTATTCTCAACCTACAGTAGAGCTGATCAATGCATATATTATTTTAATTTAATGTAAGCTATTTTGCCTTCTTAATGGATAGTGGATATTTAACAACTATGCAAACGTTGTAAAATAATCAAATCTAATAGTTGTTAATTGGCAATACTATATCTTTAATTATTTGCACCAATAGATTGTAATAAGAGAAAATAAACAAACTGAGACACCGGTGTTTATCCAGTTACGTTAAAACATAATAAATTTAATTAAATCATAGAAAGTACAGTATTTAAAAGAACAAATGAATACAACTTAAAAATTACAAAAATGTGATGTTTATTTATTCAAATACTCCTTCATTCTTAACCGGACTGAGAATTAGCTACGGTAGAGAATATATATATATGTATATATACAGTGCCAAAATAGCACATAAATAAATAATAATAAATAATGTAGCTTAAAGGTCAGACATTAAAATGAGTAAAAATGGGTTTGAGTATCATTATTGGTTCTAAGTGTAATTGCTCGTTTGGTTTAGTTAGATGTCCACTTGTTAAAAATGTTTTGTGTAAACATTTAGAGCAGTTATTATTAAATAACGAAGAAAGGACAACAAATGGCTGTTGAATGCTTCAAATTGTTTTTGCCGTGTGTAGCGACAATAGTAACGTGTAATGCCCACAATCGTAAGTAATCGTTTTTGTGTCCAACATTAATTTTATTGTTGGGCTGCTGTTTGAGTATGTATTTGCATAAAAAATATTCATTTAACCAAACAAGTAGAGTAATCAAAATAAAAGTTTAAATATTTAAACGAGGCAAATACTTCAAATAAATTTGCAACCATTTTTTGCACAACAACAATTGCAATTATACAATATTAGTCTTTCTCAAAACGTTTTTGAGTAAAATGTAATAGTTATTTAATTAGAAAAAACTTTTTTAAGTGACTCTTAATAATAATAATAATAATAGAGAAATAAAAGTATTTTAGTAATAAAAGTAATTATATTAAAAAAAAATAGTTGGCATATATATATATATATATATATATATATATATTGATACTAGAACAAATCTATAACCGCTTTTGTAAATATAAGATTACTTGTATAAGTATTTACTTTGCTTTTAAAATTAATAATACACGATGCAAAAACATTTTTTGTAATATTGGCTGTTAATGATTCTCATTGTTATTATTATTTTGTTTAATGTTTATTTACATTATTATAAATAAAAAGTGTTATGAGAATTTAAATATAACCGACAACCAATAATTAATATAGTAGTGGCAGAGGTTACACTAGTGTGCTCAACTTAAAACTGAATAAACATACATTTGAATTCTAGTACCAAATCTCCATTTGCCAAACACGATTTTTTGTTACAACATTAAAACTGTAAAAATTAAATTAATAAATGTTATAAGCAACTGTTGTATAAGTGCTTCGTGTGTGTATTGTAATACAGTGTGAAAACAAATCTATGTAATAACATTATGTAATGTCAGGAAAACACAGAATAATACTTATATAATATGTTGATAAAAAGTGAATAATGTTATAAGAATGGTACTTTTACTTTACAATTGTTCTCACAATAATGAATTATTGTTGTTTCTGTATTAATATGTAGTTTTTATATATGCTAGGTTCAGTATTACTTACCAGTTGAGTAGGCCAAAACACCTTTTAGTATACGGTTCTCAAATTGCCTTAAATTATCGGGGTAAAATATAAAATGGAGAGTGAGGCAGAAAGAAATTTGTCACAAAAACAAATTTTTGAAATTAAGCCAAAAATCAGTTAACAGTTATAAAAAACAAGCAAAAATAATAAATATACAAAAGTAATAATAAAATAAGTTTTATATTACAATGAAAAAACGTTGCAATAATCTTCAAAAAAAAAGTAACGTCTTACTTAACGTATAGCGTGAGTTGCTAAAAGATTAAAAATGTTTTTTTAATTTGACTTAAAACAGATTATAGTAGGGTTCTCGTCTAAGAAATAACCCATTTTAAAACAGCGTAATCGTAGCTTTTTCAATCATGCATTTATGCTTTTTAAACAAAAATTTTAAATAAAACTTCTATTTGTATAACTAAAACAAATGGTTTTTATAAAGTATCTTATTTTAGTACTGAATAGTTTAGTCTGCTGAGTCAACATAAATGTTTACAAAAATTGTCAGTAATATACAAATGTCTATCTATTAAAATAAAAACTTGGCGATTTGGTTTAGTTTTCTATATAATTATATATTATGCATTTTAATTAAAACAATAAAAATAAAATATAAAAAATATATATTGTTTTAAAAATATATTAGAATAAAAAACATAATTTTTATTAAATAATAAAATTATTTGTAACAATTAACAAATAAAATAAAATTTGTTATAATTAACTTTAATTATATTTATGTAAATTATCTTTTTGTTATTTATAATTGTTTTAATTTTGCTGTTTAGTATTATGATTGACAGATTATTAATTGGTTTCTATTTCAATAAATTGAAATTTGGAAGTGCACAGTATGTGTACTTGCCTGTTAAACTAAAAACATTTTTATTAAAAACAAAATAGAAGTAAGGAATAAAAGCGTTTTGCTAAATTTTGAGTTTAAAAATGTTTTTTTTAATATTTGAAAATTTAAAAATGATTTGAATATACATCCCCTTAGGAAATAATAAAAAAATATTTGCGAAAGTACTAAATTTAAATTAATCTTTATTTCCGGTTAACGGTTTTTAAGGAAAATTATTAAAAATTAACAAATTGTATAAAATATTTAGGTTTAATTTTATACTTATCTAATAATTTTTGTTTAAAAATGTGTTAACAGTAAAAGAGCTATATTTAACATTGGTATACATATAATTCTTAAATACATTTTATATTATTTTATAGTTATTAATTATTGCATTAAATTTTATTTTTAAAATATTATGGAATAACTAATTTATATATTCATTAAACAGAGTAAAGTTATAATTACAGAGTCTAGACCAGCCGATGTCAATAAATTTTAAAGGCTTAATTTTTGTTTTAATTAAAAGTAATAAAAGTTTGTTTTAGCAAAATAATTATTTTGCACTAACTTAGACTTTAATTAATTATAATTAATCAATCAGTTATTTTTATAAAACGAAAATGCTTATATTTTTGGATTTGCTAAATAAATAGTAATTAAATGAAAAAATAACGTCAATTATAAATGAAATTTATATAAAAAATTACATAAATTAAGTAAAATAATTATGCATCTATAACTTTAAATATAATAATTATTTCTTTATTCAAATATGTGTACATATAAACAAAGAAACATGTGCTACATTACATTAATTTGTAATAAAATAATTTATTTAAAAAATTTTATTAGATATAAAATTTTAACCAATTTATAGAGTAAAAAATCAAGCAAGAACGGTTTGTACTTAAATCAGTTTTAATAAAATGCATCTATTTTTAAGGTAAAGACTTAAAGTAAGTTTGCATTTTAAAGAGTAAAGTGTGTTTAAAACATTAACTACTCTGTATAAAACATCAACTGGTAAACAAAATGGTAATTTTATGAGTACAATAATAAAATTTTCGTAATTATAAAATGCAGTATTACTATTAAAAATATTTTAAAATATTTAATTTGTATAATTAGGAAAAGAAGAAAATCAATTAATTTGAAGCTGGTATCAACGTTTATAAAAGTATTACTAATATTATCTATATATATATATATATATACTCAATCTAGTCCATAAATCATTATTAATTATAGTGATGCAGTGGGATACAGACGAGAATTTGGGCAACAGTTAGATAATAAAGAAAACAGATTATGTACAAATGTAATCTACTTATATATATATATATATATATATATATATATATATAAATATATATATATATATATAAATATATATATATATATATATATATATATAAATATATATATATAAATATATATATATCAGCAAGCAATTTTCTCTTCTTTACTATTTTAAAATATCTAAATTCTTGTTTTTAGTCTAAATTAAAATGTTTTATTAATAATGGTAAAAATGACAGTTTTTGTTTATTTTTTTACTATTTTACTGCAAAGGTAATGTTTGAAGTATATTTAAGTTTAAACGTAAATGTGTTTAATGTTCTAACGTGTAATGTTTTAAAAACTAATTAACAATATTGCGTTAATACAATACGGAATCGTCCACATACGGTTTGTCATAATAATTATTAAAACCAAACATACAGCAAATGTTAACAAGTGTAATAAAATTTGTCATAATTTAAAAAAAAATTACTACTTTAATAAATTATGCAAAAAACATATTGTAATTACAATGACGTTTTTTCTATACAGTTTTTTGTAAAATAATACAGGTAATATTCAGTATTTTTTGTAATAACAAAGTTTAAAAAACTATATTGATTTATATATTTTTCTGTAAATAGTTACAAGAACATTTTATAATACATTCTTAAAAAATGATTACGTTTTATGCGGACAGAATAAATAATATCAATATATATATATATATATAACTGCTAAAATAATCAATTAAATATTATTTTAAAAAAATTATATTTATTTATATTTAAATAATTTTAAATTATACTATTTGTTTATCGTCAATATTATTATTGACGTATAATTTTGGACAAAACGATATATGAGATTCGTTTCGGGTGAAAAATTATTTTTTGTCAAATAATTAATGTTGTCAATGGAAACAATAATATTCGCTAAATAATTTCATTTCCAAATACATTGATTAGTCTGTGTTGTGCAAAGTATATGTAACATTTCATTTTTTCAAAAAATAAAATGCTTAAATGTAAAAAGTCCAAGTGAAAACTACGTATTTATTGTATTACAAATTACCATATATATATATATATATATATATATATATATATATTCAAAAACTAAATTTAAAAAATGGGATATACTAATCAATATTTTAGCAAATACTTCAAAATATAAAATACGAAAAATGACCAATAACAAATTTGTATGTGTATTTTAATAAATTAGTGAAATTGTTTTTTTAAAAGAAAAATAGCTACTATTCATGTTTGTGATTAATTTTATTATTGTTATTATCACTTATAAACAATGAGTTGTGTTGTTTAATAACTTACCTTATGTATCATGTTTGCTTGGTTTATTGAGTATGAGTGCTACTTTTATATTTCAAACCTATATTGCATTTTTATTGGTTAAATATATTTTATTATTGACAAAACTAAACAAGGGTACACGTTTATAAAAGCTTAGATTGCAATTTGTTAATAAGTAAACAAATAGTTACAATGTGAATAATGTATAGCAAAAAACGTTTACATTGAAAAAAACCTGTTTATTGTTTATCAGACGTATGTCTATCCAAGTAAAAATTAATGGTTTTTGCCTTATTGGCAAAATGTAATGTTACTACTAGTAAAATAACAAAATAACTTAAATGCCTAAAATACAATAAACAAATGTTATAAATAAACATGTTTTAGTTATTTTTATTTTATTTATTTTATACATCTATTTATAAATTATTAAAAATTTATATTGTAAGACATATTTTAAAATAACATAATTGGCCATGTAAAATGATTTTAGAAACTGCAGTTTAGTTTTTTACACAATAATAAATTACTACATTTGTATTGGCACAAAATGGCGATCTTTATTACAAGATGTACGTACATATCGCGGTGCAGATGTTGGTTCTGATCACAATATTGTTGTTGTAAAATTTCGTTTAAGATTAAAGACAATAGAAACCACAAAAATTACATCCATTTTTGTGTGAAAAACTTAAGCAGCCAAATATCTCAAATTAATTTTACAATTCCTTAATAAATACATTTCAAAATCTGAAAAGAGTAGAAAAGTCTAATGATTAATAGAAATTGTTTCATAAAACAATTACAGACTGTGCAGCAAATGTGCTGCGTAGAAGATGTCGCTCTATAAAGAAACAATAGATTTCATCAGTCTCCTGGAATTTAATTGATCTCAAAAAGAAAACAAAATTAGAGAGAGATCAATCTAACAATCCTGTTATCTAGAAAATATATGATGATAAATATAGAACTTTAGATAAACAGGTTTAGAAAAGCTGCCGCAAAAATAAAAATGATTGGTTAGAAAGCAGATGCAAAGGAGCAGATAAAACAGCAGCAAAAAATAATTCCAAGACTCTGTATAAAATTGTAAAACAACTATCGAGAGTTAGAAAGAACACCGATATTCCAATCAAAGGAAAAGATGGTCGTTTACTTCTAACAGATGATGAGCAATTATCTAGATAGGCAGAGCATTTTAAAAAAGTACTAAATAAGCCCATGCCAAATACTCTTATAGATTTTGATAATGATGATGATATAAATGTGACTCAAGATCCGGTAATATGTATTGATAACATTTCTGTAACTAAAGTGATTTATGAAATTCAAAGATTAAAAAACAATAAAGCAGGAGGACTTAACGGGATAACTGCAGAGATACTCAAACATGGAGGTAATGTTGTAGCACGTGAGTTTGTTCATTTATTTAATGTTATATGGCATAATGAACAAGTTCTAAATGACTGACGGCAAAGAGTAATTGTTACTCTTCCCAAAAAAGGAAGTCTGAACGATTGCAATAATTGGCGCGGAATAACCTTATTGTCTGTTCCTGGTAAGGTGTTTTGCAAAGTAATTTTAAATCGTCTAAGTAATGCGGTAGATAAACACCTTCGAGAACAACAAGCTGGTTTTTGGAAAGGAAGAAGCTGTATTAAACAAATACTGACCCTCCGTAACATTATCAAGGAAAGTCAAAAATTTCAGCAATTACTTACAATTAATTTTATTGATTTTATAAAAGGTTTTGACAGTGTTTATCGAGAATCTTCGTGGAAAATCGTTAAGTTTTACAGAATACCGTTAAAATATGTAGATATTATGCGTTTGTTATAACAAAATTTAAGTTGCTGCGTTCGAACAAAAAGTGGTCATTCTGCTATGTTCGAAATTGTTACAGGAGTATGTCAAAGATGTATTTTGTCACCGTTTTTGTTTTTCTAGTAATTGGTTTTATTACGACTCGATCCATAAAAAACATGTCTTATGGTATCGAATGGAACCATGGCAGATTATCCGATTTGGATTTTGCAGATGATATTGGTCTACTCAGTAAAACTCCAGCAATTATGCAAAATATGACAACACGTCTTAGTGACATCAGTTTTTGTATTGGTTTAAGGATTAATTGTTCAAAGACAAAAGTGTTGTGCACCAAGTCAAACAATGATTTGCCTATCAAAATTAGTGGACAAAATATTGACACTGTTGATTCCTTTACATATCTGGGAAGCATTATTGGTAAAGACGGAAAAACCAAAATTGATGTTAAAGCTAGACTTGGAAAAACAATGTCAGTCTTTAATAGACTCAAATCAATATAATCATCTTTATCCATTCGCCTGAAGACAAAACTTTATCTGTACGCATCAATAATCATTCCTACGGCAATATATGGGAGTAAAACGTGGAACCGAAAGGACAAAATTGATAAGATAGTGAATCTTTTTCATCGCCGGTGTTTTAGAATTATTTTAAAAATTATCTGGCGCAATCACATTTAAAATAATGAGATCATGAGAAAAACTGACTCTCGTTCACTCCATGACATCATTACAATTGGACGAAAAAAATTACTTGGTTAAATTCTACGTTTGCCGCCCGAAAGATCAGCAAGAACGGTTTTGGAATGGACAATTGTAAGTGGTAAAAGAAAGGTTGGCAAACCACAGAAAACTTGGCAAAGAACCATTTGGGAAGATTTAGTTGAAATGAATGTTTTATGGGATCAACCAAAACGTTTGGCAGAGTGTACAAATACATGGAAACATTTTGTTGTCTCATGTTCTATTTGAATTACGAGACTCTGTTGATGTTGTTATTTTTTGTTGTAATTGTTGTTTTATTGCTCCATGCTCATCTTTTTAAATTAAAAAGGTTTGTAATAATAATAGTAGTAGTAATAATAATAATAATAATAATAACAATTCAAGGTTGTATTTAATATTGTATTAATATAAACATAACGTTAACATATTGTTTTTTGATGCAAAAAATACTATTTTCTTTAAGTTACCAAATAATGTTTTACACTATGCATTTCAAAATATTGAATAATAAATGTGATTGTCGTTTTTTTGTAATAATTTAACTTGGGGGCTTAACTAATAGATAGTTAGGCTGTTAATATAATCTTGTATAATTGTATGTTAAACCTTCAGTAGGTTTAAACAAAAAAAATTTTTAATTGGAATATTTTTTAAATAATATTTAATGGTTATTTAACATGTTTAAAAACACAATTCTAGTTTTCGTTATGCTTCTAATTAAAACCGTTCGCACTAATAATAATTTAATAAATAAAAAGAAATGTACCGCAGTGGTCGAGCGGTACAGCGTTTGATTTAAACCTGGATCACACCACTGACACTACATGAAGGCTGGCGTTCAGTTTAACTAAAATGTTCACTGCTGAAAGATTTTTTTTGTAAAGCATTTAAAGTAAATAAACTAAATAAAATAAATAAATAAATATTTTATTGTTTTGTTACTTACTAGCAGAATAACAAAATTCTTGCAAGTGATATATTACAATTTGAAAAACTAATTTGGTATAATTTTTTAGACTGCACATTAATGTTTCTAATTTACAGCTGGTTATATTAATGTTGTTTTTCATTAGTATATATTTTCCCAATATTAAACATAATATAAAATAAATTACTAATTGCTATGCTCATATAAGTAAAATTAAAAATATTTTTGTTATGTATATTGTGAAACAAATTTATTTTTTATTAAGTATAAAATGAAATATAGCTTATTCTATATAACATATAATTATTTAAAATTGTAATATATATTACAAACAAAATAACCTAAAATAAATAATAATTAAAGTTTTTTATTAAAAATTTTTTTTACATTTTTTAATAAACAAAAATGAACAAACTAAGTAGTTGTAAATACGTTTTCAACATCTAATTAAAAGAAACGTTTGCTAAAATAAAACAATTTGTTACAGCGCTAAGTTAAAAATTAACTAATTATATTTTATTTATGTATCAAGCTTGAATAATTTACAAACACTCAAGTTCGTTAAAATTTTCTAATAAACCAAAATAGGACTCGCGGTTAGCATTAGTGGTAGGACTTGAAAATATGTCCACAAAGATACAAATCTATAGATTTTGTATTACTTGCATAATCCTGAGAATTTGAGTAATGCTTAAAAAGTCCCAAATTGTAATAATGATATGTGGTGCATTTCAACCTGGGTGCCAATATGCATTTAAACTAATAACAGCAAGGATTGAGTACACAATGGTATAACTGGGATTTTACTTAACTTTCGCTTAGCAAATGAGTGCTTGCATACACCTAAAATGCTTAAAAGGTATTTCAAAGTATACGTTTACTATATGTAGCCGGTTAAGCTTGTGGATCTGTTATCCGGTGTCATACTCTAATTTCTCCCCAAAATAATTATCATATCAATTTTTGTAAACACTGGCGTGGTTGCAAAAGCGGTTTTCTAGTTAAAAATGTTTATTCATTTTCCAAAATTTAATTCGCCTCCGACAAACGTTTTCTATAGGAATTTGAAATGTTATTCAAATTGGAACTAATGAAGACTTGGTTTTACCACTAACTTTTGTTGTTGCTGTATATGTTTACTAAAAATTGTTTATTTTGTACAAGTTTTAATACAAAAATATTTTATTAACTATTGTTTTCCATTTTTAATAAATCATTTGTCATGCAATTATTTTTCGACATTAAAAATTTTTTTTTTTGAAAGCGCTGTTTGTCAATAATTTGTAATTTCCATATCATCTATTTTTTATTAAAAAAACATATTTGTATTTTATTTAATGTTTTTTTTGTTACACCAGAAATTCTATTTCAATTAATTACTAGATTGTGTGCAAAATTGTTTAATAATGTTTACATTATATTTATATATTATACAAAACCCTTTGCTTTAAAAAAAAGCATGGAGCAATAAGACAACAATTACAGAAAAACAACAACAACAAAGTCTCGTTGGTATTAAAGATTCTGTAAATCAAAAATTGAGTTTCTTTTCGGTTTTCACTCAACACTGTCATCTGTGTAACTCTGTCATCCAGAAACGTGCGATCACTTTTTTGCCGTTGTTTAACGGAATGACGTTCTCTTATTGTTTTCGTAGCAATATAATTTTTTTACAAAGTACAGGTTGATAACTTTGCGCGCTCAAACCATTCTCCTTTATCTAGGCTTGGTACTAGCTAGATTGAATCATTTTTGATCCAAACTAGGCGGAGTTAATGTTTATAGCGTAGTAAAAATAGCCATACTATTGTAAACAAAGAATGTTAAAAACAACAAAAAATAGTTAGTCAAAAATTGGTACAATTTGCCAAGTTCTATTTAAATATTCAGTGTCGGTTTAAGGAAAAAATGATTTGACCACAACTGAATTGATATACTAGTAAAACTGAAAATAATACTGATTTCTTGTGAATTATTTAAACAAAAAATGAAATATATTAATTTTAATGGATAAATTTCAAATAAGGTTATACAAAAATATAAATTTCAATACAATGTACTAAAATTTTATAAAAATTTTAATTTGATTATTAATAAAAAAATATTTAATTTTTAATGTATATATATATATATATTCAAAAAAATAAACTATGCTAATTAACGCAAAATATAATTTTAAAAGCGCACATGCTAAAAACTTTTTAGAAATATGGTTTTAAAATTAAAACGTTTTAACGAATTTTAAATTATAGCAAAACAAAAATAGTTTGTTTTTCCATTTTATTTTTATTGTGTAAAATTTTTATATGAAACACTTTTTGCAAGTATATTAAAGACCCGGATAAAAGCCTGTGTGCTTAATAAATTGGTAATAAGATTCAAACCCATATTTATTCAATTGCAAGTCTATTATACTGATTACTTTCAAAACGTACTATCAAAAACCGAAAAATACAATAAGTTAGTTCAAAACTATATTGTTAAATGCAATTTAAAAAAATAAACACAATATTTTGTTTTGTTTAAAATGACAAACAAAATTTGTTTGTAGCATATTAACTACTGTGAATGTTTTATGTGAAAGAGGTTTTAGCTGCGGACATTTTACCAAAGTGGGATTTGAACTCACACACCACCGCTAGATCATCCCGGCAATGTTTTTATATAATTATGTTAGTACACATTGCAAATTTATACAAAATGCGCAATACAAGCAAACATTGTTACTGTTAGTCTATGCAAAGAAAAAGAATAGGATAAGACCAGTAATTATTCTTGTATTGTAAAACGGTTTATTGAACACTTATTTGTTTAATGTTTAAATTTTTAAAGGAAAATATTTTTTTCAAGTGAAGATTTAATCAAGCCAAACAAGAGACCGCATTTATTATTATTATTATTAATGCTTTACGAAAAACATTTTTCAGCAATGAATATTTTTAAAAAACAGAACGTGAGCTTGCATTTGGTGCTGGTAGTGAGAATCGAATCTATGTTTACCCTGGTTCAAGTCGAGCGCCGTACCGCTAGATGACCTTGGTAGTAGTACTCACACTTATGCCCATATAGTTTTAAATCTATCGTTTTATTAATTTTACTGCATCAGCAAAGGTTTAGCGATTAATTTAACAATTTTACGCTAGAAACCGTATTCAACTAAATACATTAATAAGTTGTTACTTTATGTGATTTATAGAAAATTGTCAAACTTAAGTAAATAAATATATAATTAAATTGTTTAAAAGTCAAATGCTAATTTTAATGTATGTTGTTTATTATCTTAATTTCTATTAAATAAAAAGTTAACCAAATTTAAAACTCTATGTAAACAATAATTTTCTGTTTAAGTTTTTTAAGTTAACATTTTAACAATAACGAGTAACTTTATTGTTAAAAAAACGTAATAAACCAAATATACTATAATAAGCTATTAAATTTTAATTTAAAATAAATGACTTAAAATAGTTAAAGAAGTAAACCAATATTAAAAAAAAACGAAACGTTATATGACACAATTATAAATTGTATCAAACATTCGATGCTAACAAATTTGGATAAACCGAATCAGAAACGTTGGAGAATTAAAACAAAATTGACTACATAATGAAGTTTTTCAAAAAATATTTATAATTAACTACAACAAAAACGTTTTGTATTGTAATAAATGCCTAAATATATATATTTATATTACACATAATTATAAAATAATAAAGTTTATGTAATAAATTATTATTTAATATTTATTTTAAGAGTTTTAAAAATAGTACAGTAATTTTTTAGAAAAATGCGATTTGAGAAGAGCATTTATATTAAACCAATATAAATAATAATTAGTTATTTGTTTTTAGTTTATTCTGTATTTTAAATTTTTAAAAATTAAATATTTATAAATAATAAAATTATTTAAAAAAAATTATGTATCTAAACCGTACTTCATACATTTAATACTTAATTTAGCCAGTCCAAAGTATGGATAAAGGAGGAGGGTTTGACCCCCAAGGTTAGGAATCTGGCTTGTTACAGGAACAATAAGAGGATTCTATTTTGGTAAACAATGACAAAGAAATGTTAGAACAACCTAGATAATAAAATTAAATAAAAATCAAAAAAAGCTCAATCTTTGATTAGAAAAATGAAATTACTTGGTCAAATTTCACGTTCACCGTCCAAAAAACTAGTAATGGTTTTGAAATGGACAATTAATAATGGCAAAATAAAGGTTGTGGTAGACCGCAGACAACTTGGTTAACAATCGTTTAATGTAATCTAATAAAGATTAATGTTCCATATAATCAAACAAAAGTTTTGGCAAAATGTTTCATTACATGGACTAATTTTGTCGCCCCATGTTTGTTTTCAAAGAAAAAGGATTTTATGATTATAGTACTACTACTACTAGTAGTAGTACTACTAATATAAAACTCTAAAATTAAAATTGATTGTTTTAGTCCAACAGTTCATCGCTTAACTGGTCGGTTTAGAAAACACATTTTTAATTAGATCAAAAGAAATTAAACATCAGTAAAAATGTTTTTTGTATTACGTCATCTACTACAAGCTAATTGCCAAATTAATTTCAATAGTTATTTTTAAAGGTATTATTATCTATTCAAGCATTTAGTACATTGTTAATCCTTAAATCTGTTTATATTCATACATAAAAACTTGTAAGTTTATTAAACTTTGTTTGGTCATAACCTATTGTGTGTACCTGTTTGTTGGTGTGCTTGTATAAAAAGTTTTAATTTGATTTTTAAATTTGTAACGTTATTTGTATATATACAACTCCGACACTAAATACTACAAATAAATTTGTATTTCTGTTTTTTTTTTAAATTTTTAAATAATTTTATTTTAATTATTTAGAAATACGGCAAAGTGAAAATATCAACAAAATAATATTAAATATTCCACATTTTGTTTTGCACCGAATAAGAACTAACTGTTTAATAATTTTAAAAATTGAGGAAATTATAATTTAATAGAATGATGATATAAACGGAAATATTAATTGCAATTTATATATATATATATATATATATATATATATATATATATATTGTTTATAATAACTAATAAAATATTAATTTATGTGCTTAAAATCATTTTCTAAATATTTTTAAATACTTTGAATTTAAGCTTTAAATTTAATGCTGTAATTACCTTATAACAAAAATACAAAGCTCAAATTTTTAAATATATATTGTATGCAAAATATTAATCGATTATTTTTTATAAATAATTTATTTTCTATATTAGTTTAAAAAAATTATTTGTTTTAATTTATTAAAATTAAAAAAGTAATTATGTTAATTAAAAACCAAAATTTATTAAAATATTTTAGTTTAAAAAAGTTGATTTTTGCTAAACATTATTGATTTTTATTTAAAATTAATTATAAATTAATATTTTTATTAAAAAATGTTGTTTTTCATCACTTCCCGACTCACTGGGAACTTGTATAATTACTGACTAATTGAGAGTTCTCTTATTTTAGATTAGTCAGACTTCGGTATCGTCAAGATAACGAATTACTGGACATTAGAAGACATTCTTGCAATTCTACTATTCTTTAGACAAAGCACCGACAAGTGATCCTTAGTCGCTTTTCCAACTCAACATTTTGTACGTTAAGCAGAAAGATCGTTACGTAATGGGTGCCAAAACACGGTACTAATATATATATATGTGCCGGGGTGGTCTAGCGGTACAGCGCTCGAATTCGGACCTCCGTGGGCATGGGTTCGAATCCCATCATCGGCACTAAAATGCGGGCCCACGTTCGGCTTCGCTAAAATGTCCACTGCTGAAAAATGTTTCTTGTAAAACATTCGAAGTAAAAACAAAATAAAAAATAATAAATAAAATATATATATATATATATATATATATATATATATATATATACTCATTTGTAATAATGGTCAAACTAAACAAACCGGAATTTGGAAACCGAATAATAAAAATCCTTGAATCGATAATTCATAGGGGCGCAATACGAATTACGTCAACGCCCACAATAACAGCGTCACAGAAGTTTGTACTCGGAAACAATTTCCTACTCTGAGAAACAACAGCTAAACGGTACTTACAGCAGATCCCCCAGGAAACACGTTGCCCGATGCTGGCGGGTTTATTCTATGGAAAGACCAAAATACTAGTCATACGTAGTCAGGTATTAGACGATAAAACAGACGAAGCAGCTGCAATTGCTGTTTGTGCCCCTTCGACCGATGAGCACATGTATTGACGAATTTTATGAACAAAAGCAAAGGCCATTAGAGAACATCATCCAGTTTATATTCGATGTGGTACGCTTGGCAGACGAGGCGCTGGTAAATCAGCCTGGGATATCTCGAGAGCCTAAAATTTTGCTACAAATAGCAAGGAACGTGGCATCTCCGACAATTAGACAAGATTTCTTAGAAAATAGACCTGCGGAAGTAATGAAAGCTGTCTCTCGAACCCGAGTTATAAAGGCTAGAGAAGCGATTACTGTAGAAAGGAACCGGGAGTAGACGAATTGCCATCAACCAACACAATCAAAACCCCGGAGTGGAAGAGATAATTCCTATTACTACCAACGGTTTGGTCGGTACGCAAAAAAATGTGGGCACAACGGTAAGTCCACAAAAACGAAATGTAACGCTATTAAAATTCAAAATAATAATTTGTTGGTGCGAAAAGGGATGATTAACAGCCATCCGATAGAGATGTTAGTAGATACGGGGGAAGCCTGCTCGTTAGTCAATGAAAACATTTTCAGTGTAAAAGTTCAAGAGCATATTATAATATTAAAACAACACTAAAATATTACTGTTTTTTAAAAATTATTCAACATATTTTGTAACCAATAAACCAATTTTTTTATTTGTTTAAATAAATTATTTTATAACTTAAAACAGTCACTTACAGTAGATTTGTAGTTACAAAATTTAATTATTGGCTAGTAATGGGCAGAAAAAAAAATATATTTTAACTTTTTAATTACAAAAAATATATTAAATTTTTTTTACAAAGAGAAAACACCAGGAGATTATTTTATAATAGTAAAATTAAACAATTTTTTAATATTAATTAATTTTAATTGTAGCTAATTAAAAACATAACGCATTATTAAATTAGTTACTGTGTATAAAAACGTTTGTACAAACTTAAAATTTTATGGATAGAACAAATGTGGGAAATAAATATTATATTGGTTTTATTAATATTATAAAATAACCATTATATAGAAAATTATATTAATCAATGTAATTAATGGTATTTTTATAAGAATATCTTTTAAGCTAAGATGCAATTTACTTATGCCAGGGTAACAATTGTTTATAAAAATAATTAATTATTAATTATTTTATTTATTTTATTTTATGTTTTTTATTTTAAATGTTTTACGGGAAACATCTTTTAGAAATAGATATTTTAGCAAAGCCAAATGTGGGTCTGTATTTTAGTGCTGGTAGTGAAATTCAAACCTATGCCCACTTAGGTCCAATTCAAGCGCTGTACCGCCAGACCATTTCAGCACAAAACTGTGTACCCGAGAAAATCCAATTAGAGATCATCGCGAGTTGCAACTCGCCAAAGTGCAATAGCCATCCTCCACCTGGAGTCAGGGTATTCGTGATTATCCTGAACCCAGAGTCAGGAAATAACTTGTGTTATAACTTTACAAAATTCACTTTAATTGTATTTAAATTTATTTTGTTTACCTAAAATTTTAATTAAAATATAACTTAGGGAAAAATAAAAATTGCCATTAAATAGTTCTAATAATAATGCTATTTATTTTGTTTTTTTGTATAATAAAACAAAGCAAGTGTAAAAGTATCTAAATTAAAAAAAATATTTAACTAAATTATTTTTTAAAAATCTAGATTACATAAAGCTATATTAACCAACAGCATACAAAAACATCTGAACCAAGTGATTACAAACACAAGCTTTCACATTTATTATTTAATATTTTACGCGAAAAACAATTTAGTAATTAAAAGAACTAGATATATTTTGCAGTTTTAAATATTTTATGTTAATAAGTTTTTTTATTTTTGGATTGAGTTGGTCAACATTTTACATAATAACAACATAAATTAATAAAATTATAAATGTATTTTATTTATTATTTAATATTTAATGTTAAATACAATAAAACCAAGTTTACTTTTTAATTTCTGTAGTAGACACATATTAGAATGTACATTTTAGCGGAGTTGTACATATGTAATAAATATTTTGTTTGTTGCAACGAAAATATAGAAAGTAACTTTATTTTACATTATGTTAACATTATTGTGAGATGAATTACACGATTTAAAACAGATATATTTATTTAATATTTAAAATAAACTTTTTTCAAAACATAATTAAATAACAAACATAATTGTGATTTAAATTTATTATTATTTCGTAAAAATAGCAACTATTAGATAGCTTATAAAACCTTTTTTTATAAAAAAGTGAGCGTTAATTAAACGTAACTAAATATTTTTGTTTACACGTTTGTGTCGCCAAATCTAATAATATTTTTATTGATTATATGTCATATATATAACTGTTATCTAAACATTTATGTATTAAGTACAAACTTTTTATATAAAATAAAAATAATTAATTAATTTAATTACTGGTCTAATTTTTAAATTTAATTTATTTGTGAAAAACAAATATTTCTATAATATGTGTATAAATATTTTTTTTAATTATTGAAAAATTGATAAATTAATTATGTGATATTTAGTTTTTTATTGTAGCAAAAGGCATTAAATATTTACAACAAATAAACATATCAGTTATTTTCATACAGTGTAATTTTTTGACATTAATATATTTTATAAGTATTGATAATTATTTTCATGACAATGGCTATTAGCATTAAATATAAACCCTAATTAATGAAAAAACCGTTATCATTGTACTGAATAAATGTAATAAAAAATTTAAATCAAAATGAATTATATGAAATACAATAATTTCCTCAATTTGTACAAAAACATAATTGAAAATAAACCAAATTAATTTATTTAATCAACACGATTAATTTGCAAAGTTAAACGAGTGCCCACATTTAGAGCTGGTAGTGAGACTTGAATCCATGCTTATCCATGTTTAAGTTTGCTAAAGTAGCATTAAAAATGTGAGAATTTAAAATGTTCACTTATGTAAATATGTTGATAGTTTTTGTTGCACACGTACATTCTTTCAAATTTTTAAATTTAAATTTATTTTTTTCCTACTTTAAAGCTCTTAGGAGGAAATATTTTTCAACAGTGGACTTTTTAGCAAAGCCATACGTGGGCCCGCATTTGATGCCAGTAGTAGAAATTGAACCCATGCTTACATAAATTCGAGCTGTATATTTAGACCACCCCTTTATTATAATTAAAAGTGTAATGCAAAGTGTATTGTGGTAATCCAGACGATTGTTTTCTAAGGGCCGTGCATTTACAACCCTTATAACGGCACCAATTTTATTGTTAACTTATAATCGTTTCTTAAATCATAATGTTAATAATGTCTTAGCAACGTTTTTTAACATATACATTTTCTTGTTATAATTTGCTTTATTTTTGCTCATTTAAATGGAAATAAGACACAATAAGGTAATATTTTCTAATAAGTTTCCTTATTACTAATATATATGTATATATACTTTTGTTTTAAGGCTAATAGAAACACGTAATCAGTTTAAAAAATAAAGTTTGTTTGGCTTTTCCCGTTTTTACCAAAAATATTTCCCATATATGTAATTTAATATAAATTAAACATAACGCTTATTAATTTAATGGACTAATAATTATTTAATTACAGTGTGCATTCCACTATAAAGTTTTAACAAATAAAACGTAGTTTAAACTAAAAACGTGTGTCAATAATAAGTTAGTTTTCAAATTATTTTTAATTGCTTACTAAATAGACCACAATTACTTGTTCGTGTTAGTTAATGTGCTATAACATACGCCGTATTATTTACAGACCGTATAATAATAAAATTAATTACAAGTAAAAAAAAACTGTGACAAAATACATTCTTTTATGTAGCCATGTAAAAACGTTTTTAAAAAAATTAGTAAAACTATTTTTATTTTGAATACAACAATTAGAATTGTATTTTACAAACGCATAGTATTAATATACTTTGACAGTATTTTGTAAAGTTTGACAATTTTTAAAACTGTTTCTAATTTACAAAAATGTATTCTGAGTAACTTTAAAATTTTTTAGTATGGTTTAATGATATTTTGTATTTTTGTAATTTTATTTTAGTTACGTTAATTGTACATTAATAAAAATGGAAGTTTTACAATATACATTATTAGTTTGTTTATTGTAAATTTTTATAGTTTATTATGTAATTAAATTTAACACATTATTTTTAACATAATAAAAAAGAAGATAATAAATATTTTTATGCAAACAAATTTTTCAATAACAACAATTAAAAAAACCTAATTACAAGTATAACATTATTTAATATACAATAAAACTAAAAAATTAATACTGTGTTAAAAATAACAACGTTAATTTTAAACGCCATTTT
The DNA here is from genome assembly GCA_025895645.1 of Cardicola forsteri. Lineage (NCBI taxonomy): Eukaryota > Metazoa > Platyhelminthes > Trematoda > Strigeidida > Aporocotylidae > Cardicola > Cardicola forsteri. The sequence goes on from JAKXYG010000647.1 coordinate 20,827, forward strand.
TATAAATTAATGATTAAAATAAATTACAAAAAAAAAATTTTTTGGCATGTACACATTGCATTAAATTTAAACAAAGTTTGATATTTGGCGTCAGCATTTAAATTTAAACCCATAATAGTTTATATACGTTTATACCGCTGTTTTAACTACTATAGCGAACGTTCGTTATTGAAAATATGTAACTTTTGTAACAGAAATATATTAGAATTAATATTACTATTATTATTATTATTATTATTATTATTTTTTTAACATTAGTGTTATTACTATTACTATTACTATTATTATTATGATTATTACTATTACTATTTTTATAATTGTTGTTAATGTTGTTAGTTTAAATATTTTAATAGTAGTACATTTTGGTATTATGACTTAGACAAAATATATAAAATAGCTATTTATAGAAGAAAACATTATACAAATAAAATTATTAAAAATCAAGAAATTCGGAAACATGCATGTTTTTCTTAATATCTTACAAATTACCCTAAATAATAATTATTAGTAATTCTAAAAAAATTTTATAATTTTTAAATATAAAGTAACGAAAAAATATTGATTATTTTTAAAGTATTTTGTAACAAACAATCAAACAATTAAAAAAGTAAAATTTTAAATTAAATAGGTTGAAAAATGTTTTTTAATAAATAACAAAATTAATTAATTCTTTTGCTAAGTGCATTTAATTAGGCAAAGCTTTTAATTTTTATTCTTTTTAAAACAATTTGCAAAAAATAATATTAAATGCCAGTTATATTACATCACTTTTAGTAAAAACAAAAAATAATGTGCTTAATTTTTTTTGTACATTTGAAAATGTGTATATGTATTGTATGCTGCTTACAAACAAAATATGCATTATGTTAAAGTTTACTATTACTAGCAACTAAGTAATATATTGTGAACATAGTTGTTTTGCACTAATTATGTTAAATGTACCTAATTAATTATTTCTTGCTGTATATATCTATCTACTGTTTTATGAAAACTAAAAAATAAAACAAAATTATTTTATTTCACATATATTTTTCTTTAAATACTTGAAAATGTTTTTTTATAAACATTTAAAAGTAAAAATTGTTATATTGATAGAAATTAATTCGAATGCATTAAACGCAACTAAATAAAATGTATATAATATTTTTTTATGAATATATTATTTAAATAATGAAAACAAAATCTACTTCAAACAGTCAAACGCTGTGCACAACCAAACGAGTGTTTGAGAATATTAAATTCCCGTTAATAAATGTCTTAATCTGAAACGTCAGTTACTTGCAGCATTGTGCATTACTTAATTTATATTGTTTAAAATAGTGCATTTAAAACATTTAAACTACACACTTATTTAAATATGCGTATTATTTGAAAAAATTATTTGCAAATTTTATAATTAAAAATTGTTTATTTTACAAATTTTGTATATATCAATATTAAGTAAAAATGATACCACGTCGGGGTTTATAACATTAATATTAAGTAAAATATTTTTTTATTAATTAGATTTTTATTGTTTTTAAAAAAAAACATTTTTAAATTTTTAAATGTTTTACAGGAAACATCTTTTAACAGTGGGCATTTTAGAGAAACCGAACGTGGTAAGATTTAAACCTACATTTACCTGATCTAAGTTGAAGGTTGTACTGCTAAGCCATTCCGAAAAAGTAAAATTAAGCCAACGACCAGCATTTAGTAAACCAACTAATATTTAATTATCGCTCTAAAAATGGTAAACAAAAGATTGTTTCAAGTTCCGGGGTGGTCTAGCGGTACAGCACTTAACTTGGGCCTAAGTAAACATGGGTTTGAATTCTACCATCGGCACTAAATGCGGGCTCACGTTCGACTTTGCTAAAAAATCCACTGCTGAAAATGTTTTCTATAAATATTCAAGGTAGTAAAAATAAAAATAAAAATTAATTTTTTAGGGATAAATGTCGTGTATATCAGAAATTAAAATTTTATTCTAATTCTATGCCGTTATTGCAGTTATACTAATTTTTCCTTATTTATCGTACTTTAATAAAATGGTAATGTTTTCTTGTTGTTGTTTATACAATTTTGTGTTCAAAATTGCTTTTATTCTCAACTGGATCGGCCATAGTAGATATTATTAATTAATTAATTAATTTTAGAGCACAGTATTTAAAATAGTGAATTGAAAGAACAGAGTTTATTAATTAAATGCATTAAATTAAGTAAATATCTTATTTGCACCCAAATTTTATTAAAAATGTTTTTATTTATAATGTATTTGTTTAATTTTAGGTACATTGTAATAGATTATTTAAAACATTAATATTTATTTAACAAAAGATAATTAAAATTATCTATACAAACTATTATTATTATTACTATTATTAATATTAATATTTCTAATATTGCTATATTACTACTACTATTTGTATTAATATTATTATTAGTAGTATTATTATTACAATTATTATTATTATTATTATTAATATTATTAACAATATTATTTCCATTATTATTATTATTTATATAATAATAATTATTATTGCAATTATTATTAAAATTATTACTATTATTACAATTATTATTATTATTATTAATTTGTTACAATATGTCTATTGGTGTTTAGAATTGAAACATAAACCCTTTGTTTTAATTTAGTTTAAACACTTTTTTTTGTTAAATATCCGTGTTTAATGACCAACAAGATTTTTCTATTACTTTCTAAAATTTTAAATTAAGTCTGTTTGATTATTTCAATTATTAAACTTTTAATGACCATTTTTTGAACTTTTAATTGTCAAGAACAAAGATTTACATATATTTTACATTATTCCATTTGTTTAAAATATTTTAATGTACATATTAGTTAACATTATAGTTTAATTTAAATTAATAAATTTTGCAAAATATTATTTATATTAATTTGTTTATTGTTAAATTTATCATAAAATAATTAATTATAAACTACTTGAATACAGTGTAAACAACAAATTATTATGTTTAGCAAACTTAATTATATAATCTAAAAAAAAAATTGTAAACAAATTGAAAAACCAGGTGAGTAATAAAAACTTTTATAATATTGGCAGTCTAATATATATTTAGTATATTAACTTTTTTTTAGCAGAATAATCAAGCGTTTTTATTTAGTGTGAATTAAATAATTATTTAACTCTGCTACTTTAGCACAACACTATAAATAATAATAATAACAATAATAATAATAATAGTAATAGTAATAACAGCACTACTAATAATAGTGATAATAATAGTAATAAAAAATTAATAATTACAATAATGATAATAATAATAATAATAATAATAATAATAATCATAATCATAATCATAGTAATAGTAATAATAATAATAACAATAATAATAATAATAATAATGATAATAATAATAATAATAATAATAATAATAATAATAATAATAATAACAACAATAATAGTACAGCCATCACAACAATTACCACAAAAAAAGTAATTATTTAAGTAAAACACCTCTAGCAACTATATAGCGCACATATATATTGTAAGTAAAAAAAATCTTGTATAAAATATTAACTGTTGGAAAATTAAAAATGGGGTAAAATTATTAATATAATTTATAACGTTAAATATTAATAAAAATACAGATTACGTGCAATATTTTTTGTTACCAAATGATTAAAGACATTACAAAGTTTAAAAAATTTAATTGTCTATATAATTGCCATTTTTTGAACAACTTAATCTAGGCGTTTTGAAATGCTGTTGATGAGGGTGTTGATATATTATTATTTTATCTCACATTGAACAACAAACCGAATGCGTTCACATTTCAGTATGCTTATTGATGTTGCGCTCTAGCAAACTGAAAAAGTGTCAATAACGCAAATGTTAGGTGGTAATTGAGTAAAAAATAGTATTTTCGATTTTAGACCCTCTACTGTCTAAATGTACATAAACAAATAAAGTCAATCTAGATGAATAAAACGGTAAATTTTTGGACGTATGATATGGAACATTGTCCTAAAAAACGGTAGTAACCCCGGTGTAAATGTGTTGCGTTTTATAATAAAAAACATCCTTTATAACTAAAATAAAATTTTTACTATTTAAGGTACCAGATATAATTCTCTATTTGATAGGTTGATTATACTTTATACCAAACCAACACATTACTTGTCAAAGGTGGGCTTTTTTTCTAACAACCGGGAGTAAATGTTTTTGAAAATTGGACCTCCACAACACTTTGTTTTTATACTTAAGTTGTTCGTCCCGAATTACTGTTTTATCAGCAAAGTATGCAGAACGCCAATAACACAAGTGTCGTTCACTTTACTGTTTACAAAAAATTAATCTATTATCCTTTTGTTTTTTTGTAATAAATAGCTTAACTTTTAGTGATTAGAGCGTTCAACCAGATTCTATTGCTCTGTTTTTGATTGTGGAATAAGTAGTATTGTTTAAACTATTTTTTTTAGTTTCTAAAATAGGTTTATTATATATATATATATTTAATTCTACAACAATTTTCTGATTATCCGTAGTGCTAGTTACAAGTTTTCTTCTAACATTATCATAAATTTTCGGTTTTTAACGATTAATAATCCGATAAATTGTTGAAAGGTTAACTCTGTATAAATTCGCTATTTCGTTTGGGAAAAATCCTTTATTTTATAATTTTTTGATGACACGATATTCATTTTCGGTAAGATGAAAACATTTTTTATTTCTATTTTTCATTTTACAAACAACGCAAACAGAAAACAAAATGAGCGGACAAGCGGAATCTCAAGGTTAAGCGTAAATAATAAATTATTCAAGTTGTTTTAGAATTTTTATTTAATATTTTTTAAAAGTTATTATTATTATTGTTATTTATATAGACTGTAATAATTAAATGTTTATTTTGATATTTGTTATGACATCACAATCAGGGTAGATTTGAATGTGAGCTTAATATCCATTTTAAGGATTAGTTATTGTTCATATTTAATAAAATTAAGCACGCAAAATAATAATAGACTAATTATTATGAAAATAATGTAACTTCAACTTATTATTGACGTTTATATGGTTGTAGTTTTTAAAATATGCTATTTTAGTCGACTCAGCCTTTTTAAATTAATATTTCGAAGTATATATAAAAAAACTATTAAGAACTTTAAATCAATTTTAATTTTTAATGTTTATTTTTACGAAAAAACAATTAGACATAACAAATTAATTTAGATTTAGTACTTTTATAAATGTTCGCGTTAATTTTTAAAATGATAGTAATAATAATAGTAATAAAGGTAATTATAATTGCAATAATAATAATAGCAATAATAAAAACAAACATAGTAATTAATATTAATAATAATTTTCATTATTTAGTTTTTTATATTTAATAATTAACGGGTAACATTTTCCAGCAGTGTATATTTTAGTGCAGCCGAACGTAATTTGTAATCCGCTTTCAAGTTGTTGCTAAAAATATATGTCAAAATATGTTTGTATTAGAAATTTTACATATAATAAGAAGTTTTAATAACAAATGTATTAAAAATTAAAATTCTTATTAAAGCATTAGTTGTATGCTAAAAATGTTTCGCATTAGTTGTATGCTAAAAATGTTTCTTATAAATAAATCTATATATATATATATATATATGTATTACATTTTATTTTTAATTAAATTTTTATTATATTTTTATTTTTAGTTAAAATTAATTAACTTTTGTTGTAATAAAATAATAATAATAATAATAATAATAATAATACTAATAAAGTTATAAATTACTTTACAATTTTAGAAATATTTTGCTTTATTTTGTTAAAAAATTTTAAAAATTTTAAAAATATAAAATTGTACAAAATTTGATTTTTTAAAAAGAATTCTTGAATATAATTAAATAAAAAATTGTTGAAAATAATTTATGGTTTGTTTATATAATTATTACAATTGTTTTTGTGAGCTTATTACATATGTAATAAGTTTTTCTCACTAAAGTCTCCTATTTTAATGACGTATTTGTAAATGTTTGATGCCAATTTTGCAACTAAAAAGTCACACAACTTGTCAATATTTTAATTCAATACAGATTAAAATATTACAATAATAATTATAATACAATGTTTAAAAAACGTAAAATTGAACAATAACAATTATTTTTAAATTGATAGAATATTTTAAAAAACCGGGAAAATTTTTTAAAAGGATTAGGCTAGAAATAATATATGTCTAATCATATTTAACAATACTGATTAAATGAGGCATGATTATTAATGTATAAACGAAACTATGTAAACTTTAATAGGTAAAAAGGATACTAATAACACAAAATAATTAAAAAAGTAAGTTTATATACATCGGAATAATGTTGTAGAATAAAGGTATAAACAAGATAGGAACAAAATTAAATAATTTTATTTTAACTAAATTTATTATTTGTTATATATATATATATATAACATAAAATTGTTAAAGTGCTTTTCGCTAATGTTAAGCTTTTAAAAATTAATATTTACAAATGTATTTGGGTTTGTTTTACAATTTAAAAAATTGCATAAGTAAGATCTTAATGATCTTACCATTTATTAAACAATCAATTTTTGGTTTAGTAAAGCAAATAAGTAATTAAATCTGTAAATGCTAACAAAGTACAACTAAAAGTTATTTATTGCAAACAAAACATGTATAATGTCCTTAAATTGAAAACCGATAAGTGTTTTTATTGTTAATGTTTGCATATAACTTAAAAGATAATTAATACATTGAATTGTTTATTGCAACCAAATGCAAAAAAAAATTAAATTAAATTTTGAATTACCAACGCTGTCATTAATTTTGGATAATTATCCGACTCAATATAAAAAATTTAAGTAACAAGAAATAGCTTTTTTTGTGGTGCTTGAATAATATAATAATAATAATAATAGTAATAATAATTTAAAGTTTTTAATAAGTATTATCCAGTCTAGATATACTTATATAAATTAAGCAATAATAAAGTTTTTAAATTAATATTGATTTTAAATTTTGTATTAGCAAGTTATGCAATATATTTTAATAAAACAATAGATTTTATTTTAAATTGCATGTTGAAAAGTAAAAATAAAATGACTTTTACGTGAAATGTAACTTATAATTAATTAACAAAGCAATTCAATTAATTTAATACATTTATTATTTTAAAATTTAATATAAAAAATCTAATTTTTTTAAAAATTAAAACATTTTGTATTATATTTCTTCTATTAATTAAAACTGGGTAAAAGAAGCATTAAAAAAATTAATTTTCTGTATATTTCTGTAGCTACTGGTTGTGTAGCGTACTCAAAAATAATTAACTTTAAGTAGCAACAGTACAATTGTATTTTTATTTACAAAAATGCAAAATAAATAATGTACTGACAGTTTCAATAAAAATAATAGAGGACGTATATTCTCTTTAGTCACAAATATATAAAAAATCAGTATGTATATAGAAAAAATATATGATGTAATATAATGTAATTAACATAACATTAATAACTACATACACATACATATACGCAACATGCCTATGTAAAGTTCACGCTAAATTCAATAAAATTACAAATTGATTTTGTGCAAACAAAATGGGTTTTAATGTGTAAATGTGAGAATATACAAAATAAATTCATCTCACACTTTACGTCTTTAATTATTATTTAAAATCTACTGCTGACAGTTGTTAAAAACTGCTTGTGGAATTAAATACTATTTCTACGAATATCTTTTTAATAAAAAGTATTGTAGTAACTTTTTATTTATAATAAAAAATTCAAAAAATTCAAAAATAATTAATAAAATTTTTGAGTGTTATAAGTGTGCATAATGTTGAGTGTTTTTACCGGCATTATATTGACTCCCGTTCGACTTTGCTAAATGTCTACTTGAGATAAATATGTTTTCCTTAATTCATTTGTGTTATCTAAATAAGAACAAAAATTAAAATAAAAAATTATTATTTATTATAATGTTATTATTAATAATTATATTAGTCATTAATATTATTTTACTAGTGTTAACAATATTCGTATAAATATGTTGTGAGTTAATTTTTCCTAAATTTTATATTTTTAAACAATTATAAATACAGGGTCCAAAATGGTACCTGTCAATTTTAATTTTTTTTAATTTGAGAGATTTGTTGTTTTCCATAAAGTAATTATGGTAAAATAATATGGGCTATCAATACTTGAAGTTAATTGTTATTTTAAGTTTTTTATAATTATAAATATTTAAGTGTCTTGACATTTTTGGATAAATAGCATTCAAGTGGGTAAATGGTAATAGTAACACTTAAAATTATTTACATTTTAAGTTAATAACATTAAAGGATTACGCAACAATAATTTTAAAAAAAATTATTATTTCTTTACATAATTTTACAAATGCTAACATAACCCAGCACACGTCACTGCATATATTTTATTTAGAAGATTGATTGGTTTTCAAATGTTGTATTTATGTGTGCAAAGATTAAAAAAAGTTTTTAAGAATTTGACCTCTCATTTTTGTTTTATCGACCTGCCAAACATTTTAATTTGTACCCTTAACCTTGGCACAATTTTGAACGCTTATCTCAAGTGATTACAGTGAGTTTAAATAATGGAAGCTATTTCTTAATTACTAAAATTACAAATAAATAAAAAAAGTTATAATTTTGGTTTAACTATTGAGCAACTTGCAGATTTATTTGAGATAAATACAAGGAGTATATACAGAGTTTTAAAGGATTATACACGCTCAGAAACAGCAGGATCTGGGCCTGCGCTATCTACAAGCAAACGAGATGATACGTTTATTATCACCAAATTAAAAAAATAAAGCTTATTCAACAAATACAAAAAGAGAAATTACCGAATTTTTTATATTCACTTATTTGCAATCGGATGAAATCGGTCAATCTAAAGTTAAGAAAAACATTAAAAAAAGTTTTTTTAACAACAAAACATAGAAGAAGTGTGGAATTTGCGAAAACATATAAAGACCATTCATTTTGTTTTAGAGATTAGCTTTTTTTACTGACGAGTGTGCTCTAAATTACAAACCATAGACCGTACAATCCACGGTTATTTGTGATCCCAATGTTCCTCAAGACTGCAATCGCAGTGTTATAAAGGTTGCACATCCATCATGTCTTTATAAATATTTTGGAATTATGTACGGGCAACTACCAAAATGGGGCCAAACAAGTAATCATTTGAATAGTTTAGAATTTGTAGCCATTTTTAAAAAATTTTTAAATTCTGAACAACAAAATGATTTAGGACATTTAGTAATTGTTCAAGATAATGCTCCCATGCATACATCGGAAAAGGTAACGTGCTTTTTACCATAATTTAAAATTTAACGCATTTTTTTGTTTAGAATAAAAAATTTTAGCATGATAAAATACTAAGCTTTATTCAATTACCTCTATATAACCCGAATGTCAATGTAATTGAAAATATTTTAGTTATATTAAACGAGAGGTAAATCGGACGGAAAATCAAGGCACACAAGGAAAAAATTGATTATGTATTAAACAATCGAAGTACACAAGATTTTATTAATAATTTGGTCAATTCTTATTCAAAAAGTTTGAGAAACGTTATAAAAAACCATGGTTATTCCTTGAAACACTAAATTTGTAAATTTGGTGATATCCTTTTTGTATATATATACATATTTTGCAATATAATTTATTTTTAAGCAAATAATGTAGTAGTACTTTTATTTTGTCGAAATGTGTAAATCTAAGTGAGAATTTGGTATTTTTTTTTGTAAAAAAGTATTTTAATTATTTTGAATATTGTTATTGCTAAAGTGATGTTTAAGGGTTATTTCAGTAAAATTTTAACGTGCTTAATATTTTTAAGTAATGTGAGATAAATCAATCAATTTCAATGTGTTAATTTTGACAAGTCCTATTTTAGCCCCTTTAATACAGTAATGTATGATTTTATTTATTAATTAATTTTTATTTATGCATTATAAAGAGTATAAAACTTTAAAAATAATTTAAATAGTAATAATAGTAGCAACAAAATAATTACAAAATACATAAAAAACGAAAATTAAGTTTTATTTAATAAATGTGTGTTTAAAATATAAAACAAATATTTAATCAACTGTACATGAACAAATTTAAACTAATACATATAATAGCAACAAATTAATTTAACAATATTATTATTAATTATAATTTTGTAACATAAAAAAACATAATGTATGCATGATTAAGTATTTAATGTGGTTGTTTAAACAAACAATTAAATTATTTTGTAGTTGATTAAAACCACATTTAAATACATTCATTACAAAAAACACTTGGTATATATTTTTGGCTATAATAATACAGTTATTGACTCAGACACACATTTTGGTAAGTATTATTTGAGTTTTACCATTTACTTATTAAATTTAGGGCTAAACTAAGCGGACATTTACTAGAAATAAATAAAAGTAAAACATTAAGCTGCAAAAATATAAATAACATTAATAGCTGTTTTTTTAAAAGATATATTTTGTACTATTTACACATGGTATATTTGTAAGTCTTCTACAATCTATCTAGATTGCGATCAATTTATTTATATTTAAAGTTTTGATAAACAATTTATTCGGACGCCAATAACAAAAAGTTAAAAGTTAATTAAAAAAACACTTTGTTGAAAATAAAATGTTTTTGTAAGCTTATATAACGAAACGTCATTTAACAAAATTTTATTTTGTTAATTATTTTTGAAAATATCTATGCCAGTATGTATGCAAATTAAGTTTTTTACGGTCAATGCAAAGCCTACGTTGAATAAAAGAAATAGCCTAAAATTCCTATATGTATACAACCCTCACAACAATTACTGCAAAAAAGTGATTATTAAACTAAAACCTCTCTAGCAACTACATAGCATACAAGAGAAACGTCACTTTAATTATAAAATATACAATACTATATAATAATTGAAAAAAAAACTATAATTATATATACATATATATTGTAAGTAAAAAAAATTGTATAAAATATCAACGGGTGCAAATTTGGAAATGTAGTAAAATGATTAACATAATTTAAAACGTCAACTATTAATAAAAATACAAATTACATGCAACTTTTTCAGTTACCAAATGATTAAGGACATTACAAAGTTCAAAAAATTTAATAATCTATGTAATCGTCTTTCTTTTAAACAACCAGATCTAGGCGTTTTGGAATGCTGTCGATGAGAGTGTTGATATATTCTTGTTTCATCTCATATTGAACAGCAAACCGAATGCGTTCATATAAATCCTCAATTTCGGTATGCTTATTGATATTGCGCTTTAACATACTGAAAAATCTTTTAATAACATTGATATCCGGGCTGTTAGGTGGCAATTGAGTGAAATATAGCTTTTCTGATTTTAGCCCCTCTACTGTTTAAATGTAAATATAAAAAAAATATATAGTGAACTTAGATGATTATGACATTACCATTTTGGACGTATGACATGGAGCATTGTCCTGAAAAATAGTAGTAACCCCCGTGTAAGTGTACTGCATTTCATAATAAAAAACATCCTTTATAACTAAAATAAATTTTTCACTATTTAAGGTACCAGATATAATTTCCCATTTAATAGGTTGATTATACTTAATACCAAACCAACACATTACTTGTCGAGGTGGGCTTTCTTTCTAACAACCGGGAGTGAATATTTTTGAAAACTCGTTCCACACAACACTTTGTTTTTAAAGCCAAATAGTTTATCCCGAATCATTGTTTCATCAGCAAAGTATACGGAACGCCAATAACATAAGTGTCGTTCAATCTATAGTTTACAAAAGGCTAATCTGTTATCCTTTTGTTTTTTACTAATAAATGGCTTAATCTTAAGTGATTGTAGAGTTAAACCGGATTCAATTACTCTGTTTCTTATTGTAGAATAAGTAAAATTGTTTAAGCTATTTTTTTTTGTTTCTAAAATAGGTTTATTATAATTTTTTTAACTCTATAATAATTTTTTGGTTATCCGTACTTGTTGTTACACGTTTTCTTCCAACATTATCATAATTTCGTGGTTTTTGACCGTTGATAATCCGATGAATTGTTGAAAGGTTAACTCTATATAAACCTGCTAATCTTTTCGGTACAAATCCTTCATTTTTTAATTCTTTAATAACACGGTATTCATTTTTGGTGAGATGAAAACATTTTTTATCACTATTCTCTATTTCAAAAACAATGCAATCAGAAAGCAGAATTAGCGGGTGAGCGGAATCTCAAGGTTAAACGTAAATAATAATTTATTAGATTTATTTTAAAATTTTTATTTAAAATTAAGAAAAAAAATATTTTTATTATTTTTATTTATATAGATTAGAATAATTATTTTGATAATTATTATGACATCACAATCAGAGCAGATTTGAATGTGCGTTTAACATCAATTTTAAGAATTAGTTATTGTTAATTTTTAATGAAATTAAGCATACAAAATAATAATAATTTAATTATTATAAAATTGTGTAATTTTAATTTATTATCCACGTTAATATAGAAGTAGCTTTTAAAATATGATATTTTGGCCGACTCATTCTTCTTAAATAAATATTTCTAAGTATATATAAAGGATCTATTAAGCACTAGACATTATTTTTAATTCCCGATATTTGTTTTTACAAAAAAACAATTGGACATAACAAATTAATTTAGATTTAATACCTTTGTAATTTTTTGCGTTAATTGTTAAAATGGGTGTACATATTGCTTGTTTGCCTATATATTTTGTATAAATGTAAACCTATTAAATATTACTAAAATGTAATAGAAAAAAGCAACAGCAAAAAGAAATGTAAAAAATACCTTGCTGGTAAACAAAATAGAATACTATTGACACATAGTTTTCATAATATTAAACTATTTAATAAACTGAAAAATAATTGGTAAAAACCGAGACAATACCGCTAGACAAAAGTAAATAAATGTTCTGCATTCTGTATTGTCAATTATACATTTTTAATTTAAAAATTGAATTATACTTTATTTTATAATAAACTCTATTTTTTGTACTATAGCAAACAATTTTTTGTAAAATAAAAAATATACAATTTTTAAAATATTGTCAAATGTACATAGTTTTTAAAATACAATCAATGTTAAAATGGAACAACTGTTTCACATTTTTACTAGAATACGTATTTGCTAAAAATGTTTTTTTTGTTAACTATTTAAGCAACAAAACCCCCCAAAAATAATTTCTTACAATTACTTGAAAATTCGATTAAACTACTCTAATACAACAATTTATATATTAATATTTATTCAAAATTGTCATAATTGTATTTAGTAAGTAGATAAAATACAAATTGTTATAAAGCGAAATAACAATGTTAAAAAAGGTATACATTCTTTTTAGACTTAATTACACTTAAAACAAGCGTTTAAATATATTATTTAAAAATTGAAAAGTAAAATTAAATTGAATGTTCGATTTAATCTGAAAAAAATAAAATTAATTAATTATTTTTTTCCAATAATTATGTTGACAGTTTGTATTAAATTTTACTTTAATTAATGATAAAATATTTTAATAATAAATTAGCACAAAATAAAAAGAAAATACTTTGAAAAATTATATTTAGATAAACGAAAAGTTAACATTGCCTTTAAAAAACAATTAATAAAAATAAAAAATTAAACATATAATGATTAAATTTAAAAGATTATTTAAACATAATATCCTATAATATATTTTGTACAATATTTCCTTTACATTATTTTTGTTATAAAGAATGTAGTTTAACGGATTGTTTCAAGTAAAAGTGTGACATATTTTTGAAGAAAATTGTAATCAACTTATCGTTCAAATTTTAATATTTTTTAATCATAACCATTTTATTTATTTTTACTACTTTAAATGTTTTACGAGAAACATCATTGAGCAGTAGACACTTTAGCGAAGCCGAGTGTGAGCCCGCATTTAGTGTTGATAATGGGATTCGAACCCATATTCACCAAGTCTAAGTTGAGTGTTGTACCGCCAATCTACTCCGACATCATTACCAATTGTTGTAATTATTTTTTAAACCAAACAAGAATTACATTTTTGGAATTTGTATGTTGTATTCATTTGTTAATTTAAATAATCTAGTTTGCATAATTATATTAAATTTATAATATTTAAACATAACTGAATAAACGGTGGTCCTAGTTTGTTTACTACTTATTATTAAAGAAAAAGTATTGCCAATTAACGAGTATAAGTTTTGATCATTATACAACGACCATGTGCTTATTAAAAATAAATTTTATATTAAAGTGTACACTTTAAATCCACCTTAACATTTGTTTCCATTGTATTTTTTAAAATAGTTTTTAACTATATTTTTTGTTTATAAGCAGTTCTTTGACCATTATTATTATTATTTATTTATTTATTTATTTATAAGTCGTTTTTTTGTCATGTATACAAAAACTTGTAACATTAGTAAATCTGTCACTTTGTTATGTAGAAATGTCAACATTTGACAAATGTAAAGTTTTTAATTTTGCATTTTCAATTTTAAGCGTTTTAACCAAACCAACTATGAGAACATTTTTCCATTTTAATTTTGTCAAAAACATTTATGTAAAAGGTGTTAATGTTATATTTTTTAATAAAAAGATATGCATTTTTATGTAAATTTAATTTATTATTTATGTAAAATAATAATTAGAAAAAAATTAAAACTACATTACTCAACAAAATTAAATAATTTATCCAAAACATATTAAAAGTGCGTAAAATCTTGTATATGTATACACAAATATTATTAAGCAGTTGTTATATTAAGTCCTTCTGTCTGTAAATTGATTTCAATTTATCAAGGTTTTATAGCATTTTATTTTCCAATTTGTACGTTGTACATTGCTTTTAGTGTATTATTAAAAATTCAATTTTTTTTCAAATTTTTAAATGTAAATTACATTTATTTAAATACACAGTTGAATAAAGTTAAACAAAATAACTATCAATTACGACTAGTAAATTATTAAAAACGCTTCTGTTAAAAAAAACAAAATAGAGTAACAAACTAACAAACCTTTGCTTAAATTTTTACACAAATATATTTTAACAATTAATTAAAATTTTTAAAAATTTGTAAATACGTTTTACAAGTAACTATTTTGACATATCTGTCGTGGTGGTCTAGTGGTACAACGCTTGATTTGGATCTGGATGGACATGGGTTTGAATCCCATAAACGGCATTAAATGTCCACGTTGGGCTTCGCTAAAATGTCCACTGCTAAAAGATGTTTTTTGTAAAACATTTAAAGTAGTAAAAAATAAAATAAAATAATAAATAATATTTATAGACAACTGTCACCATGGCATAAGTAGATTTTATCTTAGCTTAAAAGATATTGTTATATTTTACCCTAAAGATACCACCACTTAAATTGATTAATATAATAAATAAATATTATTTTTAATTGCGGCAATATTTGTTATTTTTATAAACAGATTTATGCTTAGTTTATTAGATTTTGGGCTGATCCTAATAATCCTGAGGATTTGAATAATACCCATAAAAATTTAATTTAAATAATAGTGGCATTTATGACTGTTTGTCCTTTACGCAATGCATTTTGGTTTAGGTGTTTATCGGTATCTAGATTAATAACATCAAAAATCGACTGTATAACGATACAACTGAATTTTCACTAGACTCGTGCTGAATAAATAAGTGTTGGAATACACATAAAATACTTAAAATTTATCTCTAGATATCCATTTACCATATGTAGCCAATAAACATTATTTACGTTTCCAATTTCAATTTGCATCCGATAACTTATTTGTTAGGAATTCGGGATGCTAAGATAAAGTTAAACCAGTAAAAATGTGGCTTTATCACCAACATTTGTTGTTGCTGTTGTTAAAATATTAACATAAAGCATTTGTTTTATGTTTATTTTTATTAAATTTAAAGTATATTGCACAAATAATAGCAAAATGTATTCAAACTGACATTATTATTAAAAACGTAGCTATATTTATTTTTAACTGTGTTATTTTTAAATTTGCATTTTTTAATAAATTACATAAATCTGGACAAACTTAAAGTCAATTTAAACAAAAATAGTTCACTATGCTATTTTTAAAACAAATGTCACTCTAACATAAAACGAACAAATTTTTGTTTTCAAAACATTTTTATTAATCAGAATAAAATGCTACAATTTAAGTAAATTAATATAATTTACTTAATATAATGATTGTTTCATGTTCTATACAAAGTGGAGCATAATTCGTAACATATAAATATATTTAAAGCATTGGGTTCCCTTTATAATTCCAAACAAAAATAACAAAAGACGTAAACTGTGAGATGAATTCATTTCGTATATATATAAATATATTTTTTTCAACTTTTAAATTGCATAGTTGCATTTACACAATATTATTCAAAATAGCATTTTTGCAATTACTATGTAATTTATTATAAAAAAATGTAAAAAAATAGTTTTATTTGATTTAATAATATGTATAATTTGTTTATTTTGCAATAAAAAACGGCCAAACCTTTAATAATTGAATAAATAAAATATATTTTTATTTTATTTGTTACTAGCAAATAATTGAAATTATGTAAATTCTATTTTACAATTTCGAGTTAAAATCTAAGTTATCGTGTTTTTTATTTTTATAATATTTAAAAAAATATTTCAACATTACAATATAAATCGTTTTCCAAACTATGTACAAAAATTTTATTTTATTAAAAAAAAATGTTTACTACAAAAATACTTAATTTTTACAGTTGTATTCATTTCTTAAAACATTTTGTAACAAATGCTATTGTAATTGTAACACGATGGGATTAAACCTAACAATGCAGCAGATATTAATTTTAAAACTAATAATTAAAACGATAATTAATTAATCATTTTACACTTATTAAATTTTTTACATATTGATTTTGATTAATATTACAAAATAAATACCAACAATAAGGTTGTTTAACAAATCTAAATTGCATTTATTAAATAATATTAAAAATAAACAAAATTGAGCATGCAAAATAGTAATAAATTATGTATTATATAAATGATATAATTACACTAATATAAGTATTAACTTTAAATATTACTATTGTACTGTTTTTATATTTTTAAATATTTTTTCTAAATAATTGTAAAATTAAATATAGATTAATGTATATCATTTATTATTTTTAATATTTATTAAAAATTTAATATTGATTGAAATTAAATTATATCTTAATTGTAACTTTAAAAAATTTTGGGAACATGTTTATATATATATATATATATATATATATATATATATATAAAGTTGTTATTGATATTTTAATACATTAATATTTATTATTAACATAACAATCACACAACTAGTCATTCCAAATAAAACACAAGTTTTGTATTATTTAAAAAAAACTAAAATACCAATGTTTTTGTATTAAATTATATTTGTGTTACTTTTATGTCAGATTGTCGATATATGTACATAATGGGCTAAATGTTACTTTTCCATAATAAATAATTAACTAGTTTAAAAATTGTATAATTTATTATTATTATTATTTACTTTGAGGTTTGCCGTGTACACAATTTTTATTCAATACATATTTATACATTTTTAGAACAAAACACTTAAAAATGTGGTTTGTTATAATAAATTAAAAATAAAAATATTTTTAATACATATGTACACGTTAACAAATGCTGATTTACTAAATCATTAAAGTTACAAATAGTTTTTTTGTTTAAAAATATGTTTTTAACTGAGTTAGAACATGAAAGTTTTTTAAAAACTATTTATTTAGATATTAATCCGATAACTCAACCATTCGAAACAATTTGGTTTTTTTAGTAAATTAATATATTTCAATAATGCTATGTTAATAGATGGGCGTGTAATATTTGCGCTTCTATTAAATACAAACTTTTGTATTATTATTCTACATGCTTGTTTAGTAAACTTATTTTTAGTAAAACATTTATGCAATAAAATTACACAAAAAACAATTCAATAAATTATTAATAGTTTAAAAATTTTGTGCATAATAATAATAATAAATTTTTAAAATAACTTATACAAAAAAAAATAATTAATTACAATGCTTGAAACAATCAACATCTACATAAACATAAATATACAATTGGAACAATTAACGGAAATCGATGTACATTTTTTTTACCGGTTAAACTCAAACTCACGCGTATTTTTAGTTCATAATTTTACTAAATAAATTCTAAGTTTTCAGAAATTTATAATTTTAAATTTATGGCAAGTTTTAAATTAATTAATAATTACGTAAAATTATGAAACAAAAATTCAGTATTTTGTTGCTGTTATATGTGTTTTATAAAACTACTTCATCTTAATTTTATATCATTTTATTCTAAAATTTATGTAACTTTTATAATGACTGTTATTTTTGTCTAAAATAAAATATTATAGAACATTTTTTAATTAAAAAATATACATGTATATTTTCAAATTAAATTTTGTTAACATTTTTATTTCCAAAATTATCGTTTTTATTATCTACTATTACATAGAGTCATTTCCATTTTGAGCAACATTATCTTATTTTTTAGAAAAATAAAATGTTAAAGAAAATTATGTGTTTAGATATTTTTTATATTTTTTCTACGTCTATAAATGTACAGAACAGTAACAAAAACGTTTTGTAGTTAAACAAAATTTTTATTTAAAGTTTACATGTCATTAAACAAATTTATTTTACATTTAGGATATTTTACATTTTTTAAATTGCAATGACCATTTTGTTGCATTGCTGACACAAGTTGCTTTAATTTTCTTTCTAATATAAGATATGTAGACTTTGCAAAATCAAATCTTTGTTTACTTATTTTGTTTTTTACCAATTTGAACAAACAACATTTTCTAACCGTAGACATTTTAGCACAACTGAACGTGTGGCCGCATTTATTACCGATGGAGAGTTGTACATGCAACAAGTGCAAAATAAACATTTGTCTATAAAATAGTGTTAATTTTTGTTTTTATTATTTTAATTACAGAAAAATAGTTTGCTGTATTTTTAATATTATATATAACTGACTTGCCGACGGGACCAGGGTAATCATGAATGCTCTGGCTCCAGGTAAAGACGCGCCATTGTACCTTGGTGCGTTAAAGTATGCGGCGATCACTAAACGAGTCTGGTCGGACGTGAACTTTTTGACATTTGGGAGATCTGAGATTATTTCCTTCTTTTTTGTACCGCGCTCGATTTGAACTTGTGCGAGCACATGTTCAAATCTCACTACCGGCACTAAATGTGAACCCACTATCAGTTTTGCAAAAATGTCTACTGTTAAAACATGTATCCTGTAAAACATTCAAAGTAATATATATATATATATATATATATATATAGCGCAAATGTGTTTGTTGTTTTTATTGTTTATATGTTTAGCTAGAGATGCATTTTTTTACCAAACAAACTGAAATTTAGTACTCAAAGTAGAACTTTAACTCAAGTTTATTTGGTATTTCAATTAGTTTTATTAAAATGTTTTACTTTGTTTTAATTTTTATTATTATTAAAAATAATGTCCAGTGTATAGCTTTTACAAAACGTTTGCATTGCAATTAAGTTAATATTATATTATTTAATTTAATACTTAATTCTAAATAGAATTTTTTAGAATAAATATTAAACATTAAAAGTAATAGTAATAAACGTACCCTATAATAATAATATTTGTATTTAACTGTACAGTTAGTATTCAATAATAATATATAATAATTTAAGTAATAAACAAAATATAATAAATGTTGTATAAATACAAACATACTGAAAAACTTTTTCTTGAAGATAAGTTTTTAAAATAAAAAATTACACGCAAATGTTGCAATAATAAATTATGTTTAAAAATTTCGGATTAAAACATACAAAAAATTGATATGAGTGTTAAAATTATTTTTAAAATATTAGATAACTATTTTATTTAAAAATATATTATTACTTTTATTTAAACAAATTGCAATTAAATTATTTAAAAAATCACAAAGCAAAATTTTGAAGTAAAATTATAATTATTGCATAGAATGATTAAATTAATATTTACAGAAAATAATAGTAAATATTGTTATAATAGGAACTATGTTTAATTTGTATTAGAAATACTATGTTGTGGTATACACATTTTAGATTAAAGCAAAAATTTTTAATTTAATTTTTTTACTATTTTAAATGTTTTACGAGAAACGCATCTTTTAGCAGTAGACATGCTAAAGAAGCCGAACGTGGGTCCGCATTTTAGTGTAGGTGTTGTGAGATTTGAACCCATGTTCACCAGATTTAACTCGAGCGCTGTACCGCTAGGCCATTTGAGCACAGCATTAAAATTATTAAAAAATTTAAACAAATTGTTTGTTTGTACATAAAAGTTTATTTAAAAAAATCCTATGGTGAATTACAATAAAGAAACACTAGAGACTGTTGTAATTAAAATTTTATTAAATACTAAAATACATGTTATAATTGTTTAATTTTAATAAAAAATTACGAAACAAAACCTCTATGTAGTTTTATTTTTAAACAAAATATTAGCATTATGGTATTATTGTTAACAAAAGATTAAATTACTAAACTATTTAAAACATTTTGCAAACTTATATATTAAAAATTTGTATTTAACTATTTAGTCAATTTTTAACTTTTGGTTAAAAATATACCGTACAGGCGGTTGCCACAATGTATTTTATGGACACACAATTATGCATTCTGCACATGCAAAATAATTTATGGTTATGCTACATTTAATTTGTTTTTAAAAACAAAAATATTGTTTATGTATAAAAAAAAAATTTAATTAATAGTATATGAATTAGCATATTTAATTATATGGCATATTGTGTATTACTCTCTAATGTTAAAATTTTGTCCAAAACATTGTTTTTACAACTATTTTGTAAGTAATTATTGACCCTAGGTAAACATAGTTTCAACTCTTATTATCAGTGCTAAATGCGGTTTTTGTCCGAGGCTTTGTTTAAAAATTTATTTTTATCGAACATTTTATGAATAAAAATTAGGCACATTTTTGCAATTTGAAAAATGGTTTAAATACTGTAGTTTGCATAATGGTATACAATTAAGTACATATCAACGCTATTTAATAAACACTGCTAGTATTAATTATTTTACTTTCGAAAATTAAAACTTATTTAAACAGATAACTTAAAACTAGGCATTGCGTTTCGGTTAATATTTATTACCAAATACCAGATTTTATTTATTGTACAGTATCCCCTTTTTCTTATAATAAAAATTGAAGTAAATTGTTTTACGTAAAATTAATTAATACTTTTATAAATGGTTTACAGCAAATGAAGAAAAAAACAATTAATATAAAAACTTTTGTAAAACCTAATAATAATAATAATAATAATAATAATAATGATAAATACAAATAAATACAGTTATTAAATGACAAATATAACTATTGATTTACAAAAAGGTATTATCTTAAAATGTCAATTGTTAATTACTTAAACTGTCTTTAACAACATTTTATAATTTAGATTTATCCATTTGTTTTGCATTAATATATGTAATATTATTAACATTGACGTATTTAAACGAAATGTCTAATTGCAATTTTATTACAAGTAGCAAATTTTACAAATAAAAAATTGATTTATTTTTAACGTGTTTCTTCAATTAAGAATGATGTTAAATATAATCAAAACCTATTCATTATTCAATACATTGAGATTAAATGCACAGTTAACATTCATTTTGATTGGTATATGCTATACTTGGAGCAATTGTTAACTAATACTTAAATTTAAAAAAATGTATTGCCTATAAAAATAATAGTTAATTTTCTTTCTAGATTTACTCAAGTATAAGGGGTTTGATCATTACTAATATTTTTAAAATATGACTAGTATGCTAAATTTTGGTATAAATTTTAATTTAAATAAAATGTATTTTAATTCTCTCCTTAAAAAACATTTATTAAATTTAAAAAATTTTTTATTGTACCAATGATTTTAATTAATTTAAATAATAAACTAACATTATTTAATCACTTATATAAAGTTTTTACAAAAATTAAGTATTTTTGTTATTATATAAAAAAGTAATAAAAACAAAATAATTAGTTTATTATTTTGTTAACCTTTTTCCAATGATCATATCTCACAGTTATATTTCTAAGTCTGTTAAAAACATATTTTGTTATTTTAAAAAGATGTATCACTATTATAGCTAAGTTAGTGGGCCTTACGTATCCAGAAATTATCAACAAATTCATTAAAGGACACCTTAAGAATTGTAGTCTATTAATCAAATAAATAATTGGGGACAATGATTGCCCCCACTCGCTGACCTAAATAAATCATTTGCATTTGACAAAACAAATGAGAAAAGTATTTATTTTCAAACATAATAAATATCTACTACAATTTGTAAATTCTATATTTGGCAAAATATTTAACCAACGCTGGTGTTTTTACCTTAGAGATTGCCTAACTTTATGTAATCCCATTATGACTAATTTTTATTTTAGAAATTTTTTATTATAGCACAATTATACGATTATATAACTGTTACGTCAATTTGCAAC
This sequence comes from Cardicola forsteri, assembly GCA_025895645.1. Lineage (NCBI taxonomy): Eukaryota > Metazoa > Platyhelminthes > Trematoda > Strigeidida > Aporocotylidae > Cardicola > Cardicola forsteri. The sequence goes on from JAKXYG010000647.1 coordinate 43,388, forward strand.
AATTTTTATATGATGCTGTATAGTTTGAGAGATTTGTAAAATGTTTTTTATAAATATGTTACTAAAACCTTTTTTTATTTTACAATTATTTTAAAACTTTAATGTTTTTAATGCTTTAATGTTAAAAGTAATTTTACTGAAGCATTTAACCAATTATAATATTATTTTATAATAATGCAAATTTTTTTAGAATGTATGCTAATAATGTCAAATATAGTTTGTGTATTGATAAATATTGAACGTAACAATTTATTGCATTATTTAAAATGCATTTTTTAGAATTGTTGTCAATTAATTAAAATAAAAAACAAAAATTGTCAGCTACATGCATATTTCAACAAAGCGATTATAATAGACAAAATTAGAACAACCTTTATTTGCATCTAATTCGGTACTTTGCAAAAGGAATAGATTGTTAATGTACTTTCTAACTATTGACTGGTGGTTCTTTGGTGCTATCGCACTATTGCAAAAGCTTTGCAATATGTAATTATTTTTCAGTGTTTTATTTTTAACTTTACTAACAGTTCATATTATTACTATAAATACTTACTTATTTTAATGCAATAATTAATGGTTTAAAAAATTTTTTAAACGTTTTTCATAACATTGTTATTACAATATTTTTTAATTTTTATTTTGGTTTAGCAATTATTATACAACTTTATATCTTTTTTAGGTTTTAACATTTTTGCTTAAGTTAATAGTGTAAACAAGTTTTTGTATTCTATAATGCTAAATATAGTTTAAAGTTTTGACATTAAAGATTATGCAAATTGAAGATTGAGCTTCCTTTCGGTTTTCACTTAACTATGTCATCTGTGTAACTCTGTCATCCAAATGCGTGCGATCACTTCTTGGCCGTTGTTGCTGGTTTTTGCAGTAATTGTTGTTTTATTATCCCATACTTATTTTTAAAACAAGAAGGTTTTGTAATAATAATAATAATAATAATAATAATAAATCTACTTTTACTAAAATGTTTAAGCTGACCGTAATAATAATTATAGTAGCATTTTTGTTTTGATAATAAAAACTGTAGATTTAGTAGAAACATTAAATAAAAACGTAAACCTAATAAAAACATTATATTATATGATCACGCAATTTTAGACATTATAAACTATTAAATACTTTTATTTTTTTAAATTTTATCTATAACATTATCATTGTCTCTTAAATTAATTTAAAAATTAGGTATAATTTCTATTATAATAAATCATGCAATTTTAGTAATTATTAGTTGTATATAGTTAATTAAAAATAGAAAAAATACGTACTTCTTTCTGCTTCAAAACTTTGTTGCATGTTATTTTTTGTTAGATTATATTTAAATTGTTACATTCAAAAATTATCTATTTTACCAAAATTTTAATTTGGTAAAAATTTAGTTTTAAACAAAGTACAACAACGATCCAATTATGCAATTTGGTTAAAAACAGTTGAATTTGTCAACACCTTATAATATTAACCACTTTATAAATCAATATTAACGATTATCACTATTAATTCATTGTTTAAATAAACAAGTTTTACTTTTTTTGTCAGTTTTGAATTGTACTCATTTAGTAATTTAAAAAATTAAAAATTGTAATTAAAAAATTAATAACATTGATTGTATTGTATTAATATAAGTACAATTGGATTAGTGTTCCAAGTTAAATTTAAAATATATTATTAACAGTTATCATTATTATTGTTATTATTATTATTTATTATTATTATTATTATTATTATTATTATTATTATTATTATTATTATTATTATTATTGTTATTACTACTTAAATTAAGCCGTATTGTGTAATTTTTAATTACTGCAATTATTAATGTACAACCAAGTTTTGTAATTAATAAGTCTACAGTTTTTTTGTTGTCAACTAGATATTTCAATTTTATAATAGTTTATATATATGCATAAATTGTTGTCAAAACCAAATGTATACATAATAATTGGTTTGCATAACATGATTTTATTGTATTAATGGTATTTACAATTAACTACAACATTTGTAAAATATTACATTAGCATTAGATTAGAAAATATTATTTGTTAACATTATTATTAAATTTTAACTTAAACAGAAACTGTAATTTAAACACTCAAGAAATAAAAAAACAGATAGCTTATATTATTATTATTATTATTATTATTATTATTATTATTATTTGTTTAAGTGGCATAAAACACTCGATAAATTAAACTTTTTAATAAATTAAGAAAGCAGCAGTAACAACAAGAATAATTGATTAAAGTTCAAATGTTAAAAATTAGATACAATAGCAGGAAAAATGATTTTAAGTCTCCCTACATATTTGTAAAACAACTGTCAACAGTTAGAAAGATTATCAATAAAAACACCAATTACAAAAAATGTTTGTCTACCTGTAAAAAATACCAACCAAATGTCTATATAAGTATTGGAAATATGTACTAATAACATTTCTATAACTAAAATAATTTATGCAATTGAAACGTTATAAAATAACAAGGTATCACGGTTCAACGACGTAACCACAAAAATGTGTAATGTGTAAGGTTGCTTATTTATTCAATACTATATAGCAAAATAAACCAGCTCTAAATGATTGGATGCAAGGAGTAAAAGAGTAGGTCTGAACGATTGTAATACTTGGTACGGAATAACCCCATTATTTGTTTTTGGTAATATATTTTGCATAGTAATTTCAAACCGTATACAAGGATGTTTAAAAAAAACAAGCGGGTTTTTTAAAAGTAAAAAGGTTTTATTAAACAAATACTTACTCTCCGTAATATTATTAACCAATATCAGGTATTTCAACAAACATTTAGAGTTAACTTAATTAATTTTATAAACGTCTTTTATAGTGTAAACAGTTGTTAAGCTTTACGGAATCCGTTAAAATATGTTAACAGTTTGCGTTTTTTTACTTAAAACAAAAATTGTGTTACCACTATTGGTTTGAAATCGTTGAATCAAGCTGCTATTTTGTTACCGTTTTTGTTTACTGTATCAATTAACTTTATTATTAACGAATAATTTTTTGTATGTCATTAAATAAAACTGTAGCAAATTAATTCATTGTTATTTTACAGATAATGTCAGTTTATTCAGTGGAACACCAAAACTTATGCAAAATGTGACAACACGCTTCAATGACATTAGTTCTTATGTTAGTTTACAAATCAATTGTTTGAAGACTAAAGAATTATGCTCAAAACGAAATAAGTTTTGTCTACCAAAATAAAGAATACACTTTTAAATCCGTTAATTGTTTTACATATTTTAGACGCATTGTTGGTAGAGACAGAAAAACCAAAAACAGTTGTTGTTAAATTTTAATTTGAAAAAGCAATGCCGATTTTTTATAAACGCAAATCAATATAGTTATTTTGTTCGTCTAAAGTCAAAACTTTGTTTGTACGCACTAAAAATGTTTTTTGCGGCTATATAAAACGTAAAAACGCACAGATAATATGTATAAGATAGATGTTTTTTGCTGGGGACTTAAAAGTATTTTAAAAATTACCTAGAGTAATCACTTTTTAAACAATAAATTTGTACAAAAGAACCGACTTTTATTTAGTACATTTATTTATTTCAATTAGAATATTAGTTGGTCAAATTCTAATTTTACCGCCCAAAATACCGCCAAAAATGGTTTTAGAATAGACAATTAATGACGGTAAAAAAGGTTAGTATGTAGAAGACAAAAACTATTTGAAAAGATTTTATCAAAATGAATGTCTTATGGGATTAAACAAAGTATTTAAAAAAATGTTTTAAAACGGAATTATTCTGTTGCTTTATGCCACTTTTGGGCTATAAAACCTTGTTGTTTTTCCTGCCACTGTTTTCCAGTTGTCCAATACGTATTTAAAGCAAAAGGATATCTTTTATAATATTAATTAAAAATAAATACTTATTCCAGATATTTTTTTAACAATTTAGATATGTTTTCTTGTTTCCCATAATTTTTATAGCAATTGAATTAACTGTTTCCCATTCTGTTAACCTATGTGAAATTGTTGTAAAATTTAATTTTGCCGGGATGCTCTAGCGTTACAGCATTCGATGTGGACCGGGTTAGATATGGGTTTGCATCTTACTACCGGCACTAAAATGCGGGCCCACGTTCGGGCATTGCTAAAATGTCTACTGCTAAAAGATGTTTCCTGTAAAACATTTAAAACAATAAACATAAAGTAAAAAATAAAAAAATAAAAAAACGAGATAATTAATCTTTTTATTAAAAAAGCCCTTTATAATTACTTTTAAAATTAAAATAATATTTAGGTTTGAGGCGTTTAAAGATAATTGCATAAAAAATACATTTATGTTGAGCAAGAGGTTTGCACTTAATGCAACTAAAAATATTAAATAAAGTATTTCTACTTCAGTGTTACGTGCTTTAAATGACTTGTTTGTAATTAAAAACTAAATAATGTTTTAAAATATTTAGCAATTAAAGCATAACCTGAAAGATTACTAGTTACTTTATATTTTTATAAATCTTAAAAATAGCTTAAAATATTTTTATTAAAAAAAACAAACAGTTAAAAAGTATTTCTATTAAAATTTATTGTAAAATACGCAGTTTAATATTAATACATTATACAACACACATTGGTAGATAAATCTAATCTTACCTAACTTGCTAAATAACTGTTTTACATAATAAAAAATTACATGTCCTTTTCTATTTTATAATGTTAACAATTAAAAAAATTATTTAATTTTAAAAAGAAAAAACTTTTTAAAATTTTATTCTATTGTGACTTAAATAATATAGAAATTTCTAAGGATGAAACAGCCGTACAATAAATCTGGTTGGATAAAAACAAGTGAATTTAACAATTCTAATTTTTTATTGTTAAAAATCACACATAAAAATCTTATTTAGTTTACTTGTTGATAGTTTTAATCTTATTATAATCCTAAAAATAATTATTTAATCTATGTATTTATTTAAAATACACATACAAATTTTTCAATAATCAAGTTAAATTGGTTTTGTCATTTTAAATAATTAGAAAACAAAAATACAGTTGTATATTTTGGCTAAGTATTATGCCTCTCCATGAAGTTGTTTAGTAAATGGCCAACAATTTATTTGTATTTGAAAAAACACCGGAGTGCTTTAATTTAGTAACACTGAATATATTTAACGTGACAAAATTATTATTATTATTAAAATTTTATTTTTGTTTCATTTTGTTTACTAATTAATTGTCTACATAAATGCCTAATTGTTTTAAACTTATTTAACTCTTAACAATGCATACTTACTTTAAGTGTTTATTTTAAAAATAATTGTATTTAACAAATAATCGTTTAGTTGAATTTATTATATTTTTTATTTGTTTTGTGTTTTTTAATAATTAGAATGACAGTATATAATAATACAATTAAACTTGATTATTATATAAAAAGTAAATTGTATGTTTAAAAAATTAAGTAATACATTAATTAAAATAACATATCATGTTTTAAATACAGACCGTTTTTGTTTAATTTTTACACAATAAATCATTTAAAATTATATATATAATAAGTTGTTTAAAATAAATTATTTTATTATAAACTGATGTCATTAAGCACATATTTATTTAAATCATTGGGTTCCTTTTATAATACCAAATAAAAATATAAAAAGGCATAAACTGTAAAGTAAATTTATTTTGTATATTTTCTTTAGTCACAAAAATAAAACTTTAGTATTTTTTTAATGTTTTTATGTATATGCATTTTATATGCTTGTGACTGACAAGAATATGCGAAATAAATTCATTTCACAGAGTACTTCTACATGATTATTTTTGTGCAAGACTTGAAAGGTATGCACTATTGATTATTGCAAATAAGGATTTAAAACAGTCGTACAGTGCTCCTGGTTGACTGTAGCAAATTGGATTTATTATTCAAGTGCATCTGACAATTTTAATGTTTTACCTTTAAAAACCTGTAAATACATATTTATTTGCATTTTAATAAAAAACAATAACTATGCTTAAAGTTATAGTTACATAATTATTTTAGTTTATTTAAATTATGCACAAATCTTAATTACAATTAACTTTGATTTTTTAATTAAATACTATTTATTTGACAATTACAAAAAATAATTAATTAATTAATTGATTGTGATGAATAAAAGTATAAAATATTGCAAAATAATTACTTTGCTAAAACAAAACGTTTTACGTTTGTTTTAATTAAAAAACAAAAATAAAACGTTTAAATTTATTGACAGCTGCGCTTTTTTATACTGTATATATATATATATAAATTGCATAAATGGTTAAATTATTTAGTTCATTATGTGAAGTAAATTTTAATTTGGTTATTTATAATTAATATAAACCCATGTTTGGTTAAGCCAACATATGAGCATGTTAAAAATGCTTTGCGTTTTGCATCAGATAGAAGAAGGTTGGCAGAGCGCTCAACTCAAAATTAAATAAGCACAAATTTGATTCTTACTTCTAACAATAAATATAAATTTTTTGTTTGAATTTACTGAATGTCTGTTTCATAAAAATGCATTTTTTATAAACTATTTAAGCCCTAAAAATGAAATAAAAAAAAAACATAATAGCCATATATAATAGTTAACAATATTGAATTAATAATATTTTTTTAAATAAAATAATAACTTACCTTTTGAACTAGAATACAATCTTAAGTTATATTTACTTTAACTATTCCTGTAAATATAAAATTTTATAAAGTAATTTTATTTTAAAAATAAATTAATAAACGTTTATTAATAATTATACTTAACAATAAACTTTTGTTTAAGTTACATTAAAAATATATTAAGTCGATAAGTATTGTTGAATAAAATAAACAATATTTTGCTATATTTATTTTTATTTATTTAGTCAGTTTTCCCAATAAAATAAAATAATATTTGAGAAATTATTTATTTTTCTATGTAATATTATCTAATTTTACTTAAAAATTGTTTATTTGAAATTGTTGATTAATAAATTTTGAATAGCAAACAAAATAAAATGTTGTTTCTTATGGGTCATTCCTAATCAGGTCAAAATTATGTATTAATTTGAAAAAAAAACCATTAAGCAATTTGCTTAGTATTGTGCTTTTATATAATTATATTTGCATTGTTTGCAGTGTCATATAAGCAAAAATTAAATATATTTTGGGAAAGTTAATTTTATTTCAACATTTTCTCTTTTGCATTTGCCAATATGTTTAAGGAATTGTGTAGAATAAAATATGTTTATAAAATAAATAAAGTTTAAATAAGCAATTAAATTATTAGGTATATTTTGTTTACTTGTCATTGTTTATTTAAGTAATTGAACAAATATATTTTTTGGTTCAAAATTAAAACTTCATTCAGGTAAAAATTATATTCTCTTTAAATAACGATTTAAAAATACTCAAATTAAAAAAATGGGTGTAAATAGAGCTAAATCCCAATTTTAAACATATAAAACTTCAGATATGTTAAATAAATAAGAAAACTACCCATTAATACAACTTTAAAATATAATTTTGAAATGTGGTAGAGTAGCGGAAATGACTAAACTAAAAACAGGGTGAGAATGGATTTGATTCTCATTATGAACACAAAATTTGTATCTTTGTTAGGTTTTGGAAAACTAATGTTTACTTACAATAAAATGTGCTTTTGGTCAAACATTTGAAAAATAAAAACCCAAATAATGGCATAATGACCCTCTTTGTTTGTTCCATAATTGTATGGCATCCCGTATTCCTATACAAAGAAATTATCAGATGTAAAATGAAATTTAAGAAATAAATAAAATTTATTGATTAAAAGACGCCTTTCTTACAACAATATCAATGTTTACGGGAATTAATGAAGCAATCTCACTCGGAGGAATTAGGGTTAATGCCAGTTAGCGGATTCCCAAGCCTAACCGCCTACATATAAAAAATAGAAACTTTTTAAGTATTTTCGGTGCATTCTTGAATTTATCCACTAAGCACGAGTCTAATATAAGTTCAGTCATACTTTTGTTCACTCCGTCCCATGTAGGCACCTAGTCCAAATTGAGCTATGTAGAGAAGAAATAGTTAGCAATATAACTATTATCAAAATTTAAGAAATTATAATTATTACTTAAATTTCTAGGATTATTAAAAATTTAAAGACGTTTTGAAAAATGAAAAAAAAAATTTTACTTAAGATAATTTATTAAAAATCTTGTTTATAATACAGTACACGATTTTTTTGATTACTGCTTTAAAACACAATTACTAATAATTATTAATTATTTGTTTTTTATTTAGTTGCTACTGTTTTAATGGTTTACATAAAATATTTCTAGCAAATAGATATTAAAAAACCAAAGGTTATATATTTGTGCTAAGAATTCAACCTATAACTACTCAGTTTTGCAGCTAGTTTTCTACTAACAATTACCTAGGGACAATGTAACAGAACACTTACAATAATTATTATTGATAAAAATTGTTTCAAAGTATTTTTAATTTTTACAACTAAAAATACATTATTGTATGACTGATATGTGTAAATAAAAAATATTTTTGTAATTAATTTGTTATTTTTAGGTTTTGAAAATGTATTGATAATTTAAAAATAAAATGAAAATACATATTTAAAAAACAAAATTTTTGCCAAATATTGTAACAAATATAAGGCCAATAAAAAATAATACAAACTGTTGTATTTGTTTGCTTATTGCAGAAAAAATAATAACATTTTAGAACTGACAATACTAACTGCACTTACTTTAAATAAAAAATAACATGGTTTAAGTAGTATTTTAAATTAAAAATGTAATAATAATAATAATAATAAATAGCGTTTTGTATAACTGGACTTTTGGTATAAATGTCAAATTTAAGATAACAATTTGCATTTTTAAAATCAATTCTATTTTTATTCATGTATTACTAACCCAATTTTAAATCAACAAAAATCGTTTTTTATTGTTTGTTTTTTTTTTGTATTTTATCAGTACAAACATTTATTGTTAATCCCCCAATAATTTAATTTTTATCTACAAATATTTTTAATGTAACTGACATTTAATGCAAAAAAGTAAAATAATAATTTGATATTTTGAAAAATGCCATTTTTTAAAAATCAAAATGCACATTCAGTACGTATATGTTGTCATCAAGTGAATTTTTATCAATAAAATTGGATGACATTTTTTTACAATTAGTTTTACGTTGTTCTTTTTAAAAATTATGTTTGAAACAACATTTATTTCGTACGTTTGTTCATACATTTGCATAAATAAAAATACAAACAATTTTTGTCAATTTTTTGTTAGAAATTTTTAAAAATTGATATAATTTTTAAACATTTATAAAAACGTTTTTATTTTACATTCTCTATATTTTTTGTATAATTGTGAAATTATTTGTACAGTAAATGAAATGAATTATTATTTATTTTTTAAAGTTTTTAAAAAAATTATAATTGCAAAAAGATTGTAATATAGTAATTAAAAATTTGCAAAATATATTGTAGAAAAAAAGATTATACTACTTAAGTTTGTAGATAACTGTATTTAAAATTAGTCTAAAAAATTTTTAAATATATGATAAGCGTTTAATATGTATCCAAATAATTTCTTAATAATAGATATTAGAAATTACACGTTAACTTCTTATTATTTTTACCATATTTTTAAATATAACTAAAAATTATTAATTTAAACAATAATAATTATTTTAGTAAAAATATTAATGTAATTAATTATGCATTCCTAAATAAAAAAATGTAGGAAATGCATATTGGTATTAATTAATAACATGTAATAATCAATTAACCATTTAAATTAGGTTAAACCAGGTTATTGCTTTTAAAAAAATAAAAAAATAAAATTTTAATATTTAAAGCTAATTTTATTAACTAATTTTAATTTTTATCTGTTTTGAATGTAGGTATTTTGTATCAAAGATAAGACAATAAATTACAAACTTTTTTAATAACTGTATTTAATATTTAATCTAATTAAATTAGACTACTTACAGTAGTATCATTGTTTTTGAAATATAAACATAAATATGTTTATTAAAAAAATTACTTATAATTTTCGTTTTCTTTATCAAAAGTTTTAATGTTTTGTACATTTTTTTTGCAAAATAACTTTTAAACTAAATTATTATTATTATTATTATTATCATTATTATTGTTGTTATTTTTATTATTATTATTATTTTATATTTAATATTTTCAATGTTTTGCAGGAAAATTTTTCATCAGTGGACATTTCAAATAAGGTAATTATTTGATTAAAATATTAGTAAAAATTATAAAATAAAATAACACTTTTTAACTACTACATTATACACAAAACACAATTATAACTTTATTTGCATAAATTATTAATAATAAAAACATTTTGTCAATGTCTATTTCCCAAAATCTGTTTCTCGAAAAATATTTTAACAGTAAAAATTATTAAATAAATTTTTATTAACTAAATACAATTTTTATAAAAAAAATTCTTTTTTTTTAAATAATAAAAAGCAATTAATTTTCAGAAATATAATTATAACTTACTTTTCGACAAGTTCGATAATTCGATAATTTTTAAATAAACTTTTTATAATATTGATTTTTTCTACATGTATTATATGTATATATCAGGGTGATCTAGCTGTACATCGCTCAACATGGATCTGGGTAAGCATAGTACCAAATGTCAATACCAGCACTAAATGCGTAGCCACGTTTACCTTCGCTGAACTGTTCACTGGTAAAAAATATTTTCCGTAAAACATTATATATATATATATATATATATATATAAAGTAAAATTATGTATAAATTATACTGGTATTTTGACAATAAAAACTAAAGTGTCATAATTGTAAAATAAAGAAGTATGATTGTCGCAAGTTTTGTATGTTGCAATGTTGTGTAGCTGTACTTTTATTGGTTGAAATATTTACAAAAATATTTATTAGTAAGTGTTAATTTTGCGCAGTTACAATTGTACACCAAAAAATCTAAAAATTTGATAAATGGTTTTTGAAAAATGTTTGATTTTATAAAAATTCAAATTTTAGTTAATTTTTTAACTAACATGAAATAGCTAAGTGTTAATGGATGTGAAATGCCAATAATTTTACAATATTTCCATTTCAAATAAATGTAAATATTACTTATACATGTTTTTGCTTAGTGCATTTTAGATTTAGGCAAACATGGATCAAATAAAGCATTTGCAGTAGTATGACGGTATAGATGTAAATATATTGTTAATACATGAAAACGTTACTTTTACCATATGTATTTATTATTTAATTATGTGAGATAAATCCAACATCTTATACAATTTTTATATATTGTGATACACTACCAAGGATTCAGTTTATTATCGAAATCATTTTTATTTATAATTTCGTTACACATACATATACTCTATGCAACCATTGAAGAAAATAGTGTGAAAGCGTACTTATTGAACTAAAACATCTCTAGAAAGTACATAACTTAGAAACAAAACTTAGTTTAATTATACAGTATACATTACTATATAATAAGAAAAACAAAATTATTTTATTAATGGATGCTGTTAATAATTAAAAATATATATTTAATTACAGTTTGTTTTGTAATCAATGGTTGAGTAAAATTATAACCATAAAAATATTGTTAAATATTACATATAAATATTTTTTTGCATAATACGTTGCAAAAAATGGAACAATAAATATAGTCGTTTTAATTTGTAAACACTTGGATTAAGTGCTATGGAATGGTACTAGTTAGGTTGTTGATAATGTCTTGTGTAACGTAAATTTTAACAAAATTTTGGTTAAAGTTGATACTTTATTCTCTTTTTTGGATATGCTTGATCATTTTTTGTTTTATTATGACAAAAAAGTTTGTTTAATTATTAAATAGAAATATTGAAAAATACATCTATTTTTATTTTATTATGCGTTGTGCATAAATTACATTTATATGTAAACCGTTTTAGTAATTACAAGGTAAAATGTCAAAGCTTTGAACAGTGTTCAACTTTACTATTATACAATAATACATTTGTAGGTTTTTTCAAATTGTAATACAAAAAACGCTGTGTTATTTAAAAGGTATTACTATTTAAAATTATTTTACATCCTTTTGCTTTAACTGACATGAGCCAATAAGATTGTTTCAAAGCATTCTCGGTTTTAAAAATCGTGCGTATCGAAAATTGAAATTTTATTCCGATTTTGTCAAACTCGTCATTAAAAACCTGCTGCTTTCACTTTTTTATTAAAGTGTCGTGTTGTTGTTTCTTTAGCAGTAATCGCTTTACGGAGGCCAGGATGCACAATAATTTTTTGACAGAAAAAGCAAGTTTTTTTATATATTTTTATAAATATCTACAATACTTTAAAAAAATGACTGTAATAAACATACTACATTTTTATTTTATGTGCAATTATATATATATGCTGATAAAACGTAATTATTAAACTAAAACACCTCTAGCAATTATATAACTTGGGAAGAGAACTCAATTTAATTATAATATATACAATAGTATATAGTAAGTAAAATAAAATTATAACTTTATTAATATGTGTTGTTAATCATTAAAAAAAACCGCATAAAATTACATTTGTTTTATAATCAAAGATTGAGTGAAATTGGGAACATGGAATATAACAGCAGGTATTACATAAAATACAAAGGATATCGAATATTTTTTAATTACAAAATTTCTTGTTACATAATACACTACAAAATATAAAGTAATAAATGTATTTTTCTGTAAACATTTAGCTCAAGATTAGATAGAATGTTTATTAAGATTTATGTAATTTTTTTTTAAACGTGAAAGCTAATAATTTTAAAATTGTAATGTGTTTATATAAGTATTGTGCAATTATACAAAAATAAATAGATCCAAATAATATAAAAACTATTAAATTACAATTTTTATAAAACTTATCTACTTTTATTTTACCCTGCATTGTGTTTAAAGTAATTTTGTTATGTAAACAAAATAAATTTAAATACAGTTAAAATTAACTTGGCAAGCAGGTAACATAAAACATTGTTTAACATAACTTGTTATATAATAGTTATTTTACATTATTTACAAAATCAAAAAAATGCATGTTACGAAAACAATTTTGTAATCCACAAAAATGTACTTTTGTACAAATATGTTTATAAATATTAGCTCATTTTAATATGCAAAATAATAACCATTTTAAATCACTGGTTTATTAACTATAAGGCAAGGTGTCAAAATATTTAACAATATTTAATTGTATTATTATAAAATATACTTGTAGCTATTTTTGTAATAAAACATTCACTAAGCGTATTGTAATTGAAATATATTATCATTTTAAATTATTTAAAATTTTTTTGTTTTGAAAAACATGGAACTACAAGATTATTCCACAAGATTGTACATTAGATTTTTCAATTTGAAGATCGTGCATATCGAAGATTGGAAATGTTGTGCCGATTATGCCAAAACCCATTATAAAAATTACTTTTTTGTCATAATGTATTGATATAGTTTTCTTGTGTTAATAATTCAACAATATTCTATTTACAGAAGCCAAGTTTACAACCTTGAGCTAAACCTCTCCGCCTTTTCAACCAGATTTATGACCGGCTAAACTGGAGTTATAAAAAAATGAATTTATACAAGAATTTTTTCTTCTTACAAGTAAATAACTAAATTTGAGTTATTTGCACTTTATAAATTAAAAAATAGTGTATTTTATTGTCTATAATTCACACAACGATTTATTTTATAACAAAAAAATACGTTTCAATATTTTTTTAATATCCATAATAATTTTAAAACATTTTTGTAACAGTTACATTACATGTTCATTGTATATGATATATATATATATATATATATATAAACTTACCTAATTTTATATATTAAAAAAAGATTTAACGCTAAATACATAACCAGAAATTTATTTACATAAAATACTTAAAGAATAATTATTCAATTTTAAATAAATTTATGTTTTTAATAAATTTTTATTTTAATAGAAAATAATTTATTAATAAACATGTTTATTGTGCAATAAAAGATTAACGTACAATATTAAATATAAATTTGAAAAAATGCATTTTTTTGTTCACACCAAATACAAAGTTGGACTAGAAAACAAAACATTAAAAATATTGTAGTCAATTTGACCAAACAATTTGTTTGCTAAAATGGCAAGCAAAATATTATTTTTTAAATTATTATTTAGTTAAAAAAAAGGAATATAAAAATAAATTTGATATATATATTTATAAATATATATATATATATACTTTTGAGGTAAAGTATGAACAACATATTTTAAAAATTATAGTGCAAATGTTTATCTGTGTTTGTGTTCCTTGCTTTTTTCATGTGAAAAAACCAAAATATTATGGGATTGGCAACGGCGTTTAAATTAACCAATTGCTACAATAATAAATAAATAAAATAAGATGGACATATAAATTTAACCGATTTTTGACTATTACAAAAATTATATAAATAGCAAGGAATTACACAATTGCTAAACTGGCGGTATTGCAACAGCATTTGAGGAGGCTAGACAAGTTCAACTACCTGTAGATCAGTGTGTAAACCACTGACCTGACACTAGATAGGGCGTGGGTTTAAATTCTTGTGTGTGTGTGTAAAACTTGAAAGGTATGCACTACTAATAATTCTAAATAAGGATGAAACATTTGTGCAGTGTTTCTGATTAACTGAAACCAAGCGGATTTATTATTCAAGTAAATGTAACAATTCTAATAAAAACCCTTAATAAAACCTATTACAAAATAAATTAACTATTTTATAATTAAGTTTTGTAATATTTACATTTAATTATATTAATTTTTTGTTGTTGTTTGTAGTTGGGAATGATTGTTTAACAGACCACTTGCTATTCTGTTGTGTACGCCTATTACAGAAATGGTAGAATTATTTTTGAAACGTGTTGATTATGCTAATTATCGGCTTGTTAAAAAATATTTATTGTAACATTTAAAATAGTGAAAACCAAAAATCAAAAATTATTTTGCAATATTTAATTTAATTTAATGTTTTTTACAACTTTTTATTTTGTACTGCTACGTACAAAAATAGTTATTCCTAATTTTGTTTTTATATCGGTTTTACAAAGATAGAACGGTTAAACCTATTTTTATCTAATCTTAAAATCAGCATTGGCAATAATTTGAATATTTTTATACAATTATTAAAAATAATTATTGTTAGTAACAAAATGAAATTTAGGTCAAACATACGTTAAGAATGATAGATGTCATTTTAACGGAGAATGAATTCTTCATCATATTGCCAAATGTCATCAAATAATTCCAAATAATGTACGGAAGCCAACAAAGTATAAAAACTAGGTTTTGAAAAAAAAATAAAATATATATATATAACCGGTTCTTTAAAAGAAATCTTAATTAAGTTTGAGCTAGCTAAAATTAAAGCTACTAAAATTTGTTACATGC
The DNA here is from genome assembly GCA_025895645.1 of Cardicola forsteri. Classification (NCBI taxonomy): domain Eukaryota; kingdom Metazoa; phylum Platyhelminthes; class Trematoda; order Strigeidida; family Aporocotylidae; genus Cardicola; species Cardicola forsteri. Next base: position 58,833 of record JAKXYG010000647.1, read on the forward strand.
ATAAATGTATAATTTTGTACATTATTAATGCTGTTAGCTGTTCAAGATTATAAAGAAAATAATTCTCAAAAAAAAAAACAAATTTAACAAGTTACATTATAAAATAAAACGCTTGTCAATAACTTTTTTAATTTTACAATTTGTTTAAACGTTTAAATCTATAAAAAAATAGTGCTGAAACCTAACCTAACCAATTGGAAAGCAAAGTTAATATTAACGAGCTCATCTATTATAGATGAAAAGGTGCGTTCTCAAAAGGGTAAATTTTTATCGATTGTCTACAAAAATTCTATAGCATGCGCTGAATGTTTTGTTAAAATAATCTTTTTTAATTCAACATTAAATATCAAAATAAACGTAAATTAAAATAATATTAATTTTAAAATTGTACATTTTATTCTAAAAATTATTTTTTGTATTTATATTTTTGTAAATATTTAATAGTTTCTACATTATTTGTATAATAAAATTATTTTTAAAAATTTAATTGTGCTTAAAATAGATGGCCCCTAGAGAGACATAAATTTAAAAAATGTTTTTAATGTACACAAGTTGTTTTATAAAACTATAAAATGCAATTGTGTTAATTGTGATTTTTTGTATATATATATGTATATGTAAAGAGTAAAAACGTATTTGAATAATTACAGCGTTTTGTATATTATATTAAAACAATTGAATTTTTCAATTATTTAGTTTTTAAATAAACTGTGTTTTTATTAACAATGTTTATAAAAATTATTTTAATTTGTATAATTGCAAAGATCGTATTCACGTTCTACAAGTAATTATATTTACCTTTTTCTTAACTATTTTTTGTTGCTAATTATTTTTAATTATTTGTAATTGTGTATTTTGTAATTCTGCCTATTTTCGCGTAATCAAAATTACTTTTATAAAAGCATCAAATTTAATATGTATATTATTATTATTAATACTATTTCAAATAATAAGAACAAGAATAAAAATAATACTAACAATAAGTGTAATAATAAATTAATAAATTGTACAATTTTTTTAAATTGCGCAAATTAAAAAAAATTAAAATTGGATTTTTGAAAAAACATTGCATTCATTTTATAATTAAAAAAAAAACAATTTGGATTTAACAACAAAAAATAAAACATTTATTTACGCAAAAAAGATTAAAGAAAAAATGTAAATAATTATTTTTATTTATGAAAACATAATTTTTTGTAACATGTAGTTCACTAATTATTTATAATTTATAAATAAAATAAATAATTGTTGGTAAAAACATTTAATTGATTAAGCAATATTTAATAGTTATAATTTTTGTTAAAAAATTGAATTAAAATATTAATTTGTAAATTATAAAAATGCAATAACCGTTGTTTTTTTCAACGTTTTAAAGTGTTATTATTTAGCAAGTTTTAGTTTAAAAAAAACCCAATATAATGTTAAAAACACATTTTTTCTGTAAATTAACAAATGATTTTTTTAAATATATTTTCTTAATTTAGTAATTTTACAAAAATAAATTTTGCATAAGATATAAAGCATATATATATTATTGGACTGTAATTTCTCTAAAAGTAATTTTTATTTTTACATTTTTTAAAAACATATTTATATGTCTGCCCTCTATATGTCCTCCTAAAAATACAAAAACTTTAAAAAAATTATTAAGTTTTACATGTTGTAACCATATTGCTTACACCAATATGGTTTGTAATATATATATATATATATATATATATATTAAAAAAAATAATGTATTACATTTCATTACACAAGTATTACGTTTTAAAAAGTCATTACTATTTCAATTGACATAATGTAAATATTGAATGTATAAAATTTTTATTTGTGCCCAAAATAAAATGTTATAAAATTTGTGAAAAAGTGTTTTACTTTAATATACATAGAATAACTATTATATATAGAATAAAATTTATTATTTATTGTTTAATATTTTCTAGTAAATTATACAAATAAATTTTGCAACCAAACAATTAAATACTTTTAACATTTTTTTTAATATTTGACATTTTATTTAATATTGATAATTTTACTTAATTTTTAACTGTAAACAACTTGACCTTTCATGTGTTGTTTTCAAATAACAAAAATAGATGCTTAAAATTATGATTGTTTTTTATTTATTATTTAATATTGTATAACGTATATATATATATATTCTGTGTATAAATCTATACATAATACAAAATTAAGTTCTTTAGCTTTAATTCTCTGTTAAAATTTGTAGTTTTTAGTTTACATATTTTACTGTTTATTTATAAATGTAATAAATTTTTATAACAAATTTAATCCGTTATTGTTAATGATTTATTATAATGCACTTTACTTAAATTAATAAAATTTCTTATTCACTATTTGTTTTACACTTGAAAAAAACAAAGAAAGCTTTTGTAAATAAAAGTCATAGTTAACTTAAAATAAATTAAATTTAACACAAGGCATTTTATAAATTAACTATACTGAAAGTTGTTCTATTGTTAAAAAAGCTTGCCGAGGTGGTTTACAGAGTTCAATATAAAATTGGGTAAGCATGGATTCGATTTTTATTACCGACACTAAATGAGGCTTTACGTTCGACGACGTACATTGCTAAAAAATGTTTTTTGTTCAAAATTTGAGTAGTTAATAAATAATTTAAAATTAGAAAAATATAAAGAATCAAAAATTTACTAAATTTATTTTTAAAATTAAAGGTTGTAGATAAATAAACAATTTTATTATATTGTAGTTACTATTTTTGTTGTTGAAACTTTTATTGCATTTTTTCTTAAGAAACATGCTATTTTCTTTCTTTTACATTTAATTATATATATATATATATATATATATATATATATATATATATATATATATATATATATATTGAAGGCGTACTAATTATACACACGCAATTATATAGGTATATTTTATTGTTATTAATACAGTAATTTTTTATTATTTAAATTTGCTACTTAATTGTTAGTGCAATTTATAATTTTTGTATTATTTGTTGTTATTAATAATAATATTCTTATTACTACTATTACTATTATCACTATTATTACTGTTATTAATACTATTATGTCCTGTTACGTTCACTATTAATGAAAATAATAACAAAAGTTCTTTATTGGAAGTTTTCTAAAAAATATTTTATCGACTTTTACGAGTAATATTTTTCATTTTCAAATTTAGAGTTTTGTTCTAGGTTAGTAATTTGTAATGCAGTAAGCGAAATGCTCAATTTTTTACGCAGTATAATTTTTTATTAATGCTCTACATTTTTTAAAAATTGTATAACGTCAATACGCTCATATTGCGATACCAAAAATTTAATTATTTTTAATTAAAAATTTTTAATATTAAAACATGTATTTTATAAAAAAAAAACTAATAAAAAACGTATTTTAATTTAGTTACATTTGTATTTTTTTAAATAAAATAAATTATTACATAGAGGCACAATTTTACATTATATTTTTAAATAGTTAATAATTATTCTATTTTAAAAATAATTAAATATATAAAATTTAAAAACAAATTTTGTTTATCAATTGTAAAAAGAATTTATTTTTTGACATTTAACTCTTTTTTTACTCTTTACTTACTCTTTACGTATCGCTTATCATATATATATATATATATATATATATATATATATATATATATATACGTACCTAGTGTACAAAAAATATTCGAATTAAATATTTTGAAATCATTTGCATAGATCTATAAGCAAAAAGTATGTTTATTTTATTTATACAACATTAGGCAAAATCTAGAAAAAACAAATTGAAAGGTAGTATAAAAGCGGTGGGTTAGCTAAGAGGTCGTAAAATAACTTACTATTTATAAAAAATACTATTCATGTTATAAAAAATTAAATTTTAAAGAATTTTATTGGTCTCAAATTTTATAAACGGCTGGCAAAAGTTATAAACAGAAATAAATGTTACTTGAATTATTGACATTCTAAAGTTTATCCCTTTTTTATACGTTAATGTATTTTAACAAACAATTTTTTAGACAATTTTTGTGTTTGTTTTTAGTTTTTTATAAACGGAGTTACTACCACAACGAATAGTGTTTGTATATTGTAATTACAATATTTTTTTGCAATATATATATATATATATATATATATATATATATATATATATATGTTTATTACTTTGAATGTTTTACTAGAACATCTTTCAACAGTCGACATTTTAGCAAATCCAAACGTGGGCCCGCATTTTAGTGCCGGTGATGGGATTTGAACCCATGCCTACCGAAATCCAAATTAAGCGCTGTACCGCATATATATATATATATATATATATATATATATATATATATATATATATATATATATATTGCTAAAGTATTATATACGGTATTTATTAATAAGAATTTGTTATATCTAAGATAAGTAACAATTGCTAAATTTTATCAAGCATTTCAGTAGGTCAATATGAATTATGATTACAACTGTATAAATAATAAATTTTGTTTTTGTTTTTTATGGCATTTTATATTATCTTGTTTAAAAGTAACAAATTATTTTTAGCGAAAAATGTTACATTTTTAATTTGTAACATGTGTTAAATTGTTAAAATATTGTTTATAGCTTAATTTTAAATACATATTATTTACATTAAATCAATTACAGGCAACTAATGCATTTGTTTTAAAATTTAAGAACAAAAAATGCCTATAGAGTGTTTTAATTTAAATAATAACTACTAATGCTGTTTTATAAATAATTCTATTTTAATATTAACTTAACATTATAACAAACAATAGGTTTTATAATTAATATACAAAATAATACAATATTTATACAAAATTAGTTTGTTGTAACAAAATTATTACAAACATTTATGTTGAATATTTTTTGATAAAATTATAGTTGTAAAAGCTGTGTAAAACATAATTTATTATTATCACATGTTCATTAAATGCTATATAAAGTAGAGATAAAATATAATAAAATAATAAATAATATATTTAAAACGTTAAAATTTTATACAAAAATGAAACAATTTTTAAAATAAAACTTGTAACATATGAATCAATTCTAATTAAATTAATGTTTTTTTAAAATTTTACAACATTTGAAAAACATATTTTTAAACCTACATTTAAATATAATTTTTAAAACAATTTTTTTAGTGTATATTTTTAAATTAACAAATTGTTAAATAACAACGTGTAATAAACCTCTTTAATTATAATTTAAACAACATTGTATGTAAAGTAAAAATATTTTTAAAGCAATTTAAAAACAGGAAATATTACAAATAAAAAAATAATTATAAACAATATAAAATAACTGATATTTACTATGCATTAAATTATATATAAAATAGAAATTTAAAAATTATATATTAATATGAACACTTACATGCTTGTAATTATTAAATGCAATTAACATACATTTTATAATTATTAATTTATTATGTTTGTTTAGTTATTATTTATTATAATATCATAAAAACCCAAAAATATAAAGTATTTTTTTATTAAACATATTTATTATTATTTTAAACTAAGTTACAAATCAATATTTTTTTGTGAATTATCAGAATAAAAATTTAACATACATTTTTAAAACAATGCAACATTTTAAATTGTAAAAAAAATAGAACAATATACATTTGTGCTAAAAATGACAAAACATGTTTTGCTTTTTAAAAAAATTATTTTGTTTTACTATAAAATTAATAATAAACTAGGTTTGTAAATTGTTAAATAAAATTATAAAAATTCTGCTATTTATTAACAATAAAAAACTAAATTTTGTTTAATGAAAATTAAATTAAACAATTGTGAAAACTTTTGACAATTTGTTTTATAAAAAAAATTACTAACTAAAAATACCATAATTAATGTTACAACAAGGTATTGTGTAGAGTAGAATTTGTATAAATATTAATTTAAACATTAAAAAAACCATATTTAGGAAACTTTGAGTTGGTTTCATAAAAATTATGAATAAATAGTTATATTTCCAATCACATTAAATAACATATGCAGCAACATTTTTATTTTATTGTATAAAAATATTTTTTTCAGTTTATATATTATAAAACCGTTTTAAAAATGTTAACTTTTTAGTTGCGTAAAATGTAAATTTAAACAAAATACTGGCTAAAATAAAAAATAACTCCGTGTTCAAATATTGTTACTTAATTGTATTTACATAAATGTTGTTTAATTGTTGCAGTATAATAAAACAAAAAAAAACAGGTTTATTCAAATTAGTGTTCTGGAGATGTTTTGAATTAAAAACGGAAATAAATTAGATTGCATTAACAGCTTAACCAAAAACGTACCAAAATAACTAGGCCAATTACTAAAAAATTGTCACTTTTTTGCAGTCTATAATATAAAAAGTGCTATTAAATATCTGTTATATATTTTCTGTAGTATCTAACGTTATATTTTGTGTTAACAATTTTAATTATTTATTACTTAACATTAGACAACAAAATATGGATTTTTGTTTGGTGTTTTTAAATTATTTATTTGACAAAAACGTTTTTAGCTGATAATAGTAATAATAATAATAATAATAATAATAATAATAATAATAATAATAATAATAATAATAATAATAATAATAATAATAATAATAATAATAATAATAATAATAATAATAATAATAATAATAATAATAATAATAACAATAATTTACAACCGCAAATACAATAAGAAATAAAATTTGCATTAACAATTGTCTACTGTTTATAGTTTCTTAAAATAGCAAAATTTAACTGTCTTTAAACGTTAACTATGGCACAATCATCCAAACAACATAAAGTTAATAAAAATTAACAAAAATGTATTTTAAGTAATATAATTTTTTGCAAGTATACGTAACTATAAAATCGTTTTTTTGATAATACATATAAATATTAAATTTTTAAAAATAATTAAAATATTTAAGAAGTTTACGGAAATTTAATATTATTTTAAACAAAGCAAACATTGTGCTTTGCAACTTAAATAAATAAATGTAAACTGATTTATATTTATGCATGTAAAAAAATTGTTAGTAAAAAGCATTTTTTTAAATATTCTTTTTAAATTTGTTATAAAATTTAATAAAAATAATTTTGTAATAAATAGATTCTAATAAAAGTAAAATATTTTGTCTTTTTTTCTAAATTACATATATATAATACCAAGCTTTGAGTCTAGTATTTAAAAATATATTATTGGTAGTTTTGTTTATTTGTTTAAAATATTTTTTTATTATTACTATAACAAAATCCTTTTGTTTTAAAAATAAGCATAGGGAAATAAGATAGCAATTACAGCAAAAAAAACCGCAACAAAATATCTTAATTCAAGAAGAACATAAAAGAACAAAATGTTTCCATTTATTCAAATATTTTTCCAAACGTTTTGTTTGATCCCATAATACATTCGTTTTAATTAGATTTTCTTGAATAGCTTTTAATCATATTTTTCTGTGGTCTACCGGTTTCTTTTCTATCATTTACGATTTTCCATTCCAAAACCGTTCTTCAACAATATCAATATTTTGTTCACTAATTTTGATGGGCAAATAATTGTTTAACTTAGTGCACAACACTTTTGTTTTTGAACAATTAATCTGTAAGCCAATACGAAAACTGATATCACTGAGACGTGTTGCTTTACTGAGTAGACCAATATCATCTGCAAAATCAAACTTGTTAATTTACCATGGTTTTATTTGTTACCAATAGACAAACTATTCATTGATTGAATCATAATAAAACCAATTACCGCCAACTATTAGAAACTTGTTTATTAGGGCATAAAACATTAAATTAATAAGCAAGCTCACATGCTAAAACATTATCTTCATGGTTGAACATCTCTGCAGTTATTTTGTTAAGTTCTTCTGTTTTATTGTTTTTTAACCTATGAATTACATGGAATACTTTAGTTACAGAAATGTCATCAATACATATTTTCAGATTTTAAGTCACATTCATGTCATTATCACTATCAAAAACTGACGGTATTTGGCATAAGCTGATTAAGTACTTTTTTTAAATGCTCTACCTATCTAGATAATTACTCATCATCTGTGAACGACCATCTTTTTTTTAATTGGAATATTGGTGTTCCTCCTAAATCCCGACAGTTGTTTCGCAATTTTATACAGAGTCTTGAAATCATTTGTTTTTGCTACTTTATCTGCTTTGCATTTGTTTTCTAACCAATTATTCTTATCTTTGCGGCAGCTTTTATTAACCTGTTTATCTAAAATTCTATATTTATTATCAAGTATTTTCCAGATAATAAAATTGTAAGATTGATTCTCTAATTCTGATTTCTTCCTGAAATCAATTAGATTCTAGGAGATTGATGAAATTCATTGTTTTTTTGTAGAGTGACATTTTCTACTCAGCACATTTGCTGCACAGTCTGTAATTGTTTTGTAAAGCAATTTACATTGATTATCAGACCTTTCTACCCTTTTTAGATTTTTAATTGTATTTTTTAAGGAATGTTTCATGAGATAAACCGTACGTTTGGTAGAATGTTCAAATACATTTTGTAGTTTTTATGTTTTTTTGAATTACGAGACTTTGTTGTTGTTGTTGTTTTTTCCTGTAATTATTTCCTTATTGCTCCATGCTTTTTTAAAGGGTTTTTTTTTATAATAATAATAATAATAATAATAATTTTGTTAATTATGTTTCCTACGCAAAAATAAATGTAATTTTTGTGGCTTCTATACTCTTTAATTTTCAACAAGATTGTGATTAGAATCAACATCTGTACCGCAATATGCGCATACATCTTGCAAACAACATTGCTATTTTATGCTAATACAAATGTAATCAATCTCGTTTGCTGTTTTTCCGCCTGGAGAAACCCACATTGCTTTGTGTATAATTTTATAAGCAGAAAAATGTGTTCCAACACTCATTCCACAACGGTTGTTTAGCGTCAACAACATATAACCATTATCATTTATGCTAACAGCATAGCCATGTGGTCCAACATTTGAGAAGTACCCAAATCTGTCTTTGTTTAATTTCGTATTAAAATCACAGATTTATATTCTGATGTCTCTACTTGGAACATCATCTAACAAACTTTGTAACAGATCATAGATATCTTTTTGGTTTTTTTCAGTAGTCTCAGTAGGGGCGTAGACTTGCACAATTGATACTTTTGCAAATCTGGTGTTGAATCTGACTGAAATGATACTATCGCTCACGGGCTTCTATTCAATAAAAGTTTTAGCAGCATTTTTACCCAACATAATACCAACTCCATAAATATTATGATCTTCATGTCCATAATATAAAATTGATGTATCTTCACTCTTGAAATGACCTTGATCTTTTCAATACAAGTCGCTTATAACCGAAATATCTAAGTTGTACTTTTTTATTTCTCGAAGGACCTGTTCTAACTGTTCATTACAAAAAAGTGTGCGCAAATTCCATGTTCCAACACTGGTTAACTTTTTAGTATTAAAGATTTTGCAACTCGAAGATTGAGCTTTCTTTTGGTTTTTAGTAAACCTTGTCATCTAGATACGTGCAATTACTTTTTTGCCGTTGTTTGCCCGAAAAGCGTCCTCTTATTGCTTCTGTAGCACTATATTTTTTTACAGAAATTAGATTGCTAACCTTGGGCTCAAATTCTCTTTTTTTTATCTGGGGTTTGAACTGGCTAGATTAAATTATTTCTAGTTCAAACATATTATTATAGAAATAACACTTAACATTGTATATTAATTTAATAATTTATATATTTCTATTTTTCTTATTTAAATAGCTTTGTATTATTTATTTTTTTAAATCAAGTATTTACCGCTTTCTTGTACTAAGGTTGTACGTCTTTTTTGTATTATTATTGGTTTAAAATTTTACATGAATTAAAAAAATTATTAGTAATCTACAAATCTGCATAAACTATCACTATAGTATTAAGTTTTTATAAATGCTTAAGTAAAAACGTGTTAATAAAATAGTAGTTTATGCAGCTCTGTAAAATACTTTAACATTTTTTTATCATGTAAAATTTTACCACCTACACTAAAATATAACCTTGAATTTGGATGTTTACTAATGTTTCTTGTCAACAATTTTGTTTCGTTGTTGCATTTTACTTTGTTATGTATTTCTACACCAATTTTCAGTAGAGGACATTTAAACAAAACTGAACGTAGGCCCTCATTTAGTGCCAATGGCGTGATTTAACCTTATGCTTATATATACATTATATTGTAATTTTATGTTTATCTTTTTATTTTAAATTATATAATTGCCTTACGGTTTGTACAAATGTGCACAAAATGTAACTCGAACAAAATAGATGCACATAAAACTTTTCAATTAATAATAAACAGCAAATGCAAATTTTTAATACAATTTTTAAATGTGTTATGTATTTATTTTAAAATATATTTTAATATTTATTTACGATATTTTATTTGTCTAATTTTATCAATATATATATAAATGCTTTTAGACAAACAAATTTTGGCACTATTTGTATAAGACTAAATTAGTAATCAAATGTACAATTTAGTTTAATTTTAAAAATTATTTTGCAATATGCTTTAATGTAACAAATAAACTTGAAAAATTACCATATTTATTTACTTTAAAAATTTTATATCTTAAAATTATGACAAAAAAGATACATTGTTATTATTGTTTGTTTAAGCAATCTTTTATTTGGCTAAATGTTTAAATACGTGGAAACATTTTGTTGTCTCATGTTCTTTTTAAATTATGAGACTTTCTTGTTGTTTTTTTGCTGTAATTATTATCTTACTATCCCATGCTTATTTTAAAACAAAAGCTGTTTTATAATAATAATAATAATAATAATAATTCTAAATATGATTTAAATAATTAAATTAATGTAATTATTATGTTGTAAAATGCAAATTATGAATAGCAAGAAATATTTTAAATATATATATAATTAAAAACATTGTTTATTGCATAAACAAAACAATTTTTAAAAACATTATTTAAAAAATGTGCAATTTAGAATAATTTATATATTGTTCAATGTTATTTTAAATTAAACTTATTATACATTTTATATTTTTTATTTTTTATGAATTATAAAGACCTTGTCCAAAATATAAAGTTTTATTAATTTCTATAAAATTAGCATTTAATTTTGTTTACTGCTTTTACGAAAAATAAGTGTTATTAAGTAGATATTTAGAAGAGAAAAACAAAGACTTGCATTTATTGCAAGCAGTGATAATCAATTTTGTGCTTACCGTATCTTAAATCAAGCGTCTGCGCTATGTAAAATTTTTAATTTTTTAACAACAAACGAGAATATTATGTGAAAAGCATAATAAAGATGTGTCAATTTTGGTCAGCACTGTTATTAGTTACCAATTAATTTTTTTAGTTTGTCAGTACAAATTAAATTTATAATAAATCAACTATAACTCTAAAACTTAATAAATCGTGAAATTAAATTTGCCCAAGTCTTCGAAATTATTTACAACTAATAATTATCATACGGAGGTAGCTTAACGGTACAGCACTCGATTTAATCCTAGTGAACATAAATTCAAATCCCACCATTAGCCCTGAATGCGGGCTCACGTTTGCCTTTGCTAACATGTCCATTGTTAAAAGATGTTTCCCGTTAAACATTCAAAGTAATTAAAAATATATTTGTATTATGCTCTTAGTAAACTTAAACTAAGTACATTTACTTTTTTGACAAATATGACAGCTTTATCCTTATACGTTACTAATATTATTGTTAACACCATATTGTAAAATACAATTTAATGTGTACTACTTGCCCGTAACAATAAAAAATGTCAATTTGATTGATTTCATTTTGGCTCTCGACAAAGTTTTGGGATATTTTCGTTTGTTGAGTTGCACTTTGGATCTTGACGAATCACTTCTCCTATTTATTTGACTTTCGGTGTTGGTGCAAATTTCCGACTGAATCGGATGCAACTGGCACATGTTAACGCTGTCATCCAATTGTATTTTGCATCGCTGATAAGAAAAAATATATTTGGAAAAGCATTTTGAAACCGCATTGGCATAACTCGATTGGTTTATTTTGTTGACCGAATTACTTTTAAATTTCAAAGAATGGCCACGCATTTTCCAAATTGTTCGAACAATGGCAATGTGTGTTAGAAATATAATCATTGCGGGAATGAAGAAAATAATTAATGTCATAATAAATAGATATGTCTGGAATAGAAACAAAAATAAATGTATCAACTAATTAGTTGTTTAGTCAATGTAGTAATTAAAATATTCGTAGTATATAAAGTGCTAGTTAGTCTGAATAGTTTAGTTGGCAAATTAATAGACGACAAAGTTAACTACAAAGTTTATTTTTTAATTGCATAATTATTTTGGTTAATTGCCCAAATATAATTTAGTATTGTTAGTGGCAAATGTTGTAACAAAGCAAATTAATTACTTTTTGATTACGTAGACAACATTTGTTATGCTCATAAAATTATTAAAATCAATCGTTGGTCCAGTATATAAATAACGAAGACGTAATCATATTATTAACAACAATAAATAAATTATTGTTACATTTCCTTTTCTTAGTATGTTAGTAATTTGTTATACACCGTTTGTTTACCCATATCAGTTTCCCTTAATTACTTTTTAATTAATAACTGTTTGTTCTTGTCATTTACTATTAAATTAAATTTTATTGCTGAACAACAACTTCATTATACAAAATTATTTACATTTCCTTTCCAGTAAAAACATTTGTATTTAATTTTTAAGTAAATTAAATTATAATAAATATTGTTTGTGAAAACATCTTGTATCTTTTTATATTAGAAAAAAATAATTTGAAAATACCATAAACGGGTACCTGAAAATACACTAATGGTTAAAATAACAACCAATTTTTTATGTCATTTACAAAAGCAAACAAAATTTAAAACATGTTTTTTACGTTTTAAACAGTTTTTAATTGTAATGGTAAATGTTTTTTTTATTTAAGCATGTACAACATAATAATAATTACTATAAATTATTTAAAACAACAGATTTTAATTTTGCTAAAATATTTATGTATTTCTTGCCTCATAAACAAACGTTTTATAAAATTAATTTAATTTAAATACATTTTTTAATTAAATTTTTTTTAAAATGATGTAAACAATTATAATGGAGATAATAAAAACAATAAAATAAACAACAAGAAATAAAATATAGATTATATTTCCTGTCCGTTACAATATAAAAAAACCCAATTGTTTGCGTTTATATTTAAATAAAAATTTTTATTTTTATTGTGTGTGACATAAATGTTAAAACCGTTAAATCCGTAGCTATGTAGACATGAATTTGGGCATTACTACTATCAAACTATCAAATACCAAGTTTTATCTGCAAACGATTACGCTAAAAAATTACTTACCAAACGTTAATATTGTGTTCAACAATATAAAAAAAGAATTGCCATTTTTATTAAAAAAGCATCATCAAAAAGATTTATACATTACGCATGTGATTTAGCAATAAAGCGCTTGACTTAGACAAGATGAATATGGATTCAAATTTTATTACCGGAAACAAATACGACTCAACGTTTGCCTTTGCTTAAAATGTTCACTGTTTAAAGAATTTTTTATCTTAAATATTTAAAATAGTAAAAACATAAAAATAAATTATAAGCTACATTTACCTTCCATTTGGCACGAGGCCAATTAATCCAACATTGACGTCCAAATTCAGCATTGTTATAAATGCCAAAATAAACCAACGAAGGAATGTTTACTAACATGGCAAATACCCATCCAACACCACATATAAGAAATGTATATTTTGCTAAAACAATTTATAATAAATAATTTTTAATTATGCAAATGAAATACAATTATTGTATTATTATTATTATTATTATTATTATTATTTATTTTATTTTTTTAATGTTTAAATGTTTAACAAAAACATATTTTTTAGCAAGTAAACATTTAATGATGGCCCCATTTAGCACTGGTATTGACATTCGAACTACTTCTTTCTCGTTTCAACAATAGCCTTTTAAACATCACCACAATTATCATTATCATTATTGTTATTATTGTTATTGTTATTGCTAACACTAGCAAATACCCATCCAACACCACATATAAGAAATGTATATTTTTCCTAAAACAATTTATAATAAATAATTTTTAATTATGCAAATGAAATACAATTATTGTATTATTATTATTATTATTATTATTATTTATTTTTAATGTTTAAATGTTTAACAAAAACATAATTTTTAGCAAGTAAACATTTAATAATGGCCCATTTAGCACTGGTATTGACATTCGAACTACCTCTTTCTCGTTTCAACAATAGCCTTTTAAACATCACCACAATTCTTATTATCATTATTGTTATTATTGTTATTGTTATTGTTAACACTAGCATTTTGATTAGTTAAATATTTTTAAATATTATGTAATAACAAACAAACATAACTATGCACTTAATACCGGTAACAATAGATTATTGTTCTACTTTAATGTATTATTTATAAATTTTTGTTTATATTTTGAAAACTAATTTTATATATTTTAGCAACCAGTTATTTGGCAAATGTTTAGTGCGTATAATAGGACAAAAATTATTATTATTTAGTCATTTAATTATTATCCAAGTTAATAAATTTTTAATAAGAAGAAATCAAAAAATCATTAAAATTATATAAAATACTCTATATTTTGCTTGCATATAATAAGAAATAATTTTATCAAATTTTTTTTAAATTATGAACAGGAATTATTAAATATAGTTTATACAGTGTTTATATTAATTAATACATTATTAATTTATGTGCTTAAAATTATTTTATAAAAATACTAAATTAATGTTTCTTAAACGCAAAATTTAACGTTTTAGTAACCATATAATAAAAAATAAAAAATTTTAATTTTAAAAATGAATTTCATTAAAAAAAATTATTTTTTATACATAATTTATTTTATAAATAAATATTTTTTAAATATTTGTTTTAATATGTCAATATCGAAAATGGAGTTATATTTGTTAATTACCAAATATAATAATGGAAATTAGTAAAACATTATGCTAAATTTTACTAAACATTATTATAAAATATTTTAATTTATATTATGTGTATCTTAATAAAAAAAATACTAAAATATTATTATTTTTAATAATATAAACTATAAGTAACAAATAAAAAATGTTTTTTATAATTGAAATAATATAACTAAAAAGAATTTAGTTATAATGAACCGAAAAACTAATGTTTTAACTTTTTAATCACAAAAAGTTTAGTTAATTTTGGTTCATTAAAACAAAATGCCAAAAGTTCCCTATTATAATAATAAAATTTAATTTTTTTTTAAGTTTTAGTTAATTTTAATTACATTTCATAAAACACTAGTTTTAAAAGATTACTATTTTGCAAATTAAATTAGAGTACCATGTAGTCAATTTTGTATAAACTTAATTTTTAACAGTTAAATCATTTTATGTGACAAACATTGTGTCGGTTTTATAAAATGTATAAACTAATGATTGTATAAAAAATATATTCATAATTTTAAGAAGCGGTATTTTTGTTTTAAAACACACTAATATTTTTTAAACCTAGAATGAAATTTACATTTGCCAGAGTCACAATTTATTAAGAAAAGAATAGTCTGTGTTAAATTTTAACATGATTAATATAAATTGTATTTAACTTATTTGTTTATATAAAAAACTTAATTGAAACCTAGCACAAGCTACAAAAATTATTATTATTTTGTAAATTGTTACTTAATAGTTACACTATTAATATTTGTTTATTAAATAATAAAATAGAGTATATATAAGCATATCCTAATTAAAAAGATTATTTATTTAGACCATATTTTATTAAAGTTTAGATTACATAAGATTACATCAACAAATTAACCAAAAGCATGCAAAAACACCTAAACCAAGCGGTTTATATTTTGTGTTAAGTTATACAAAACAATTTAGTATTACAATCAATACATTTTACCGTTTTTTTAATATTTTATGTTATATTTTATGCTCATAAATTTACTCAATTTTTTATTATGAACCAAATAGCATTGTATGCACATGTTTGATTAATAACATAAATGCTTAAAATTAAAATTAAAATTTTGTTTTTAATGTATTATTTAATATTGTATTATATGGTTGCTAAGACGGTTTTACGTAAATAGTTACTTGTTTAAAACTAGTTTTAAAAGTGTTACGCATTATTATATATATAAAGAAAGAAAGAGAACAATGTTTAATTATTCATTTTACTGCTCAAATACTTTTCTTTTAACAGTTTTTTTCTCTTTTTAGGGGTTTTGTTTATGATAAGTTTCTTTTCTTTTATATTAATTTTTACATTATTTATCCATCTGGTCATTATAGAATTTGGTAGTACCACATTAATCATCTATCCCAATTATTTTTAAATGTTTTAATGGCATGTGCCGGGATAGTTTATCGTTACAGCACTAAACTTGTAACTGGGTGGGTATTGGTTCAAATTACATTACTAGCACTAAATGCGAGCCCACCATTGGCTTCGCTCAAATGTCTACTGCAAACATTCCTGCAAAACATTTAAAATAGTAAAAATAATGATAATAATAATAAATAAATAAATATTTAATTTTTTCTATTTTGGACTATCGAAGTACTTTCATTTCGATTATGTTTAATTTTTTATTTTGAGCTTTTTTAATATTCCAGTCTGTAAATCATAGACAGTTTTGTTAGGTCATAAAATACTTGCCTTTTCTCTGTGCTGTTTTCTTTTTTATTATACAATACTCCCGTAAATTTCTATTGGTTATACTATTCTTTTTGTGTTTTTTCGGTTTTCTACCGGTCTTAAACATCCATTTTATTCTAGCAATAAACCCTAATATTTAAATGTTTTCATTCTCTACAATTCTTGATTTTTCATTTTGAATTTACCAACAACTTTTTTCTCCGTATGCATATAAACTGTGTTTTTCTTTTTAACGTTTAAACTGCATTTTTTAAGTGTCTTTCTCTATCAACTAATATAAAACAATGCCATCCGTAAATAGCATATTCAATAATAATTCTACTTTAACGTCTTTTGTTACTATGGCAAAAATTAACTTAAAAAAACACGGACTTAATGCCGACTTCTGATGTAGGTCAAATTTGAAAATAAGTAATTAAATTATTTTTAGCAAAACAAAACAAAAATAAATGTTTTGAATTAATTTAATTTTTTTATTTACTAAATTAATACTCTGTCCATTAATAACTTATAAAATTTAACACAAAAATTAAATTCGATTTTATATGCTGTAGAATTTTAAATTTGTGGTATTACAATAAATTATAGTCAATAACATAGCAATGTACAATAATTTAATAGTGGTTTATTTTATTTCTCCAACCACATGTTTAATTGAAATCTACATTAGGACCGTTTTTTATAAATCGAAAAAATTGATTACTAAGCCAAGCGGATATCATTCCTATCTCTAGTGTTTTTTGATAATTTTTGCAACACCGATAATACGAAATTGTAATACTAACCCCGTTTTTTAAAACAATTATTAGTCCATTTAATATGAACCTATTTAATTATAATATTATGTCATTATATTACTCTGCATTGACTACAATTTTAATTCATTTTATGAGACAATGGATTAATAAACTGTTGCAATTAATTTTTTTTTAAATAAAAGTTACTATATTTAGATTATTCAACTGCTATTTATACATTTTATTTTGGAGTACATAAGACACATTTTTCACAAATAGTTCTACATTATAAAAACAAAGGAATAATTTTAAATTACAAAGTTTCTGTTAGGGTTACACCCAATTATCTTATTTCTGTAACTTTGTATAGTAAAAAATATTATTATTTTATTATTTTATTTAATAGTATAGTATATATATATATATATATGTGGGTGACATTCTTATCATACGTTACGTACAGTCCTAATTAAATTATTTCAGTTTTGTGACGTTAAAAGCATAAAATAAAATAAAACTAATTAAACTGTGTAATAATGTAATTTTTTATAAAAAGCAATAAACTTTGCAAAATTAAAAAAAATACAAAATATACTATGAGTTACAATACAAAACAATTTACATATATATATATATATATATATATATATATATATATATATATATATATATATATATATATATATATATATATATATATATATACTGCATTAATTTGATAGCCATTTTTAAAGAAAAATAATAATTGAATTATTTTATAAAATATATTAAAGTGTTTATATTTTTCCTATCATATAATATGTATATATATATATATATATATATATATATATATATATATATATATATATATATAACAATAAACATTTTAGCGATACCGAACATGGGCCAGCATTTGGTACCGCTAATAGAGATCGAACCTATACCTACCCAATTTTGAGTCGACCGGTATATCCCTAAACCATGTGGCATTAATTATACAATAATGTACTATATTAAAAATAGAGTAAAACAACTTATTAAACACATTACTTAAAAAAATACCCTTTTTTATAAACGTACCAAAATAATATTAACAATGTTTAAAGTGGATACGTAATTTTGCTTTTTTAATATATTATTATTTACAAATAATTTGTACATTTATTTAATCTACTTAATACTCATAAATAACGTTTTTAAAACATTGCACTTACTACCATGATATATTCGTGTAAATGGCCACTGAATAGATATATATCGATCAATGCTCATTGAAACCAATGCAAATGAACTGCTCATAATTGATACATTCTAAATAATAAGACATATATATATATATATATATATATATATATATATATATATATATATATATATATATATATATATATATATATATATATATATATATATATATATATATAATTTCTTTACAATATAAAATAAACATAAATGTATTATTAAATATATCATTCAACAATTTTAAATGTCTTATGGTATCAAACAAATTTTGGCGAAATATTTGAACACATTCTATTATCATGTTGCTCCATTTTCTTTTAAAATTATGCGATTTTGTTGTTGTTTTTTGGCATTACTGTTAATTTGTTGCCTGAAGCTTATTTTAAAGCAAAAGGTTTTTATAACAATAATAATAATAATAATAATAATAATAATAATGTTTAAATATGTTTTTTTAAAAACAATTATTTAATATTATTAAAGATATTACTTTTATTTGCTAAATATATTAATTTTTAAATAGTTTAAAATAACATTTATTATACCTATTAGTTGCAAAAAATAGTTTAAACATTTTTAGAAAATAAAATTAATTCAATTATTTACTGAAAAATAAATTACATTGTGAATTATGCATATATACATTTACTAGTACATATAATATAAGTAATAAAAACATTTTAATATTTTTACATATTTTTTGCTTTCTATCAAGCTTTCTGTAAAGCTTTCGGTTAGATATTATCCTGCTTATGGACCTAATAATGTGAAAACTTATTATGTATTGCACGTAATTGTCAATAAATTTATTTATTTTGTTATTTATATTATTGATAAAAATAATTTAACATGTGTACAAACTTTGAGCTGGTTGTGCGCAATTGTGTAAATAATATGTACATCAGACTATTAAAAAAACGCAAATTTTAAAGTTAGAATAAAAATTGTGCTATCTTTTTAAAAATTTACCGATTATGGCATTATTTTTGTTAACCACCAACTGCTTTAAATCTACATTTAAACTTTTAAAAAAATAATTAAAAATTTAATCGGGATTAGTGTTTTCTAACTTGTTACAGTTAACTTTGATAATTTTACATTATAAGTTTTATAATTGTTTTAAAAATAGAAAATGGATTTGCAGTGCACTTTTAGCTAAAACCATTAAAAACGTACGAAACCTTTTTTGCCACGTGAATTATACAGTTTAAGACTTTTGTATTATACAACATGCCATTTTTGGTTAAATGCATAATAAAAGCACGTTTATGTATTAAAAATGTTTACGTTTTTCTGTTTTCTAATGTTACAAATTTCTCTTTACTCAAAATTGGTTAATTCGTTTTTTATTATACAATAAAAATTGTTTTTATTTTTTTAAAATAGTGTTTACACATTAAATATTTAATTAAATTTGATTTTTTTTTAATAATAAATTTATTATTTTGTTTACTAGTGTTTAGTATAAATTAAGTTACAACATTTTTATAACTTGTATAATTTTTTTAATATTGTAAAGTTAGTTTATATTAATTTTAATTATAAATTTAAAGCGTACTGTTGTTTTTAATAAATAATAATCTTTTATATGTTGTAATATTTTAGTTATGAAATTAACAAGAAATTTAAATAAACAGTCAGCGATCATTTGTCAAAAATGGCAATAAACTAAAAAAAACAAAAAATTGATTTTAAATTAAAAAACTTTTTTTTAATTTTATCTACAATAATTATATTACAATTTATTTGTTTATTATAAATCAATGACCATTTGACGCATGTGTGATTGTTTATACAAACAGAGAAATAACATGCTTGTCTAAAGGACTAGTAGAAATTTATTGTACTTTGTTTATTTTATTTTTATATACAAATGATTTATAATTATGGTCAACTAGATCTATTCACTTTAAACCTTTAATACCACAAGTAATTAATTAATTGTAATTAACAATAGTTTAAGTGATTGTAAAATATTTTGTTAATTAAAAAACTAAACAATCTTTAATAAGACGTTTAAGTTATAACAACAAAATGTTGGCTAACTACAATATTAATAAATATTAATTTATATATAATTAATTAATAAAATACTAAAATTTTTTTAAAATTAATTGCATAACATTACAATATTAGCGTAGTACACAAAATGTAAACTATATGTATATATTAGTAAATATAAATAAACCGGATTAAAAATTTTAGAAAATAAAATAAATCTAGATGTTAGCAGATAGAGAATAACAAAAATAGATTACAATAAAAAATTTCTGATTTTATTTTGCACACCAATAAGCGCAACAAAATATTGCAATGTATGCATTTTGTTAAATTTTATTTTTATAAAGTAAGTTTATTTTTTATAATTTTCTAGAAACGTTTAATAACAAGAATTTTTATAAAAAATTTTGCATAACATTATAATGTATCTATTTTTACAAAAAACACAAAATTTACTATAAGCATATATATATATATATATATATATATATATATATATATATATATATATATATATATATATATATATATATTTTAGAAACGTAGGCCTATATTTAATGCCGGTAGTAATGGGGATTAAACTCATGCTTACCCAGGTTTGTTTCGAGCGCTGTACAAGTAGACTACCACGAAATGTATAATCAATAAAAAGAAAAATGGATTAAATTAAAAAAGGGTAACGTTTGGATTTATAATTTACCATAATATATTTAGTTAATTTGCACATGAGCGTAGAACCATAAAATTCAATAGTGTGCTTCCAAATAATGTCGGGAATTAAATTGCCAAAAGCGACGAAAATATCTGTTTATAAAAAAAGTTGCAAATTGAGTAAAATATTATTGTTTTTTTGTATTATTATTGTTGGATTAAATACATTCACTTTTACCCAACATATACACATATACAAACTATTAATCGGGATTATTTAAGCAGATAAGGTGCTAAACCTGTATCATCAACTTCCATTTTGGATTTTGTAAACATATTAATAAATAGTGGAATACTTTTTGTTTAATGCAATACACACACAAAAGTAATAAAAATGCATTGCATAGTATTAAAAAAGGTTTAAATTAATAAATGTGTAGTAAAACAATATTTAAAAAAAACAATTATCATAATATATTAAAAAGAAAATTTATTATTATTAGTAGTAGTATTAGTATTATTATTATTATTATTATTATATTTTCTAAAATAGCCATAACATAATTTATCTTTATTTTTAAAGTTGTTTATCACTATTTTCAAATACCACACATACAAAACGCAGTGACGTTTGAAATTAGTGATTTTTAAATTAAAATTGACATAGAGAAGGCAAAAACAATTATTAAAAAAACCAAAATAGATATAAAAAATGTAGAGCAATTTATTTTAATCCAACTGATACATAGCATTAAATAGAACAAACTAAAATATTTTTAACATTAATATAAAATGTAGCAAAACATTGTTTTTCTATAGAATAAAAATATATATATATATATATATATATATATATATATATATATATATATATATATATATATATTATAAAAACGACACGTATATGTACTACTTTTAAACATATAATTTATAATATACAATGTACCAGAGTAACAGATGTAATTAAGGGGCAAGACTTTAAACTGTGTTGACATGGGTTGCGGTGCTATTGTGTATATTAAATGCCAGTTATCGTCCAAATTTTTATTAAATGTTTAATTGTTAAAGTACTTTTTTAAATAATTTTAGCAATACAAATTAATTAATTTAAATGTATATTTAAATAAATTCTACCGTAACCGGTCGCATGTTTAGGAAAGAGGAGAGTTTGAGCGCAAAAATAAGCAACTTGGCAACTGCTAAAAAAACACCATTAAATTAAATTATAGGAAAAATGCAAAAGTGGTATAATTCCAATGACGGAGTTTAGCAAAATTCCGAAAGATTTTCAATTTTTAGTATGCACAATTGTTAAAGCCAAAATTTTAGTGTACAACTATATAATACCATCTTGTTGTTTTATGCATTTTAAAAAAAAAGATTTTTAAAATGTAAATAAAAAACCTTTCTTCTTATTTTGACATATATATAACAAAAATTAGGTAATTTTTATAATAATAACAATTATTATTATTATTATTATTATTATTATTATTATTATTATTATTATTATTGCATTAAGCTCTAATATTTCTTTAAAAAATTGTTAAAAACATTTTCATTTACTAATTAATGGCACTTAACAATGTTTAATAATTACATTTATTAATTTTAAAAAAATACTGAGTATATGTATTTTTTTAATTTTATTTAACCGTTAGTTTAAAAACTGCAATTTTAATTAATAAAAATTTGACAAAAATTAACTTTTTTTAATGTATGACGGATTTTTATAATTTAAAATACATGCAATTTGTGTTGTTTAACAATTATACTGCAATTATTATTGTAAAAACTTTAGCTTTTTAAGTTTTAGTAATTCTATAATTAGTTATTTGGTTTGTTATAATATAAGAAAACAAACTATTTAATTGTTATATAAATTTACTATTTTTTTAAAAATTAACAGTGTTGTAAATAATAATAATAATTATTATTTCTTAATTTAGATAATTATGTTTTTATTTTTTAAATAATCTAAACATTAATTAATGTTTACTTTATGACACAATTTTAAAATGCATTGAAAGCAAACTTTGGAAATATTAGCAAGTAAAATTTAAAAACAAAGCAACAAAAATGTAATACTAATTAGTTCATTTCTTTATTCAATATTCTATCACAGATATTTGAATAAAAAATTATAAAATTTCAATCTGCACAAAACGTTAAAAAAATAAATTGTACGACGTTTAACACATGTTCGTAAAACGATACTCAAATTTTAATTATTTCTAATTAAACATTTTTAAATGTTAAAATATTTAATTCAGTTATAAAATTAATTAGTAGTAAAATGTCTATTTTATTAATTTTTTTATTTTTAAAAATAATATAAATAATAAATGCCTATATATAAATACATGCAAATTTAGATTACATTTTAAATAAATACTTTGTTTTAAAAATAATTTAACATACAAATTTTTTTTAAATTTTTTTAAAAAGTATAATAAATTATTAAGTCAAATTTTCGTACAAAAATTTTGGATTTTGTTATGCATAGTGTCATGTTTCCTCCCTTTATACGTATGTTTATTAAAAGTTAATAGTCATTATTTACACTTTGTTTAATGCAAAAAATTAATTTTTTTTATATAAATAATATAAACGTTTTAGGAATTGTAAGAAATATATTTAATAAACGTGTGTTGTGTTTAGAAAAATTATGTAAATAATACATTTGTCAAATCACATAAAAGTAGACTACATAGATCTATAAGCACTAAGTACAATCACTTTATATTTACAATATTGAACAAAATTTTAAAAATAAATTTAAAGGCAGTAAACCAAAAGAATGCAGAGGATGTGTAATTTTTGAACTTGAATAAATTAGCTAAATTGGATTTTAAAATCTGCCGTAATCCACAATGCACTTAGCTGTAATCAAAATTTGAACTTAATGGAGTTTTGAAAATAATATGCAACTTATCTTTTGTAATTTTAAAAAAAGATAAATTTAATAATATGAATTTTTTTAATAAATTTTTGATTTATTATTTTAGAGTCATGTATGATATGAATTTTGCTAGAAGTTACAACTTTTAAAAAAATTAGTTATATACGTGTCTTGTCTACAGAATTGTGCTAAAATGTATCTAAAGTAACAAACCTTTATCAATCCTAAACTATAAAAAATGTACAAAACCTTTAAACAAATTATTTAGTTGTTACTTTAAAAAAATGCTTTAGAGCATTAAAAATATGTTTAAAATAATGCTTAAAAATTGGTAATGTGTTTTTTTTAGCATAAATTACCGTTTAATGTAGGTTTGATTTATTCAAACTGAAAAACACTTGCTAACCAAAAAAAGGATGTATATAAAAGTAAATTCCTGGAACCCCGATTCTAGCATTACTAATTTTTCTTTTGGTTTTTACAACTGTGGGTTAACAACTTGTAAAATATTTTATTAATTATACAAAACCTTGTTTGTGTTATAAAAAATAAAGTTTTAAAGAATTATATTTGGCACGTTTATAGACTTAGATTTAAAGTGGCTGGCAAAAGATATAAAAAACAGTAAATGCTGCTCCAAATGTTGACATTATGAAAATATATATGTATATTACATTTTACTAAAAAATAATATTAAAATGAATAATATGTTAAAAAAATTATTAATAATATAAATTAATAAAATTAAAATCCATTAATAAATTTAAACTATTAATAATAATAATAATAATAATAATAATAATAATAATAATAATAATAACAATAAAAACAATAACTTTTATTACTAGTAAAAAATAATTTATAAATTAAAACCAAAAAAAAAGGAAATAAATGTTTGTTGTTGTTTGATGTCAAAAGAAAACGCAATTACATTTATTTTAATCTACTTGAACAATCCAAATGTACAATTAATTCATTATTTTAAACATTATACGTCATTAAATTATGTTAATATGTTTTTCTTTAAAATAGCAATTGAAACGATGCATGAAATGTTTCCTCCATTGCATTCAATAATAAATTACACAAATGCATTATATAATATTTTATAATATAGAATTTAATGCTAATTATTATTATAAATAAAAATACGTCGTTAGCCACATAAATTTCTTGTTTTTTTAATTATTACATTACACATTATTGTTTAAAATATATTATTTTTAATTATATAAAACCATGCAAATACTGTACAAAAAATTATTTTTAAATATGCTAATTTGCAATTAGATATTTTACAATACTTTATGTTAAACAGTCATTTTTTATGTTGGTAAATATTTAGTTTTTTGGATTCATTACTTAATTTTCTAAAACGTAAGACATATCTTATTAAGTAAATATTTGGCAATGCTTTTAAACACTACCATTTGTTTTAACAATGTAATAATAATAATAATACAAAAAACGTATTGCAGACAGAAACACTTCAGCACTAAAACTTTTGTATATGAAAACATTGAGTTGTTACTTAGCTTACAAAGAAAATTGTTATTAAAATTATGATGCTTTTACTTTTGTAATGTAGTTTACCAATATGACATTTTTGTGTAGTTTTTTTAGCAATATAGGAAATTTACATTACATTATAATAAATATAACATACTAATAAACATGACATTTTTATACACTTTTAGTAAGAGTATAATTATACCTCAATAATATAAACCAAATAAAACATAAAACGAGTGTTGCATCTAGAAATTGTTAAGATAATAATATTTTTAAAAACTTGTTTTGTTAGACTTGTTACAACTGAAAACATTAATAAAAGTTTTTTAATTAATTATAAACATTTTTGTAATAAATCTGTATTTATAGTAAAATCATTTTGTTTTGTTTTTATAATGCCATCAGTTTTTTACTTGAGTTTAGTAATATTTAAAATTTAAAAGCCATAGCATTGTATATCTTATACAATTTATTTTAATTTACATATGTTCTATATTGTTTAGATTTTTACAAATTTAATATTTATTATGACACAAATCTGAATACTGCAATTTAAATATTCTCTATTTATTGACTTATTACTACTGTTCCAACATTTTTTTTTTATAATTTAAAATATATAGCTGTAAACTTAACTTCCAATTTGTGCTTAAACTATATGCAATTTTTTTAAATTTAATACCATAATTTTAATAATAATAAAATAAATATAAATATAACTATAGTAATACGTTTTTTAATTATGCCCTCTAAGGCAAAACGCATTTTTGTAAAACTATTTGTCAAAGTAGTAAAGTTAATAAAAAAATTAGACTAGAAACTGAACTAAACATAAAATTTAGGCTTATTATTAACACCGCGATAATCTAGCGATACAGTGCTCAACTCGAACCCGTATGGCTATAGATTCGATTCCCATCTGCGGCACGAAATACTGACCCACGTTCGGCTTTACTAAAATGTCTACTACTAAAACCTTTTTACCGTAAAATAGTAAAAATAGTAAAAATTTAACATTGAAAAATTAATCTATCTAAATGATTGTTTGCCAAAATGCGTTTTGCATAAAACATTAAACAAGTTAAAATTGAATTAAATAACACTAAATAAACAGACTACTTTGCAATTGTGTAAGTGTTATTGGTATACATAAACCTTCCTTCTTTTCAAATCAAGCATGCAGTTGACTGCAACAATGTATTTTTTTTACAATGCTATTTAATTTACTTAAAATAGATTTAAAATTAATAACCAAAGTTTTATTACATCAAATACATAAATTAAAAAATTATATAATTATCATTATTATAAATGCTTTTATAATTAATTAGAATCCTCTACTACCAATTAAATTATTTACTAGGTTATTAAATTCATTGCCTAATAATCTCTAATTTGATCAAAAGTAACAAATAAAAAATGACATTCAAAATTTATAAACAACATTTTGTTTATTAGATAATAAATTTCATAAACATTAATAAACATTTTTTCAATAACTTTTTTTATTTTTATGCACAAATTTTTAAACTAGCAAATTGCTAAATAAAAATATAAGAAAACGTAAACTGTGAGGTAAATTTATTTTGTATATTTTCGTCAATCACAAACATAAAATTTTAATGTATATATACACCCATTTTAACAATTAACGCAAAAAATTACAAAGGTATTAAATATAAATTAATTTGTTATGTCCAATTGTTTTTTCGTAAAAACAAATATCGGGAATTAAAAATAATGTCTAGTGCTTCATAGATCTTTTATATATACTTAGAAATATTTATTTAAGAAGGCTGAGTCGGCCAAAATAGCATATTTTAAAACCTACTTCTATATTAACGTGGATAATAAGTTAAAATTACACAATTTTTATAATAATTAAATTATTATTATTTTGTATGCTTAATTTCATTAAAAATAAACATTAACTAATTCTTAAAATTGATGTTAAACACACATTCAAATCTGCTCTGATTGTGATGTCATAATAATTATTAAAATAAACATTTAATTATTCTAATCTATATAAATAAAAATAATTTTAAATAAAAATTTTTTAAAAAATCTAATAAATTATTATTTACGTTTAACCTTGAGATTCCGCTCATCCGCTAATTTTGCTTTCTGATTGTATTGTTTTTGAAATGGAGAATAGTGATAAAAAATGTTTTCATTTTACCGTGTTATTAAAGAATTAAAAAATGAAGGATTTTTACCAAAAAGATTAGCAGATTTATATAGAGTTAATTTTTCAACAATTGATCGGATTATCAACGGTCAAAAACCCCAAAATTATGATAATGTTGGAAGAAAACGTGCAACAACAAGTACAGATGATCAAAAAATTATTATAGAGTTAAAAAAAATTATAATAAACCTCTTTCAAAAACTAAAAGAAATAGTTTAAACAATTTTACATATTCTACTATAAGAAACAGAGCAATTGAATCCGGTTTAGCTCTACAATCACCGAAGATTAAGCCATTTATTACCAAAAAACAAAAGGATCACAGATTAGCCTTTTGTAAACTATGGAGTGAACGACACTTATGTTATTGGCGTTCCGTATACTTTGCTGATGAAACAATGATTCGGGATAAACCATTTGGCTTTAAAAACAAAGTGTTGTGTGGGACAAGTTTTCAAAAACATTCACTCCCGGTTGTTAGAAAGAAAGCCCACTCTCGACAAGTAATGTGTTGGTTTGGTATTAAGTATAATCAACCTATCAAATGGAGAATTATATCTGGTACCTTAAATAGTAAAAAAATTATTTCAGTTATGAAGGATGTTTTTCATTATGAAATGCAGCACACTTACACGGGGGTTACTACTGTTTTTCAGGACAATGCTCCATGTCATACGTCCAAAGAGGTAACGTCATATTCATCTAAGTTCACTATAGTTGCTTTATATTTACATTTAAACAGTAGAAGGGCTAAAATCAAAAAAACTGTCTTTCGCTCAATTGCCACCTAACAGCCCGGATATCAATGTTATTAAAAGATTTTTTAGTATGCTAAAGCGCAATATCAATAAGCATACCGAAATTGAGGATTTATATGAACGCATTCGGTTTGTTGTTCAATATGAGATGAAACAAGAATATATCAACACTCTCATCGACAGCATTCCAAAACGCCTGGATCAGGTTGTTCAAAAGAAAGGCGATCAAATAGATTATTGAATTTTTTGAACTTTCTAATGTCCATAATCATTTGGTAACTAAACAAATTGCGTGTAATCTGTATTTTTATTAATAGTTGACGTTATAAATCATGTTAATCATTTTACTCCATTTCCGATTTTGCACCCGTTGATATTTTATATAATTTTTTTTTACTTACAATATATATGTATATATAATTATAAATTTTTTCAATTATTATATAGTACTGTATATTTTATAATTAAAGTGACGTTTCTCTTGTATGCTATGTAGTTGCTAGAGAGGTTTTAGTTTAATAATCACTTTTTTGCAGTAATTGTTGTGAGGGTTTATATATATATATATATATATATATATATATATATATATATACAGTTGACATTAAAGTTAGTACAAATTCAAATTCAAATAAGTTAAAAATCTTTCATTCTGTTCATTTTCACACATTGAAACCTACTTTTTTGGCACAAAAACAGTTTGTCACTACATTGAAGTGCGCTTGGTCGTAATGCGCTTGGTCGTAATGTATATATGTATATATATATATATATATATATATATATATATACTAAAATTTTATGTTTGTCACTGACGAGAATATACGGAATGAAGTGACCTCACATTTTACATCTTTCTATATTTTTTGGAAAAATTACTGTTTTCATTAAATAATAGTAAAAATGTTTAATAAAAACGTTGTTGACAATTTATTTACATTAAATTAAAAGTATTATTAATTTTAAATACAAAAAATTAATTAAATCAACTTGTTGCATTTATAACGTTGAACCATTTTTTTTTACAAAAATCTAACCTTTTCATGTTATTATTTTTGTGACTGCTATTTGTACTTTGAATACTTTAATAGAAGTACGTTTCAATAAACAAATGTACAGCCGAAATTAAGAACAGAAATATTTAATTTTCTGTTTAATATAATAAGAATAATTTAAAACGTTTTTGTTTCCGGCGTTTTAGCTTCAATTATTCATATTGCATATGCTTTATTTTTTAAGCTTTATAGGATATAAAAGCAATACTGTAGCCTATAAATTATACACTTGTTATTAGTTTTTTTGTTTCAAATGTACAAACGTTTACACAACATTATAAATAAATAGATAAAAACAATAACAATTTTCTACGCCATTTGCGTAAACATCAAATTAAAGACAAAAAGCTATAGAATTATACAATAATTACTTAATAAACAGGGAACAATTGTTGAACTTAGAAAATATTTTTTCTAACAAGAAAAATAAAATTGCACAAACAATAAAATACTAATAAATAATACTTTAATAAACACTAATTATAATAAGTGGATTTAAAAATTATGCCATTTAATATGCAAACTTTCTATTAACATAAATCACAATACATTTGTCAAGATGTACATTGTAAATTAGCATTCCTTTGTATAAAATGAACATTAAACATATGTACATAAATAATAGGCAACTTATACATACTTTCAATTATACATAAATATATATATACTTACCTGCTATAGCCAAATTAATGAAAAAATGATTTATTCTTGATTTGTGTGAATATTTGCAAACCCAAATCAAGACACTTATATTCAGAGGTGTAATCATTATGAAAAGAACAATTTGAATTGCAATGCTGTACATACGTTGCTACAAAAAGAATTATTTATAAAAGTATAATCATAAACACAAACCTTAATTTTGAATGTACGACATTGTTATAAATTAAAATATTTTAGTTACTACTAACCGGATATGTGACTTGAGTTTTACAGAGTTCAATTTTTTTCTTAAAATTACAACAATTACATTGGTTATAGACATTTTTTCAATTAATTGTTGCTGCATAAATTTTTTATAAAAAAAAATAATAATAAAATAAGATTGTTTTCATTAAGTCAAAACTTGGGGAATCCCAGTAGGCATCGTTATTTAGTGCCAATTGTGACATTCAAATTTATGTCTACCCAAATTTAAGTTTAAAGTTGTACTGTTAGACCACTTTGACACATAAGTTGTTTGTTAGAACAAGCATTTAGCAGACTTGCTTCTGTAAAAGAAATGCATATGTTATAAAATCAGCAATTAATTAATCATAATTAACAAACTTCAACTAAAAGATCTAAATGTTTGCTTTGTTAAGAAAATACCAAATTATTCTTAATTTAGATAAAAATCGAACAATCTAAAACTATCTGGAACAGCCGAAAGTACATCTGTTACAAACAAAATTTTTCATCCTCTTGAGCAAATAAATAGAATAAAACGAATTGTTATTTTATATAAAAGTAATAAACTATATATATATATGACATTTGTTATTATTTTTCGTTGATAAAGTTTGTGAAAAAAATTATCTTGGATTGTAAAGAAATTAGTATTTACTTGAGTTGGTTTTATATATATATATATAATCAAGCGTTTAAAATAATTAAATATAGTACTTATCTGACTAACATATCACGAACAACCACATAATTTTGAAAGATAATTGAATTATATTGTTTACTATATATTACTAATTTATGCATATTAATACAATCACTCAATCGATTCGTACTATCAATAGTTAAAACATTATAAAATGTAAACCGGCTTATCATCAAAGGTTGTATAAAATTATTAACATAAAATATACATCCCGTATTAACAAAAACAAAAACGTATGCAATTTTTTAATTCCTTGTATTAACTACACAAAATAGAATTATTGCCTTTTTTGTACCCACTTGGCTTACATGGTTTTGTATGCTCCAAGTTAATATGCTAATACAACATTACATTAACTTATTTTTAACAAAAAGTATATTTAGACAAATTAATTTTTAATTTTTAAAAATATTATCTATAATAAAATATTTTTAATATGCATAATGTTAGAATGGTTGAGTAGTAACTTTTGCAAAAAATAACTATTTGGATTAAGCAAAAATAAACGTTTAAAACATATATATACTATCAAATATTGAGTTTTTTCAACTTCTAAATAAATGTATGGCATTTTCCCTTAAAAAGTATTTTTAATCATACAATATAGAAATGCCAATGTTAAAGGTATTTAATATATTTTGTCATAAGATAACTATTTCACACTCTATACCAAATAAAAATTTGTTTATTATATATACATTTAAATAAAATTTGTGCAAAGTTGGTTCTACAAAGTACCCTACTTTTGTACCTAAATAGGTTTTTTTTAATTAATGTTTTATTTGCAATAAAACAGTAATTTAAAAGTTAAATAAACTTCTACTTACTTTTATAAAAATAACATAACCTTTTCTTGTTTTGTAATAAAATTAGAACAATTAAACGCATTTTTTATTTTTTTCTTTGCTAATATATAAGGAACTATTAGTAAATTGTGTTTAACAATTTAATAAACCAATTTGTTTTATTTTTTTAATTCGCACAATATTTGTTACAATTTTCGATTTTAACAGACATACTTCTTAAAGAAACAGTTATTTTGGCAATGTCCTTTAAATTTTATTTATTAATTTTTTACTTATTTTTAAAATAAAAGGTTTTATTTTAAAAAAATATTTCGTTTTTTAGCCTTACTACGTTACAGCAAACATTTAAAGTCTGTAATAAATACTGCAATTTTAAATAACGTTACATTAAAACATACGTATGTTAATTTTTTATTATAGTATTTATTGTTATTTTTATTTATTTTACTACTTTAAATGTTTTATGGAATACGCATTTTTTAGCAGTAGTTATTTTAGCAAAGCCAAACATGGGCCTACATTTGGTGTCGGCAGTAGAATTCGAAACCTAATGCTCACACAGGTCCAAATCGAGCACTGTACCGCTAGACCATATAAGGTCATTATAACAACAATATGTAACAAATAAAAATTGTAGTTATTATTTTTTAAATCAAATTAAGCACATTTATTAATAATGTATTAATTATTGTAAAAAAAATATGTAAATTGCATTTATTAATTATGTTTACATAAGTGTCAACTTTAAAAATAATTTTTAGTGTTTGCATATTTTAGAGTACAAATTTCCAAATAAATATACAAATTTGATGTAATTAATTATAATTTTAAATCGTTAATATGTTTTTTTAAAAATTAGTTGTAATTGAAAATTGATTTACACTTATTACTTCTTTAACATTTATCATTATTTTATTTGCAGACTGTATGTATAAATAATTGCAAATAAGCGTTACATAATATGCACCTAGATATAAAATATTACTTTTCTATCCTCTTTACAACAACAAAAAATAATAGGTTAGTATTATCAATAACAATAATAATACACTAAGATTTTTTTTAATAAAAGCATTCACTCTACCAGTTAAATAATAAATACCTTTTTAGATTATTTAAAGCTTTGACATTATTAGAATAATAAAATATTAAACATCCAAAATATTTTTTTTAATCTGCTGGATCCCAGATTATTAAATTATAATAATTTATTTTATCAGACTACTTTTCCATATTTTAGAAACACAATTATTACTTAGAATTTAAATATTAAATAAACTGTAAAAACGTATAACCTCAAATAATTCTATTGTAAATAAACAATAATAATAATAATAATAATAATAATAATAATAATGTTCAATTTAATTACAAGTCTGTTGTTTTGTTTAAACATTCTTATTACAAACAAATTGAAATTATAATAAAATATAAAAATATAAGTTACAATAATTTTTTAAACTTAATTTATTTACATTTTTTATGTAAAATGATTGAAATTAAATGTTTTCTAGCTTTTGGGTTTAATTTATTACGATTATTACTTTTGATGTAATTTGTAAATAATTGCAAACATCCTGTAATATTGCCTTGTTTTGTTCATTTAAAATATTACATTACTTGCATTCATTTAAATTTAAGCAAAATAAAAATTGCATTTTTATAATAATTAAAAAGTGATTAATTTGTTATTATGTCTAGAAATGACGATATAAACGGTTCCACGGCCTTGCAGATAATTAAAGAATAATTTTTTTTAAAAACAAATTTGCTAAAGAAACAATTTATAAAAATACACATTGCAATATAAAATAGCAAAAATCCTTATTGATGTGCTTTTAATAATTAACATAAAAACATTGTTTCAAGGTTGGTTGAAACAAGAGAAAGAATTTAGTGTTTAGCGAGCGTCTTTAAATACATATTGCTACAGAATTAAAAACACAAATTTAATAATTATTCCTATTAAAAACCGATATAAGTATACAATTGAAACAAGATATATACAACAATGGTTATTTAATCCTGATGATGACATATATCTATATAAATGCAAACTTATTACTTTTATTATAGCTTTATTTTTTCTATGTTTTGCAAAACTAAACTATTCTGGATAATTAAAAAATTGTGGAATAAGTTTTACCAACGTTTTTAAAGTTTATTGTAATAACTCGTCTTGAACCTGGGTAATCATATGTACGATCCTACCGCGGAAATCAAATGTGAGCCTACGTTCAGCTTAGCTACAATATCTACTGCTAAAAGATGTTTTTTGTAAGATACTTAAAGTTATAAAACAAATTAAATTTTTAAAAATAATAATAAATAACTTAGTCCTTAAGTTTACATAAAATTTGTTCTAAATAATGGAAGTTTTTTACGTAAATAATAAAATTGTTGACTTGATTTTAAACCCGCTTTATCTTTATATTATTTTTTTTCCAGTTATTTTTTGTCATTTTTAAAATATTTTTATAAAAATGCACTATGCATTGACAAATCAATAACAAAATAGGTCTGTTTAAAAAACATTTTAAAAATTGTTCTTATGTATTTTTAAAA
The DNA here is from genome assembly GCA_025895645.1 of Cardicola forsteri. Taxonomy (NCBI): domain Eukaryota; kingdom Metazoa; phylum Platyhelminthes; class Trematoda; order Strigeidida; family Aporocotylidae; genus Cardicola; species Cardicola forsteri. The sequence continues at coordinate 93,560 of JAKXYG010000647.1, forward strand.
CATGACAACAATCACCAGCTGTATTCCGCTTTTCAATAAGCGATTACAAGAAGTACATTTATTTACATTTAATTCAAAACAAGAAGTTGTGCATTTTTAATCTAGTAACATTGTTGATTAATTTTTAAATGGAAGGAAAGTACTTTATATAAAACTTTCAAACCATTAATCACTGATTATCACTGCATGCGGTATATTGTGATTTATTTTTTTGCGTAATTTAATATTTTTTTGTTGTTTTTAATTAAACTTAATTAACATTATTAATTTCATTTACTATTAATATTGTTTTTTCAATGAATAAATTATTATTACAAATTCTATTCTATAAGCACCTCAAAAAGGTATTCATTAATTTAAAAGTTATATTTTTTATTTTGTAATTGTTGTATAACTGTATACTTTTTACATTATAGTTTTTAATTAAGTCAAAAGTGTTATTTAGTAATGTTAAATGTATTTCTAATAAGGGGTATCTGGATGGGCTAACGGTACAGCGCTTGACTCAACCCTAGATGAACGTAAGTTCGATTTCCAGCACTGACACTTTCGGTTTCGCTAAAATGTTAACTGCTAAAATAATTTTCCCGTAAATTATTTAAAACAGTAAAAATTAAATAATAATTATATATATATATATATATATATATATATAATTTTATAATTGTAATATTGTAATTATTAAAATCAAATAACAAATTTTAAAATATTATCTAAAAAATCACCTTAGTCTACTTGCACATTTTTAATTTGCAATATCTCATTACAATTTACAAAAAAACAATGTTCAAAATGTTTAACTTTTACTTACTATACTTTCTTCATAAACTTTATAAAAACTTATATTTTTTTCGCTTGCATAAGACGAAGTAAGAAATGGATCAACATTATTGTTGTTGTTATTAGTGTTGCTGTTAATGACAATGCTCGCCGATGACAGATTGTGCATTTTAAAATAACCCAATTATGTTTTTTACGTGTAAATACCAAAATTAATCTATTAATTTGTTCAGAAATTAACGACAGTTAAAAAATAAATATGTATATGTTTTTCTTACAACAATATTGGTACTTTTATCGTAACAAAAGCATTTATAAAAATGAGAACTACAAGGTTATTGGTTATTTTTCTTATTCCAACCAATTGTTACATTTTATTGGTTGATTAACTTTTAAAATAATTTAAAATGTTAACAATTTTGATTTGTGTAAATAAATGATTGTATTTTTAATAAAAAACCAATTGCAAAACGTTTAATGTTGTTTAAAAAATACCAATTGTATACAAAGTTATCTGTTTAAAATAACATACCTACTTGACAGTGGAATACAATAACTAAAAATATGCAAAAAAAAGTTTTGTTACTATAAAAATGCTAAATATTCATTTTTAAATTTGTTTTCAAACTGTTATAGAACTAACTTGACTTTTTTTAAATAAACGTTTTAAATTATGTAGTAGTTAAATATAAAAAACGTTTTACATTTGCAGAATTAATCAATATTTATTCTATATTCTAGTTACAAATATTGATATTATTTTTTATTAATACAATACTTACTTTACTACTTTGAAGAGTTTAGGTCAACAATATTGTGTACGTTTTAAATGTTTAACATTAAAAATTTTGCATTTAAAAAAATTAGTTTTTTTTTCGGATTTTGCTTGACTTTGTCAGTAAAATTGTCTTTTTACCTCTCTGATTTAATTTGTTAGAATAACGTGATTTTGTTATTTTTTACAAATATACATAGTTTAAAATCAGGTTCGTAATCCTGCACTTTAAGCCGCCTTTTTCAAATAAAATAATATTAATAATAATAATAGTAATAATAATAATAGTAATAATAATAATAATAATAATTATTATTATTATTATTATTATTATTGTCATTATTACTACTATGACTATGATAATGATTATAATTATGATTATTATGATTATTATTATTATTGTTGTCTTTTTACGTTTATTGAAATTTAAGACAGTAGCATATATATATATATATATATATATATATATATATATATATATAATTTTATGCTTATTACTTTGAATGTTTTAGAAAAAACATTTCTTTAGCAGTGGACATTTTAGCGAAGCCGGACGTAGGCCCGCATTTTAGTGGGATTTGAACCCATGCTCACCCAGGTCCAAATTCAAGTGCAAGCAAAGGAGTAACGTGAGGTTTCCCCACTGACATAAACTGCGGACCCGACCGAACCTAATACGTTTTATCGTAGTTCAGTCTTAAAAGGTTCTTTAAAGATGTTCATAAATTTTGGGTTGTTTAAGTGGCTACTTGTTTGACTCTATTTTGGCTTTTATCCGAACTTAATTCTACAATATTCACAAAGGCACGATAAATGCACAGCATTTTTTACTATGCAGTTGTAGTCTTAAGAAAAATCGGGACCACAAATAACCGTGAACTGCACTGTCTATGATTCGTACTTTAAATAACACTTGTCGGTAAAATAATTAATTTTTAAAAACAAAACAAACATTTTTTATACATTTTTGCGAATTATACACGCCCTTTTCTATGTTGTACTGTTAAAAGAACTTTTTTAACGTTTTCTTTAACTGTAAATCGGCTAATTTTATTCGATTGCGGATAAGTGAATATAAAAATTAACTAATTCTTTTTTTTGTATTTATTTAATAGGTTTTATTTTGCTTATTTTTTAAATTTATTAATTATAAAAAATTATTTTGTTTACTAGTTAATGGTGCAGATCCAGTTTCTATTGTTTTTGGAAATGTATAATCCTTTTAAACTCTGTATACAATCTTTGTACTTATCTTAAATAAATCTGCAATTTGCTTAATAGTTAAATTAAAATTATAACTTTTTTTATTTATTCGTAATTTTAGCAGTTAATAAAAAACTTCTACTATTTAAACTTATAGTAATCAACTGCCGTAAGTGTCCGAAACTGTGCCAAGGTTAAGGGTTCAAATTAAAACTTTGACAGGTTAATAAAACAAAAATAGGATGTCAAGTATTTAAAAATTCTTATACATGCAAAATTTTAAAACTAACTAATTTGCTATAATTAAATGCAACCTGTACAATTATCTAAATAAATTTTTTTGTGTGAAATTATTGTTGCTTAATTGTTTTAAATAATTAACTTTATATGTTTATAATTTTTTTTGCAAACTATTGCCATTCACTCATTTGAATACTATTTATCCAAAAAACTTCAAACACTTAAATATTTACAATTATAAAAAACTTTAAAAAAACAATTAACTTTAAGTATTGATAGCCCATATTATTTTAGCACGATTATTTTGCTAAAAAATATTTGTCTCAAGATAAGACAGAAAAAATTGAAAAATAAGAGTTTATTGACAAGTCCCCGTTTAGACTATGAACTACACAATTTATGGATCAAACATTTTGACTATTGATTAGTCAAACAGCAAAAATATAAAATGACGTTTATTTACTGCAAAATGAAAATCGAACACACGATCTTATATATGTGATTAATTCAATCCCATTAAACCTGCAAGTTAAGACTACAACGCATATATTAACTTTCCTGTGCCATAAATAAGTTTGAAAACCTAAATGTGGTTCGGTCATTCTATTAAAATTTTAAATTAAACTTGTGATTCCTTTTCAGTAAACGTGACTGCCCTGCTTTTTTAATCAATATCAAATAAATGTTCTTATGTAATCTGTAAATTAGAACAACTTATAAATTCTCATTGTTATTATAAAATGCAATTTTTTTAAAGTAGCTTTAAAAATAATTAATTTTATTCTATACTCAAATTTATCAGTTATTAAAAAAATATTTAAATTCTATTCAAACAATTAAAGTTAAAATTTAATCGGTATAAAAAAATATTTAAAATATGTCTTAGTAATTGATTATAGCAATTAATTAAAATATTCATTTTTTATTAATAAATTAAAATATTACAAAAATTAAATGTTTTGGTTAGATAATATTTACAAAATTACAAGACAAAGAAATACATTCAATGAACAAAATCTAAAATTACATATTATAAATAAATTATGTTTATTATTTTTGGTTATTTACATCAAATTAATATTTTAACATTTATTTTGTAGCCTATTATAATTTTCAAAACTTTTATTAATTTATTTAAATATGTACATTTTGTTAGTAACAAATTAACGTTTCCATTATTTCTTATTTTTGTAGTGTCATTATGTATACTGTTATTCCTGCAAACTTTAGCAATAATATATATATATAAACTCCTTAAAAAATTAATATTAAAAATTTTTTTTAAATCAATTCAATTTAATTTGTTGTTTTTCATTGTTTTTCTGAAAAAAATATGTAATAAGAATTTAAAATAAAAAAGTACTTAATGGTTGCTTTATATTTACTTTAAAATATTCATTTAAAAATACCTAGTTTGCTAATAAAGCATATTTTAAAAACTATTTTTATACAAAAATAATTACTAAATGCAATTTACGCATTTTTTTTATTAATAATTAATACATTATTAATTTGTGCTTAAAATCATCGTTTAAAAACACATTTAAATACCATAAGTTTATGTTTCTACAACACAAATTTTAACGTCGTAATAACGTCATAATACAAAGTTAAATTTAAATTTTAAAAAATAAATTTCTATATATAATTAATAAATTAATTATTTTTTAATATTTAATTTTTAAATAAATAATTTTTAAAATATGTTTATACTCAGAAGTTATCATAGTAACCAAACATTTGAAGTAATTCAAAAACCGATTGGTCATATTATATTACTTTGAAAACGTAACTTTGGTATTTTACTTTAAAATATTGATTTGCTATTAAATTTGAGTTAAAAATTAATATTTGCATAAAAATTAATATAAAAATGCAGTTTATCATGTTAAAACAATTCAAACATTACATTATTGTTTTCAATTATATTTTGGTTATTTTCTTAAAAATATCAAAAACTTGTTTTTTATTTGTTAAAAAATTATTGTGTAACTTAAAAATAATAAAACACACTTGGTTTTGTAATTATAAAATATAATTAACACGAATTTAATTAATTGATGCCTAAAATCAAAAAATATAAGTTCTTAATTAAAGAAAGTATAATTAATTTTTATACAAAATAAAATCACTCAAATTAAGTTTTGTTATAGTAAAATAAAATTGATTTTAATATTAATTAATTTTAATTGTAACTACTAAAACACTGACTTAAAAAGATTAATATATTGCATTAAAAAATTACTGTACATACAAATTTCAGTATACACTTTAAATTTTACAGTTCAAAAACATATTTAAACAACAATTATTAAATTGGTTTTACAAAATAACCCTTATTGAAAATATTAAATTAATCAATTTAAGCAGTAGTATTTTTATAGTAAAATATATTAATATTTTTTTAAATAAAATGTAATTTCAAATAAAAATATAAAAAGACGTAAATTGGAATTATAAAGGGAACCCAATGCTTTAAAATGTAATTTACCTGTAACAAGATAAAAATTGTTTATAAAAATAATAATTTGTGTTATAATCGTACAAAATTAATTTTAATTGTATTTAAATTTTTTTTTTAGATAAAATAATTAATTTAAACATAACGCAAACTAAAATAAAAATAATTATATTTTTTAAAACGCTACTCAATAATTCTAATATTAATGATTTTCTTGTTTTTTTGTATAAACATATGTAAATCAAAAAATTATCTATTCAAATCAAAATTTTGTTAAAATTTAGATTACATAAAACTATATCAGTATTTTCACCAACAACATACTAAAACACCTGGACCAAGTAATTACAAACACAAGCCATATCATTTATTATTTAATATTTTGTAGCAAATAATACGTTAAACAATTTATTAACCCTAAAAATTAGATACGTTTTTTTTTATATTTGACTTTATATTTTATGTTTATAATTTTACTTAATATTTTATGTAAAATTTTTATTGGTTACATTATATATCTATAAAATTATACTTGTATATTAATTATTACATAATATTTTACGTTTTATAATTAAATTGACATCTTTTTGTACCTCATGTAATTGCTACAAATGTTTTGGTTTAATAACTACGTTGTTAACAGTTATTAGTTTAGGAGTTGTATATATATATATATATATATATATAGGTTTACCTATCTTTTTGATTATGAACTTCCTACAACAAAGACTTGGGGAATAAGTTAGTAATTATTATCATGCTATTAACAATGTGCATAATTGACTACATAGCTATTACGGTACGTTAAATATTACAATTATTTAAATAATTGTAAACTACATTTGTGTTTTTAATAAATTAATTTACTCTAAAACAAAAACCAAATCTTGATAATTTTAGTATTTTTGTACTATGCAATTGTGAAATAGGCATAAATAATTTTGCAATAATTATAATTGTGTATTGTATCAACATTAATAGTACAAACAATAACGAATAATGTATTGTTTAATTAGTTAAACAATTTATGTAAGGATATAATAAAATATTTTGTGATTACTTAATTTTATATTTTAGCATTTTTTACATGTTTATTTTTTCATTGTTTGAATGAATGAATAAATGGAAAAAGAACTTTTTTAAAAGTAAACATTTAACAAAAACATGTAGCTGGCTTTTCAATCTAGGTTCATTTTTTGTGTCAATTTTGACATCATCCTAGTATATTTTAAAAAATTGAAAACATAAATTAGTACTATGAGTAACATAAATAATGTTATTTTTTAATTATTAACAATTTTAAATATTTATGCTTTAATTAGTCAGTTATCGATAGTTATATACAATTGTGTTAAGAATGACATTTTTAAATTGTTAACAATTTCTACCTTTACTATACAAAACTGTCTTATTTCTAGTTGTCAATATAATTATTTTTATTTTTAATTTACCGTTATATATATAAACTTGTAAATTAAATATTTAAATTAGTACTGTTAAAAAATTATTTTAAAAATTAGGTTTAAGTAAACTATTAATAATAATCAATATAACATTTTATAAATTTTAACATAATTTTTTTATCATGTATTCTTTTGTACCTATTTTTTTAAAATATTGTGTAATTAATTGTTATTATTTCTAGTTGTACGTTTTTTTTATTTTAAGACATTAACAAAGATTTTTCAGTATATTTTTTCTTGGGCAAAACCCCCATGTGTATTCGTGACACTTTTTTATCCTATTCTTCAATGTTCCCAATTCGGTCCAGTAATATAATGTACTGTTATAAAAAATGTTAATGTTATTAATATTTATTTTAAACTGTATGTTTTAAACAGATAAAGTTGCAAAGTGCAAAGAAAAAACTTGAAATCTGCATAAATAATACCCTGCTTCATTTATTAACAAATTAATTAATTTACATTTTTCTACCTAACTTTTCTACTTAACTTTAATTCTACCATTTTATTTTTGAATGCTAAATTAAAAATCTATTTAGAAACATTTTTAATTATTTGTTGTTATTTAGAATATTTTTCTATTTGTATAAAATGTACACTCATGTTCCAATTGAATGCTTTTCTAAATAAATAAAATTTCTAGTTTGAGATAAACTTTTTAAAATGAATTCATGTATAAACAGCATGTAATTAAATTAAGCCTGTAATTACAAGTAACATTGTGTTGCAAAAATAGCAATATTATTATAAAAAGTACTCTAGTTGGATATGTAATGTTTATTATTTATAGTGCAAACACACACAATCTTAATAATTAATAAATTAGTGTTAAAAATTTAAAAAGAAAATTAATCAAAATTAATTTATTATCTCCAATTATTTTTGGTAAAAATAAATATTAAGAATTTAAAACAATGTAAAATATTTAATATATTTAATATATTTACTTAGGAATATTTATTTTAAAATGCTGAGTCGGCCAAAATAGCATATTTTAAAAACAACGCTCATATAAACGTGAATAATAAGTTGAATGTACAAATTTTTTTATAATAATTCGTCTATTATTAATTTGTGTGCTTAATTTTATTAAAATTGAACAACGTTTAATAGCTAAAATTTATACATTCAACTTTGATCTAATTATAGCGTCATAATGCTAATTAAAATTAAAATGTAATTACTTAAAAATATGTTCAAAAAATTACTTTTTTTAAATAAATTCTTTTTCGATAATCTAAAAAAAATTTTTTATTATAATTAACCTTGAGAGTCCGATTAATTCCCTCATCTGCTTTTGTTGTGTAAAATAAACATCAACGATAAAAAAGATTAGCATCTTAATGATAATGAACACCATGTTACAAAAAATTTAAAAAGGACGGATTTTTGCCTAAACAATTAGCGGCATTATATAGAGTAAGTTTTACAACAATCCATCGTGTTTTGAATAGACAAAAACCACGAAAGTATGATAATGTTGGAAGGAAAAGAAAAACATATAAGACCAATGATCGAAAAATTGTAGTGAAATTTTTAAAAAATTACAACAAGCCTATTTCGAATATTGTAAAAGATTATTTATAAGAATTTAGTTATTTGACGGTGAAAAGCATTGCAAAAGAATTTGGTTTAACACGTGAATCACCAATAGTTAAATCATTTATTAAAAAAGGCAAAAAGAATGTATATTTATTTTTTGTAACAAATGGATTGAACAAAAATTGTTTTATTGGCACTTTGCATATTTTGCTGATAAAACAGTGATTCGGAATAAACCATTTAGATAGAAAAATAAAGTACTATGCGGGCATTATTTTCAAAAACATATACTTCCGGTAGTTAGAAAAAAACCCACCCTTAGCAAGTGATGTGTTAGTTTGGTATTAAGTATAATAAACCTATTAAGTGGGAAATTATATCTGGTACCTTAGATAGTGAAACATTTGTTTCATTAATGAAGGAAGTTTTTCATAATGAAATGCAATACAGTCACACTGGGCCTACTAATATTTTTCAGGACAATGCTCTGTATCATACGTATACAAAGGTAATGTTATATTTATTTTGGTTTATTTTATTTGTTTTACATTTACATTTAGACATTAAACAGACTAAAATCAAAAAAAATTATTTTTTTATTCAATTACTGCCTAACAGTCCGGACATAAGTGTTATTAAAAAATTTTTTAGTATGCTGAAGCAAAACATCAATAAGCATACTGAAATTGAGGATTTGTGTAATCGTATTCAGTTTGCTGTTTAATATAAAATAAAACAAAAATATATCAACAAACTCATCGACAGCATTTTAAACCGCCTTGAACAAGTGGTAAAAAAAATGATCACATTTATTATTAAACGCTTTGTTTTTTATTATTCAATTAGTTATTTGCTAACTAAACATACTACATGTGTTCTGTTTTTTTTTAATATTTGACGTTATATTTTACATTAATAATTTTACCCGATTTGTAATTTTGAGCAAATTCAATTTTTATACAATTCTTTTTTATATTAACAGTAGATATTAATAAAATTGTCATTGTATTTTATTTATTGTATAATATTGTAAATATCATGATTAAACTCAGTTATGTGATTGCTGCAGATGTTTTAGTTTAATAACTACGTTTTCAACACTAATTAGCTTAGGAGTTGTATATATGTGCAAATTTTGGGTTAATGGCTTGAACACTTTCAATGAAAAACTTTTTAACAAATTATTAAAAGTTTGGAAAAACGATTGAGCACAGTTTTTGTTGTTGTACCGGTAATAGAATGCACCCGGGTGATCTAGCGGTACAGCGCTTGACTTGGACTTGTGTGGGTATAACTTTGAATCCCAACACCAACCCACTAAATGCGGGCCCACTTTCAGCTTTGCCAAAATGTACACTGCTAAAAAAAGGTTTTTGCCTAAAACATTCAAAGTAGCAAACATAAATAAAACAAAATATTGTTTAATTCTAGCATATATTATATATATATATATATATATATATATATATATATATATATATATGCGTGCCAAAGATGTTTCTCGTAAAACATTCAAAGTAGCAAACAAAAATAAATAAATAAAGTATTATCAAAGATACTTGTTAATAGATGTTATATATGTCTAAAATAAGTAACAAGTGCTAAATATATTTAATTATTATAGTAGGTCAATATAAAAGTCAGGTTTGTTACTATCTGCATATCTATTTCCATTTTTAAACAACCAATAAAATTTTAATGTTTTTTTATTGGCATTTACTGATTATTTTATATAACTTTATTTTTTAGTATAAAATTGTTTACTGGTTTTTAATACATGTTGTAAAAGGAAAAAGGTTAGAATATAATATTGACATCTACACTTTTATACACATTGTATAAAAATGCTTATCGAAAGTACAATAAACTTCCCATCAAAAGCAAATTTCTGTTTCTTTTTAAAAAATGCCTATTAACCTCTGTTTGTTTGAATCAACTATAAATAATTGCAACGTTTTTAATTAAATTAATGTTAAATGGTTTAATTAAGAAAATGCTTCTTACTTACTTAAAGCCCATCTAACCCTAGAAAAAAAATCTGTATTGCACTTTACCTAAAACTTGAAACATTTTTAAACGGAACCTTGCCAGTAAATGTACTTATCACCTTTTAATAAAATGCTAAGGTCAAAAAATCAGTTAAAAATCTAAAATAAAAAGTGAGTTTAAGTTTTATTACCGGAAATAAGTGAGTATTTTCAGGATTTTACTAAATGTTTACCATTAAAAATATTATTATACTGACAAGCATTCAACCAATAAAAACTTATATTAATAGTAATAATAATAATAATAATATTAATAGTAATAATAATGATAACAATAATATTAATATTAATAATAATATTAACAATAATAATAATAATCTTAATAATAACTCTAATGTAATTAGTTACAAATCCAGTTGAATAAGAAAAAGGATTAAAGCAAAGGATTAACAACCAAACCTTTTTGATAAAAGATACAAGAGTAAAAATATATATTATCAAACTATGGCAAATAAATAAAAATATAATTTCAATAACAATATTTAAAAAATTTTAAATAAGAAACCAATTTGCAAAATTTTTAACTTGTTGTACAGCAACATAAAACAATCTTGCTTTTCAAAGTTAAAAGTTTTGAAATAAATAAAAACTATAATTATTAATTATAATTTAAAAATAATCTTCCAAATTTTTCTTTAAATAAAATTTGCACAATTTTTTTACCTTCTATAAGTTGTTCCTAAAGCAGGCTTTTACCAACAATTACAATTACAATTACGGACTTCTTTTTTAACGTAATAAAAATATTGAGCTATACATTCTTTAAATGTTTAATACTCAAATTAATATACCATTACGTGCATTATTTTTCAGTTAAAATAGTAAATTGTTTTTTAGTTTTAATTAAATATATATATTAACAAACTCAAATAACTGGAATAAAAAAACAAAAATATATTAAAATTATCTTAATAAGTAGGATTTAAATTTCCTCGAGCAGAAGAGTTTCTGATTACAAACAATTTTTTATAAAAAAACTCGTCAATTAAATTGACTTGGTCTTCTAATATTATAATATTATAATATTTTTAATTACGTAACGTAAAATCTTTTTTTATAAAAATTATTACATTAGTTAAATGTTAATTGTAATATTAAATTTAAAATAACTGCAACTGTTTAAAATTTTGTATTTATTTTAATTTATATAGCCTTTTTAAAACGTTTTTAATTATTAACAATACACTGAATACGTTCATGTATTCAAATACATTTTTTATATTTATAAATTATATCATTTCTATATATAAAAATTTTTTAAATCATTTTAGTTGTATTATTATTATTATTATTATTATTATTATTATTATTATTATTATTATTGTTATTATTATGGTTAAAGTTAATTCCACGTTTTCCAACAATTATTGACGTTTTCAAACATGACAAAAATCCTTCATTTTATTTTTTCTTAAAAAAGCTTAGTCTTAAAGTTCAATGGTGTGACAAACATACTTTATTTTGTTTTCTATTATTTTTATCCAGTCCATTCGTTTATGGTAATTTTCCTAATATATGCTTTACATAATTAGCATGCGTCATACAATGTTTCAGTTTTGCTTTTTTCAACAACGTTGATACATTTTTTACGAATGTCAGTATTTTTCCAGATAAAATCAAAATGTTTTGCATATATTGTTTATTTTAGATATTTTGTGACTGTTTTTATGGTTGTATATATATATATATATATATATATATATATATATATATATATATATATATATATACTTAAAATTATTATCTTCCAACTGATTTCTTAATCTGTACTGCTATACAAGAAAATATTAGTAGGCTTATAGCAACAACCTTTATTTAAAAAACACAATACATTTGCAAATATATAATATAATATTTTTTTGTAAATGCATAACTAAATTTAAGTAAAATAGTAACATTATTAAAACATAAAACACATTTCTGTTAAACTTGTCATGTTTTTACTATTTATTCAATTTTTAACACTCAAACATTTAATAACAAATAGGCATTTGTAGAAACCAACCAAAGATAGGCATATAATATACCTATATCCGTTTCCAGTTAGCTACATATCCAAAGACTTGGTCATATTTACTATTTTGGTACAATATAACTTTGTATTTTCAATGGATATAGTAATTGCAAGCAAATTAATAAAAAATTATTATTATTATTTAAATTATTTTACATTACAATTTAATTTAAACAATTCAATTTTTTTACTTGTCTTGTACATTGAATTACATAATTCTATTTTTCAATGCGTGCTATATAAAAATATTTTTTATATAATGTTTGTTCAATACGCATTATTTTACTACTAAAATGCACTAGGTATATATATATATATAATCCGCTTGTCTCTAAACTGCTTGACTGTATAAAATTATTCTAGGTAAAGATACGTTTTTTAAACTACATATTTAATTTTACAATACATTAAGTTTGTACGTAATGTTCTATTATTATTTTCAATTTTTTATTGTAAAACCGTTGTTGCTAGTTTTGTAGACAATTGCCGTAGAAATACAAATAAATGTTGTTATGCCTACGTTTCTTTCAATTTATAAAAAACTATTTTGTGTTTTTCTATATTTTTTATTTATGTTATTTTACCGTGTATAAAATAATTGACAATTTCAACATTATGTCTACCAGGTTAATTAGATCAAAACATTTCGAGCTGCTTTTGTTTTTATTTTATACTCTTTTCTCAAGTAGTTTATGCACTGGTTGTCTTCAAATCATGGTTTATAAAATTAGTTGCAACAAAATTCAATATGTTTTTTTATTACATTTTTTACAGTTGTGAACAACCCTAAAAATATTTATTTTTGCAAAATTATTATTAAATGTCGGGGGTATTCGAGTGGTACAGCTCTCGATTTGGACCTGGGTAGGCATGTGATCAAATCCAACCAGCGGTACTAAAATACGGGCCCACGTTCGGCTTTGCTGAAATGTCCACTGTTGAAAAATATTTCCCGTAAAACATTCAGAGTTGCAGAGAAATTATAGGCGATTAATTAATTAATCAATTTTTAATTACGGGTATTCGTCTTAAAATAAATATTGAAAATGATAATAAATTATATATATATATTATATATATATATATATATATATATATATATATATATATATATATATATATATATATATATATATATATATGTATTTAAAAATGTTTATTTTAAAATATACAAACAATGAAAAATTTATTTTTTTAAAGTTAACATTTATATAAACGCCATGATTAAGTACAATTTACATTATTTTTATAATAACTTATTTATTATTTTTTAAGGCACTTAAGTTTGTTTCCTTAAATAATATATTTATTTTTTATTTATGTTTGCTACTTTGAACGTTTTACGAGAAACATCTTTCAGTAGTGGACGTTTTAGCGAAACCGAACGTGGGCCCGCATTTTAGTGCCGGTGATGGGATTCAAACCCATGCCCACCAAGGTCCGAATTCGAGCGCTGTACCACTAGACCATTCCGGCACAATGTATAATATCTTTAATTTACATTTATTAAACCCAGCGCCAACGTTGTACTTACCTCATAATATTAAAAAAACAAGAATATTTTAAAAGTTAATAGATATAATTAATTATCTTTTATTTATACTATTTTTTAATATTTTTTGATTAGGTTAAATGTTACCTTTTTACAGTTACAATGGTGTCGTTTTCAAACAAACTTTTCAGTAAAATGATACAACTAAAATAATAAATACTTCTTTACCAAAACAATTTTTTTTAATTCAAAGATAAGTTAGGACTAAACGTATTTTAAATAATTTCAAAACTGAAAATAATTAATGAATAAAACAATTTTAGATTTTAACAAACAAACGAATTAAAAATGCAAATTTAATAGACAAAATGCAAAAATATACAGTTTTGTTTGTCAGAAAAGATTGTATAATACTTAAAAACAAAAATAAAATAATTTTTCAATTGCAAGACGAAATTTACAAAAAATAATTTATTTTTATAGAAAACTTTTTAAACAACTTAATATTTTCATTAAATTGTTTAAAAGAATTAAATTAAACTATTTTAAGAATTTTATTTTTTTGTTTTATAGCGAATAAAACAATGATTAAAAAATTAAAATGTTGATTACCAACACAAAATGTACTGTACTTTGTATTAACCTTAAACTTAAGCAAATAGAAAAGTGGATATTTGAGAAACGTTTTACTAGCACATAAAAAATCTTATTTTGAAAAAATGATTTTAAACTGAAATGCATTACATTTGTACACGTGTAACAATTGTTTTTAAAAATAATCTTTTAAGTTACATTTAAAACTAATCCGATTTAGCTATATTTAAATTTAATTTGTTAATATACAAATTACAATTTTAGAAAAGTACTACTTAAATAAGTATTTTCTCTAAAAATATAACCTAATTGTACTAACATTAATATTTTTGGTACAACAAAGCAAAAACTTTATAAGCGTATTTAGATAAAGTATTTATCTATCTAAATTACATTTTTTACTGAAAATAATAATCACATAAGACTACACAAACATTCTAGCCAAGAGTATAAAAAGCACTTAAATCAAGTAATTACAAAATTTTTATTTATGTTTATTACTAATTATTTTGTAGTGCATAATGCAGCAAACTATTTGGTAACTACAGCCATTTCAAAAATTAATGCAAAAAATTACAAAAGTACTAAATCTAAATTAATTTGTTATGTCCAATTGTTTTTTTGTAAAAATAAATATTGAGAATTAAAAATAATGTCAAGTACTTAATAGTTCATAATTGGCATTATGCTTATTTGGCTTTTATTATAAAACAATTGATATTTTATGTCGACTCTACTAATACCGCATACTAACAAACTTATATTTTTATTATAGATATATATAGCTGTAGTTAAAGAAAATTAAATACAAACCAATCTATCCAGCCTTAATTCTGGATAAAATAAAAGAGTTTAAAAACAGGGTTAGCAACATACCCTTTGTAAAAACATTACATTGCTACAGAAGCAATAAAAGAACGCCATTCGAACAAATAACAACAAAGAAGTTATAGCACAAATGCTTAATTTGCAAAATTTTTGATTAGACTAAGATAATTGCTTAGTTAAATTCTACTTTTACCGCCAGAAAGATTAACAAAAACGGTTTTAGAATGAATAATTAATGATAGCAAAAGAAAGGTTGGTAAACCTTAAAAAAAATGGTTAAAATTATTCGGAAAAATTTAATTAAAATAAATATCTCATGGGATCAAACAAACATTTTGACAAAATGTTGCTCCATGTCCTTTTAAAATTATGAAACTTTGTTGTTGATGTTACTATTATCTTGTTACCCCATGTTCATTTAAAAAAGGGGTTTTGTACTGCCGGATGCCCTACTTGCCGCAAATCCTCCTCTCTTATCCAGGCTTGGGACTAGTTAAATCGATTCATTTTCAATCCTCTCGAGGGGAAGTTAATTGTCAAAGCACTCTATTAATTTATAATATTTTGCAAAGATTACTTCGCAATAAATTACATAATTTTACCACTAGTTTAGTAATTATTTGTTTTAAATAGTTGAAAAGGTTTTGCTGTCAAAGTTTGTTGCTTAAATGTTTTAAAAAGTGATTTTTTAATAAAATACTATTCCAGGACTTGTACTTAACAACTGCAAAAAAATATTCCATTTACAATAATACAAGTTTGCCGTCTTAAATACTTGTGCCACCCTGGAATCTATTAGTATAAAAGTAACTTTAACTACAATTAAATTTTATCAACTTAAATTATCACTGTGTTTATTTTTAAAACACTACAATATTGTCAAGTGTCTTAATAAAATTTCCGAAAGTGCATTATTTAAAAATCTAAATTTTAACTGATGCTGCTAAGTAATAAATTTTACAAAACGTAATTAAAAGTTTTTAAATGAAAATTTCAGCATAATGTGCCCATTAGTTTTATTATTATTGCAGACCTTTGTTATCGGAATTAAGTAATTATTTCATTGTTGCATTTTTGGAATAGCGTTTCCTTATTGTTTTTTCAGAATTGTTTACTTTTTAGAAGTCCTTTAATTTTTTCTTTGGATTGATTACGACAAAGTTTAAAATATGAAACGCTTTACGATCTTGTACATCAATGTTTAAAAGTGATTTTTAATTAAAAAAATTATTTAAGTTATCCATTGTTGTAGTAAACTATAATAAACGTTGAATGCAAATTTGTTTAAGTTAATAGTGTCATTGTATAATTAGTTTACTGTCAGTTAAATATACATTGTTTAATAATAATTTATATTAATAATTTATCTTAAATCTAAAAATATTTTAACCATAATTTAAATTTATACAAACAAAAATTTTGTTTTAATAAGAAAAGCTAAGATATATTATATATTAAAGTCGTATATAATACTGTTTATAAAATTTTAAGTTAACACTGAAAATATCTGTTAAAAAGCTTATTTAAATTTATATTACAAATTGATCTTACTGTTGTTAATATGCAAAATTTTAAAAAACAAAATGTTACATTATTTTTAGATTTATCTTTAAAAATATTTGCTGAGTATGCCTAACCAAACAAAAAGATTTAAAAAATATAATTTATAAACTGAGTGTAACAATACATTTTATGTTTATATTTAAGTTTTTTAAATATTTTTTATTTAAAACTAGGTGTTGACTAGTTATTTATTAATTTTCAGTGTAATTTTAAATATTGTACTTTTTAATAAAATGTTGTTACTTTTGTTTAAGTATATTGCATTTTTAGCTTAAAAAATATTTTAGCACATTGAAAAAAGTATTATACTTAGCGGTTATGATATAATGTGTTGGCTACTTTCTATTTTATACCGCACCAATACACTGCTTATCAAATTTAGAGTTTTTATGAATTTTAAAAATAATAATTTTAAAAAGTTGGTTTTACATTATATTTTATGTTAGTATCCAAAATGTTAATTTTCGTTTAGTGTTTTATTCTGTTCAAAACACAATGCTAAATTCCTAAAAAAATTGTTTAATTAAATTTCTTAATATTACTTTTCTTTTCTTGTAGGAATAAAAGCGGCTTAGTTCTAAGTTATTAAAAAAATTAAACATGTTTTTTACTTTATTCCTTTAGCAAATAACAAAAATTTTATAACTTATTTTTTACAAATGAAAAACTACTTACTACTTATTTACTATAAAACTAGATTTTTTGCACATTTTTGTAGTTATTTTACATCGTCCGTTTTACGATATATATATATATATATAAATTTATAACTTTAAAAATATATAAATATAAAATACTTTTTATATAATAATTTATTTCATCTATTAAAATACTGTACTTTATTGTACAGTTTGGAATTTTGATATTTATTTTTAAATGTTTTTAATTAATATGTTCTTTCCTTATTTTTTGGTTTTAAAATTGACATTTTTAGTTAATTATGAAGTACAGTTTTTAACATTTTAACAAGTACGCGGACGTTGTATAATGATCAAATCCAATATTCGTTAAATGGAGATACTTTGTCCTTAATTGTTTGCTCACATAGATTATTATAACAGAAAACAAATAAATTACAAACAACATTTATTTAATTAAGTTAAAACATTATTAATTTCATATAAGTATACAAATTACAGTATTTAAATCAGCAAGTAACTATAACTCACATCTCACAAAGATGTAATGCTTGTTTATTCATGGGAATAATCAATAATGTTTAATTAAGTGATCACAACTAGAAAATCTAAATAACTGGATAGTTTAATAATAAATTTTCATAAATTGAGCTTGCTACAATCTAATTTGTCATTTTTAACTACTTTTAATTGCATACTTTGTGCCATAAACATATTTTATTTTGTTAATATTACAATTTAAATTTATAACACTTTTAACATTTATATTTAAAAAATTAATTTTTTTTTTATAATTTATCATTTTTTACAAATAGTATAAAAAAAGTTGTCTTACATAAGCGCTTTTTGCATGACGTATCCGTTTTCATTAATGTCGATTCCTAAATATGTAAAGCAATTAGTAAATTTTATATCTTGTGTACCAACTTTAATAAAAAAATTTCTTTGACAGTTAATAAATAATGTAAAGCCGAGTCAGTACTTGACAATATTTGTTACAAAAAGAAGGAAATTTCGGCTTATGAAAATTAATATTAATTCCCAACTTTTTAGGTTTCAGATGTTAAAGGAATTTTACGTGGAAATCTGATAGAATAACTGCTTTAATTCATAGCCATTCCTTTAAAATACTTGTAATCAATATAAACCCGATAAGCTTAGATAATGACCTTTTATGTATGACCAATATACAGAGTCAACACCCTTCCCCAATTATTCATTTAATAAGAAATTTGATCTCAATGCATCCCAACCCAGTACACTAAATTTTTTTTACACAAATGCTTTAAGCATGTTTAATAAATTTTATAGATTTTAAAATTTAATTAAGCGAACATTCTTTCATATTTTAAGGATCAGTAAAAAACATTTTTGATAGCAAAATTTAAATCCTAGGCTATAATGTTACCCGTTGCGAATATACTACAGGCAAAGGTAGTGAATATCCCTTCTAAGAAACAATATTAACATTTCTAGATTTACTGTATCCACATTTGTGTAACGACTAGACTGTAAGTTTTTACCTAGTTATTAAGCTATTTTATAACAAGAAAATCTATTTCTTCTTTATCAGTTTTGGTTTGCGAGTAGTATTGACTTACAATATTTTCTGTTTCATGTCCATAGTAAATAAAGTAATCAATAAATTTGTTTTATTTATGGCCTCTGCACACACCAAACCAAAATTACTGCGATTCCTAATTTATTTAAATTTTGCATTTTTTGCCAGACTCCCTATTTGTGTATTTCAGCATTTCCACTTGTTAATATTATTACATATATTATTATTTACCTATATTTATTATCCTCCCCTTTGCCCCGATGTATTTAATAATTTGAATCGAGGATTAAAAAAACCTTTAACATAACACGTGTACCAACCTACAACATTGTTCTCAATTCAGGTTTTAGGTTTGTACACGAGTTAAATAGAAAAAACTTTTTTCAATCCTCGGTTCTAATATATCTCAGCTTGTTGGAGAGAAGTAGGAGATAGAGGGTGTAATAAAAGGGATTTGTCGTAGAAAAAGTTAAAATTAATATGAAAAAGAAAAAGTAGTAGTGAAAAAAGTTAGATTATAGAAAATTAGCAAAAATAGTAAATATTCAATAATAATAATAATAATAATAATAAAACAAGTTTCGTATTACAATGTCAAAACATTGCAATGAGTTTCAAAAGATAAAGTATTTTCTTCGTAATTTTGGTAGATGATAAAACCAACCAAGGGAAAAAAGCGCGTAAAAAGGAATCAATAGGAGTTAATTAAAATTTTGTGAGTGTGTAATCAAAAATTTTTAATCGTATGTTGGGGATAGAAAAATTTGCTAAATGTGTAACCAAATGTGTGACCCAATCGATCAAAATCGTGTGGACGATTATGAGAAAATATCTGTAATTATGACTACTGACAATGAAAAAAGTATCCAAAAGTGTGCTAAATATTTTTCCCAAAAGTAATAAACAGCACATTAATGTATTTTTGTTAATAAATGTTATGTTCCAACTTTATAATGTGTATGATTTTTTAAATTTTAGCACAACATCGCCATTGATAACAACGTATATACGTATTAACTGGCGTAATATTACATGATATAAGGCTAAGCAGGCAATGTATTTTAGAAGATAAATGTTTTCTGTATTAAACTGTACAAAGTTGTAGAACACAAGAATTTCATGTATATAAACAATAACAAAATTGTTAAAGTTGATGGTTTATCTATGCTTATTAATAGGTGATATAAAAAATTGTATTTTACAAGTGACATCGTTTTATGTTACAATTGTAACTAGTGCACAGGATTGGAATGCAATTTAATGAAGTCAGTGGTAAAGTTTGTTTGTACTTTACCTTCCTTAAGTCAGACAATACCTTGATAACATAGTGAGTACATTTAACCTACAACTACGATCAATATATGTATAAGTAATATGAAAATGTTTATCCTATTCTCGTATATTAGATTAGTATGTATTGAATTTAAACAATAGCAATAAAAACGTTTTAAATAAACGTACTGTTATGTAGGTGACATTAAAGGTATAGATTTATTATTGTATTATCTTGCTATGTTCTGGCAATGAAAGGTCTACATTTTTGAGAATATAGTATAGTGTTAATTTTAAATTGTTTTTGATAAAGAGGCAGTAACGGTAAATAAATTAAATATTTATTTTTTAAATTTTTTAAAGTATTTGGTTTTAAGAAAATTTGTTTATTTAAATAAATGACGTCGTTGTTGTCTGAATAGTTTTCACACAAAAAGTACAATGGGAACGTACGCATTTACTTTAGCAACTAAGTACCAACAAAATATAAGCCATCTGTAGACGTTGATATTACGTCGACATAGCTACACTCTGAGCATAGATCAGGAACTTTTATATTTTATTGCGTCACACACGCAACACAGTGTCAATAAACATTAAAGTGCAAAATTTATAAATTACAGTAGCAACTGAAAAACAGTAATTAATAAAAAATTGCTTTATTTCCAGGATAAAAGTAGGAAGAGAAAAGTAATTGTGTAAATTAAAATTATTATTAAACTGGATGTTATTAATTTTTTGAAATGTTTTTTTATTGTAAGGACAATGTTATTGAGGCTTCTAGTTATTGATGCTTATAATAAATTGGGACAATAGATCGTATTTCATAAATTATTTTCGTTTTTGTTACAATGTGATAAGTGCCATATAACTGAATCAGCATTTTAGTCTTACCAATATATTGGTTTATATCAAACCGGTGAATGAATTTTTATCTGGAACAAAATTATAAAATAAACAATTTTATTCATCTTGCTTAAGTAAGGTATTGTTTTCCATTAAATAGACTAATTTACGGTATAAAGTAAAATAAGATCATTTTTGCAAATTGTTAATTGCAAATAAAAATACATAATCATAGAATTAGAGAATGCGAGCCGTCAATAACACTACTCAAGCCTTTAAATTTACTAATAAATGGACACTGACTGCAATTGTAGGTGTGATCATTGTTTAAATTAATTTATGGTTTATAATAGCTTACTTATGTTCCATCTTATGGATTCGTTAAATGTATTACATATGATGTCAAAATATCAAATAGATTCCTTATTATTAATAAAAACATTATCATTACTGTATTTTTAATGTTAACCACATTTTGAACTAACTTGGTTATCAAAAATTGTTTTATCAAATTATCCGATTTTAAACGTTTAACAAACAATAGAATTTTACAAACGGTTAATCTGCTCTTTTTGTTAATAAATAACATCTACTGGTGTTTATTATAACATACATTTATAATAATGCTAATAGATTTAACTTTTCATAAATCTATTTTATAGCAGTTAAAGGTTTTTCTTTACTCAATCCATAATACATTTGCCATCCAATTATAAAACATTAGTAACATAATTGCAATTAGTGTCGTCACTATTCCATACATATCTTAAAGCCACTGAATAAATGCTGGTCTTAATTTGTTTGCTTTCTATTATTATAACCTATGTGGGCAAACAACTAAAGACTAAGTATTTCCAATTAAAGAGTATTGGATTAAATTAAAGTACAATGTCTGTGTATTTGTTAAATGCATTTGCACAGACTGAAACTTTCGGATTTATTATAAACATTTTAACAGAATGCACCTATCTTCTTAAATCAAAAATTAAGTTTTAACAAAGTTGACTAAAATCCGACGCAATTAGATTAGGCAAGGTACAGAGTGGCAGTCATTAAAATTAGCTCTCATGGGTTTAAGAACCTTTCTTATCTCCAAAGGCTCAAATCCCTAAAATTATTTCCTCTACAGGATGGGCGTCTCCCGGGGTGATATTATCCTGACTTATCAACTTTTCAATTCCGGCTCATCATCTACCCTTTTTTACTTTAGCCCAAAATTCACTCGGGGACATAACCTAAAATTATCTAAACCTAGATCTTTTTTCTCCAGATTGGAGAAGTCATCACTTTTCACACAGAATGATCACTTCATGGAACAATCTGCCACCAAATAGCGTCATCTCTGCGTCCTCACTCTCCAGCTTTCAAAAAGCTGTATGACACTTATCAGCTTTATAATTTGTTTGATGTATCCTTTTACTTCTGACCAACTTCTGGTATCCTAATATTCAATCATATTTAATTTTTATTTTATTTTTATTGTTATTAATCTTCTGATAAACTTGATAAACAGAACCGAGGATCAAAAGGAGTTTACTCCTACCTATCTTTTGCGTATCAAAAATTAAGTTTTAACAAAAAGTTGACTCTACACAGTACGCAATTGTTAGAAATATAATATTAGAACAGTCATTAACATTAACTGGAATTTGTTTTCTACAAATGTTAGTTATAATTTCTTTGTTTGTGAAAGATAACCTAATTTTAAAAACAGTAATATTCCAATTTTAAAAACAGTAATATTATTAAAGCAATTTTTTGTCTACTTAATCGATATAAACACTTGGCATTAGATTATTGAATATTTGTAACGCAATGGTAATGTCAATAGTTATCACATAAAAAAGCGATAGTAAATTTTGCAATTACTGCAGCAATGACTTCATGTAGGTCTTGTATATCTGCATATATTTTTACTTTTACAACTAAGAAAATGTTAAATAGCGACTAATAAGCACATCACAAGAGAAATAAACATATTGCTAATAAAAACTTGATAACCGAAATTTTGAATTCCCAAATTACATAAAAACCAACACGTACAATAGTCTTATGCTTATTCAGAAACCATTATAATCATAATTCTTTTGCGTACGCATAAATAGCCCAAAAACAAATTCGTTTATTATTTATATTAAATATAAGCATTACGCATAACATAAAAAATACAAAAATCATTTGTGGATTACTTTCGTGCTCATTAACTACCGAAAAACGTTTTTAACTCTTTTGAATCTGTACGATACGCTTGCGTGACGTTTCAGATCAAAAGTAGCCGCTTTTATTGTTGCTAATTGTTACGTGCTCGCGTTTGTTTTTGTTTTTACTTTTGCATTTTTGGGTTAATTTTTTACCTTTTTTGTGTACGTGGTTTTTGTGTATATCTGTGCATTTTTAAGTGTCGTGTTTTTGTTGTGTTATTGTGCGTTTTGCTTGACATCGTGCTTTAACACTATTTTTATTTTAATTCTCCATCAAAAGAATATTGCTGGTCTTTCCCAGTAATAGTACCTGTTTTTA
The DNA here is from genome assembly GCA_025895645.1 of Cardicola forsteri. NCBI lineage: Eukaryota > Metazoa > Platyhelminthes > Trematoda > Strigeidida > Aporocotylidae > Cardicola > Cardicola forsteri. Next base: position 117,400 of record JAKXYG010000647.1, read on the forward strand.
AACTTCTATTTTTGTTTTTGTATTTTTACATAGTTCTTTAGGTATGGTTTCCTCTAATTCGTTCAGCTGTGGTCTTCAACGGTGCAAGAAGTCCGTGAAGGTTGGCATTTTCTGCGCCATCTGCGAAAATTGGTTTTACGAGGCGTGTTCCGGGTTGTCCTCGGTGCACTACTCGTAACTTGCAGATAGTCCTCTGGACTATAAATGCATGGATTGCAGATGTGAAACGGAGTTGCAGGCACTACCTTCTGACACCGTTCATAGCTATAGAAAATTAGACGAAATACTACATCTAGTCAGGGATAATAATACTCTGTCCTTTAGAATTAATGTACTAGACGCTAAGATTACCTCTGTTACTGAATTGTTATCTAATCTAGTCGATAAGATGTCTGATTCTTCTCTTCCAAGTTTGATTCTGTAAATTCCTCCTTATCCAAACTGTCTGTCTCCCTATCCCAAGATATCACATCTCTCAAATCCCAAGTTTCTAGTCTTAACCTCTTATCTACAGTATCAAATACTGTTCTCAAACTTTCCCAAGAAGAAATCTTAGAAGGGACGAAAAGCTATGTTGATAGCATAAAACGTGATCGTAATCTAGTTGTCAGGGGTATTAGTCTTGATATCACCAACTTCAAAGAACTTGTTTCTGACATAGTCAAAAAATGTCATTCCGAAGCGGGTAACTTCCAAATTGGCAGACTTTCTTGTAAGCGCCAACATACTGCCCCACCCATCCTGGTCTCTTGTGCATTATCTGAAGACAGTGAAAACTGTACTTCGAAATTGGACCACGGTGAGGGCACATTTCAAAGGGATCAAAGTTACGAAAGATTTACCTTTGTCCGAGCGCTTATCTAGACTCTCCATGCCCCCTATTCTCCAAATCCACGCCTGTCCTATAGTAAAACTCACGCCTTTGAGACCGGATATTGACATTGATATCAGGATTTTCGGATTTCACCCCGGAGTTCTCACCGGCCCCCAATCCTCACAGGTTAAGGCAATTATGCCCACTATTACCTCTCCCTTGGCTTTGAAGGTGTATTTCACAAATGCCTTAAACTTTAACAATAAACTAGAGGAAGTTCATCTCCTCCTATCTTCCCCTTCTGCTCCCACACTTGTTCGGCATTACGGAGTCATGGTTATCAAATGATGTACTTGACTCTGAACTCCATATGGAAGGGTATAGTGTAGTGAGGCAAGATTCCTTAGAGGTAAATATGGAGGGTGTCTATTTTACGTCAAGGATGGGTTAACCTACTCGACTATCACACAGTTCCTTCTACCCACTCAGCTGAATATGACTTTCTTCTCTTTCATTTAGTTGTGGGGGTTTAAACACAAAAACTCTATTCTCTCTGTTGTACCGCCCCCCAATCTTAAACACCATTCAAATACTGAACTGGTAAAGGAACTCCGACATGTCCTTTCTCTACCGTTTAATCACTTCGTAGTTATGGGAGACTCTTAATTGTCCCTTTATAAATTGGGCCACTCCTTCAATACCAGTTAATGTCTTTGATTCTAATCTACTGGAAATTTGTGCTGTGCATACCCTCAAGCAGCATGTATTCTCCTTACTCGTTATAGAATCGGAACTAACCCTCTTGTCTTGACCTAGTACTCTCGAATGACACTGTAGATATTGATTCTATGTCCTTCCTTCCCCCTCTTGGAAAAAGTGACCATCTTATAGGAGCTTTGTAGTACATTATCCGATCCCTATCTCAAATACTTGCAAACTTAAATTAAAACCTATACCAGATTTCAGGAAAACTGATAGCAGGGGACTTAGAGACTTTCTAACAAATACAAATTGGGAAAACTTATATACTTATGATCTTGAAGGTGTTTATGCCTTCTTTAACAAGGTAATAAGTAAAGGGTTAAATAGCTTTGTTCCTTTCAGAATTCCCACATATACTATGCCTAGGCTTCCTAAAGTCATATCCAAAATGATTCATAAGCGGAATAAAGCCTTCTACCTGTGGAAAGCTACAAAGCTACCTTGTTTCCATTATAGATACCTAAATACTCGTAATAAATGTACTAGACTTATTAGAACGCACAGAGGGAACATATTACACAAACTTTTAAATAAAGCTAAGTTTAATAAAACACTCCTATTCAAATTTATCACGAATAAGCGGGCGGACACTTTTTCCTTCCCTCGTCTTAAAGATCAACAAGGTAAGGAGGTATCAGGTCCTTCTAGTTGTAACTTGTTTAAAAAAATTCTTTAACTCGGTTTTCCAAACTTTTGGAGTTACTCAGTCCCTCCCTACATTTGAGTGTCCACCTATAACACCTCTAACAATCTCTAAGCTCTCAGTCCTCAGACTGCCTTAGGCACCTTAAGTCTATGTCTTGTGGTGCTGATGGAATATACCCTAGGATTCTGAAAGAATATGCGGATATTCTTTTCCCTCCCTTAACCTATTTTTTAATCTTTCAGTTCAGACTGGGCAAGTACCTTCCATATGGAAACTCGCTTTTATTAGGCCTATCCATAAGTCTGGGAGTAAATCTCTACCAAAACAGCTATAGGCCCATAAGCATTCTCTACTCCTAGTAAGATAATGGAAAGGTTTATTAGATCCCATTTACTGGACCATCTCTTTAAGCTTAATATTATTAGTCCCGCTCAACATGGCTTTATGCCAAAGAGGTCGTGCCTACAAATCTTATTACTTACTCAAACAGCGTCACAGACATGCTTCAGAGGCATCAGTCTGTCGATGCTATCTATTTTGACTTTGCAAAGGCTTTCGATAAAGTTCCACACAATCTTCTTATCGCAAAGCTCAAGTCAGTAGGGATAGTAGGGTCCATCCTAGCCTGGATTAAAGATTTTCTCTCCGACCGTACTTTTAAGGTTCGGGTAGGGCGTGATACCTCTCCTCCTGTCCTATCTCCTCTGGGGTTCCTCAAGGGTCTGTTTTAGGGCCCCTATTATTTATCCTCTTTATAAATGATCTGCCTTCTGCCGTTCACTCTAATATTCTGCTTTATGCAGATGACGTTAAGATCTGGGGACCAACCCAGAATTACTTCAAGCTGACATTCTTGATATCTTCAATTGGTCTTTAAAGAATCAGCTCCCACTAATAAAGATAAATGTCAGCACATTACTTTCGGTCGACCGTCTGGCACACAGTTTTTTATCTTCCTCCTAACTCACAGCCGATAAAATCGACTAATTCTATTAAGGATTTAGGAGTTATATTTGATTCTTCGCTTAACTTTACTGAACACCACTCTTTGGCTATTTCAAAATGTTTCAGGCTCATTAAGTTTTTTACAAGAAATCTTGGTAAGATCCCACCTATATGTCTACGCCTTCTTTACATGCTATACCTCAGGCCTCAGCTTGAATACTGTGCTCAGGTTACATCTCCCATTCTAAAATCCGATGCACTTAGATTAGACAAGGTACAGAGGGCGGTCACTAAAAAGCCTCATGGGTTTAAGAACCTTTCTTATCTCCAAAGGCTCAAATCCCTAAAATTATTTCCCCTCTACGGGATAGGCGTCTCCGGGGTGATATTATCCTGACTTATCAACTTTTCAATTCCGGCTCTCACCTACCCTTTTTTTACTTTAGCCCAAAATTCACTCAGGGGACATAACCTAAAAATTATCTAAACCTAGATCTTTTTCCAGATTGAGAAGTCATCACTTTTCACACAGAGTGATCACTTCATGGAACAATCTGCCTGGTAGCGTCATCTCAGCGTCCTCACTCTCAGCTTTCAAAAAGCGCATATGACACTTATCAGCTTGCCAATTTCATTTGATGTATCCTTTTACTTCTGACCAACTTTCTGGTATTCTAATATTCAACCATGTTAATTTTATTTTATTTTTATTGTTATTAATCTTCTGATAAACTTGATAAACAGAACCGAGGATCAAAAGGAGTTTACTCCTACTTAACTCGTGTATTCAACCTGAACCTGAACTCTAGATGAAACCAATGTAAAACTGTACATATTTTAAATACACATGATTTTTGTAAAAAATAATTTTTATCAAATGGGATTAACCAAATAATACATTTTTCTTTTTAAATACACCTAAAAATGTGGTTTTAAACAGATTACAACACGAAAATATTTACAATTAGTATCTGCAATTTTCCTTTCTGGTTTTTGTTGAAAAACAACCGTGCATGTTCTCTCAAATCCCGTACAACAAATTCCAACTGCTCCCAGTTAACGTAACAACCGCTCCACAAAATTTTCCTATTCCAAATGCAGTGCAATTACAAATTTTCACTTTATATACAAGTCACATTTTCAAGGTTAAACAATCTCCTTCGATAGGAAAATGCCCAAACGTTCTTAACATTTATAATCAGTAAGATTGACTAATAGGATTTATTTCATATATTTTGCGATGGTTGGTTTTATCATCTACCGTAATTTTATTTAATTTGTTTGATTTTTTGATAAATAATAACATTAAAAGATTTTTTTCTAAATTATATTAAAAATTTTTAATTTTTATATTTTATTTGAATAAGTTTTATAAAATTAAAAAAATATTTTTAATAAATTTATATACTGACCTTGGAACCATATGAGGCATGTTTCGCGTACTTCAACGTTTTTTACATGATAAAGTCATGTCCTCTTTGTCAAAATCTGAACAAAAACGGATTAAAAAGGAACAGCTTAAGATTGCCCGTTTAGAAAGAAAACGGGAAGCAAAGCAGAATGTACAAGTTACCAATGGTATAGATCTCTCCCTTACTGATTATTATTTTGATGGAAAGTTTCGTAAAGTTGTCCATTTTTAAAATAATGCTTAGGTTTATCCTTATCATCGTATATTTAAAGCTTATGCTAAAGAAAGATGGTTTTCTCGGTCAGTGAGCAGTATTTTACTTTCAGAATTCGGATATATTACTCCAGAGATAATAGTAAAAAAATTACTTAAAATTTATAATTTAGAATAATACGTGTAAAAACGGTAACTTACTAATTAATGGGTTTTCTGTTAATCCCGACTATATTGTTAAACAATCCGATCATATTTCTCATCGTGTACATCGTCACGAAGTTCCAGTGTTAAGTAATATTCATTTACAATTAATAAATTGTTTAGATACTCCGATTGAATTTGTAGCAAATGATGACAATTTTATTGTTATTAATAAACCTGCATCTATTCCAATTCATCCATGCGGACAATATGGCTTTAATAGTATAGCTCATATATTGTCTAAGGAATATAATTTACATTCACTACGTATGGTACATAGATTAGACAGGTTAGTATAGTGTTGCTAGATTTATTTATCTGTGGTTTAATAAATGCTTTAAGTAAGTTTTTTAAATAGAATTTAATAAATTTATTAATGTTTTTGTTTTTATTTTGAGTGAGGCATTTATGGTTATCCTTAACAATACCTAGCATTTGCAATTGTTTTTTTAAACAATTTTCTTTAAAACTAGTAAAGATATTACTATCAGTTTTATTTATATTTTGTTATATGTTGATTACCAACGGTACATAGACCAAATCGTAAAACGTTTTTGAATATATGATTTTTTGCTATTGTTTGCATGTATAAGAAAGTGTTATGAGTGCAGAGTTACTGTTGAACGATAGTGAATTAGGTTTATTATTGTTTTTTACATAAACGTGACTTGATACGTGTAAGATTTAATTTCTATAAAGTATCAGTATAAGTTTTTAGTATTAAATTTTTTCCAGTTTTGTAGCAAAACTTTAACAAATTTAATGTACATCATATATTAAATTTATAGAATGACTTCTGGTCTGTTGCTTATTGCGAAAAATTATCAAGTTTGTAAATCAACTTGCGATCAGATTAGCAACCGAGAACTTTCTAAAGTATATTAAATATTTTGGTTTCTAATAATTAGTATTATTTATGCAACACTGAAGGCCGTTTTCCCGACATCGGTTCCAATCAGTCTGATATTTTAATTGAAAATGATGTTGTAAAATGTAGTCAATCTTTGGGTCCTTTGTGCACAAAAATGGGCATACATTCAATTTTGCCGGAATCGGATGGTGGAAAACCTGCCATAACTCATTTTATTCGTCTTGTGTACAATTCAGTGACCAATTCCAGTTTGGTTTTGTGCCGGTTGTTTACTGGTCGCACTCATCAAATTCGAGTACATTTACAATATTTAGGTTTGTTTTATTCAAAAATTAATTATTTCTATATTTTTATGGTATATTAAACGCAGAAGAATAACGATGCTTCTCGTCTGATAGACGGTATTTTTGTAACGGCGTCACTGATTACAAAGATTGACGAGGTCGTCTGATTTTTTGTCATAGTTATCTCCCTTAGCCCAAGGGTTACATATAGTACATGTGAACTTTAAGATATCTTTTAGGTACCCTGAGCGTATACTTGCATCCACCCGTTATAACGGAAGCTCAGTTATACTGCTGTGCACTCAGTCTCTGCTGTTATTAGTCTAAATGCCTATTGACACTTAGTCTAGAATACACCACATGGAGGATAACAGTCTTCATCATTGGAAATTGCGACTTTATAGGCATTACTCAAATCCTCAGGATCATTAGCATCACATTTTTTGACTGTTAAGATATTTTATAATTTGTGTTTGGTGAATTTTTCTAAAGTTACATTTATTTTATAAATGTTATAACAAATTTCTGTCTATTGTTATTTTTATTACAGTATTTGGTCAAAAGATTTTCTCAGAACTGAATTTTTTTTATTACTTTTGATTAGATTGGTACACGCTATTAAAAAATCCTATTATATGATACTGTCATCCTGTCCAATTCAAAACTGAGGAGATGAAATAAGGATTTTTACATATAACTCTTGGATCATTGTTAGTCTAGTTTCTGTCTTTTGACTTGTTTGGCATAGGTAACTTTGTCAGACGATCAAAATTCGGACAGCAGAACTTTCAAATTCAAGAAAACGTAAGTGTCCGTAGTACATCAATATCGTAATTTTTTGATGGAAAGTAATTGTCACTTTTACGTTTTTTAAGCGTAGACATATGCCCATTCCCCTAACTTTAGAAGTGAATTACTTCCTGAAACCTCAAGAAATTTTGATTAGTTGACTTAGGAGTGTCAGGTATGGAAATGCTGAGGCATGAATTTAATCACCATATTTGGTACAGCTCTGTCAAGGGCTCAACTGTTTTAAGAGAAGTTGACAAGCTTTATTTAGTACTGAATTGTTATTTTTTATATGGGATACCTTGATGATAAAAGTTTTTGATTTCAAGGATGTGAGATCTTAGTGCTTTTTATTTTATTATATGCTTGTGAAATTTGAACTTTCACTCAAGCGGATTTACAAAAGCTTTTTTTAATTTGAACAACGCTATTTAAGATTTATGTGGTTTCGTTTTTGTCTTCACTTGAACAATCGATTATTAGTCAATCAAATATTTGAACCATTTTCTATTATTTGTTATAACAGAGTTTGAGATGCTAATGACCTTGAGGATTTGAGTAATTTTTATAAAGTTTCAATTTCCAATGATGATGATTTTTCTGACTGTTCGTTCTCCACGTGGTGCATCTTGGACTAATAACAACAGGGACCGAGTGCACAGCGGTATAATTTGGCTTTTAGTGGACTCACGTTTAGTGAATGGGTGCTAGCATACACCCATGATGCTTAAAAGGTTTCTCAAGTTATCTATTTACCATATGTAGCCGGTTAGGCTTGTGGATTCGTCAACCGGCGTCAACCCTACAGAAGATCGTCTCATCAATTCCTGTGAACACTGGCGTCGTTGCAAGGAAGCGGTTTTCTAGTCAATAAACTTCATCCTTCCAAGTTTAATTCGCATCTGGCAACCTTTTCGTATAGGAATTCGAGAAGCTATTGAAACCTGGAATTAATGAAGAGGTGGCTCTTCCATCAACCTATGTAAATAACAGAGTTTCTTGACTGGTAGACGGTATCTTTGTGACGGCGCCAATGTTCGCAAAGATTGACGAGACCGCCTATTTTAGCCGCCGTAGCGGATGAGTGGTACTTACTCCAAGATACATAACGTGGAGGATGAATCGTCAGGAATATCACAATCATTCGAAATTGAGACTACACGTTACTCAAATTATCAGTACCATTAGTATCCCCGATGATGATGATGAACTCAAGAATTTAGATCGGATCCTGTAATCGTCTTACGTTTAAATATGGGCTTATCAGTAAAAATAACTGACTGTTGGTCTGCGGTACTGTCACTATGCATCTGATTATTATTACAAAACCCTTTTGCTTTAAAAATAATCGTGGAGCAACAAGGTAATAATTACAGCAAAAAACAACAACAAAGTCCCATAATCCTAAAAGAACATGAAACAACAAAATTTTTCCAAGTATTTGAACATTTAGCCAAACGTTTCGTTTGATTCCATGGAATACTTATTTTAATTAGATCTTCCCGAATCGTTCTTGGCCAAGTTTTTTCTGTGGTCTGCTAACCTTTCTTTTACTATTTACAATTGTCCATTCCAAAACCGTTCTTGCTGGTCTATCTCATTATTTGAAATGTGATCGCGCCAGGTAATTTTTAAAATACTTTTAAGACCGGTGATGAAAAACATTCATCATCTTATCAATCTTGTCCGTTCGCTCTCATGTTTCACTTCCATATATTACCGTAGGAATGATTATTGATGCGTATAAACGAAATTTTGTCTTCAGGTGGATGGAAGAACATGACCATATTGTTTTGAGTCTATGGAAGACTGACATTGCCTTTCCAAGTTTAGCTTTAACATTAATTTCGGTTTTTCCGTCTTTACCACTGATTCTTCCCAGATATGTAAAGGAATCAACAGTATCAATATTTTGTTCACTAATTTTGATGGGTAAACAACACTTTTGTTTTTGAACAATTAATCCGTAAGCAAATACGAGAACTGATATCACTTAGACGTGTTGTCATATTTTGCATCATTTCTGGAGTTTCACTGAGTAGACCAATATCATCTGCAAAATCCAAATCTGTTAATCTCCCATAAGACAAGTTATTCTTGAATCGATTCATACTGAAATCAATTACTGGAAGAGACAAAAACAGTGACAAAATACATCCTTGACGCACTCTCGTGACAATTTCGAACACTATGACCACTTTTTGTTCAAACACAACAACTTGAACATTGTTATAGCGAACGCATAATATTCACATATTTAAACGTTATTCCGTAAAACTTAACGATTTTCCACAAGGATTCTCGATGAACACTGTCAAAAGCTTTCATAAAATCAATAAAATTGATTGTAACTAACTGCTGAAAGTCGTGACTTTGTTTAGTAATCTTATGGAGTTTGAGTATTTGTTCAATACAACTTTTTCCTTTCCGAAAACCGATCTAAAATTATTTTGCAAAACACCATAGCAGGAACAGACAATAAGGTTATTCCGCGCCAGTTATTACAATCGTTCAGGCTTCCTTTTTGGGGAAGAGTAACAATTACTCCTTGTCGCCAATCATTCGGAACTTGTTCATTATGCCATATAACATTAAATAAATGAGTAAGCTCGCATGCTACAACATCACCTCCATATTTGGGAATTTCTACAGTTATCTCGTTAAGTCCTCCTCTTTTTTGGTTTTTCAACCTTTGAATTGCATAAATCACTTCAGTTACAGAAATGTCATCAATACGTATTTTCGGATTTTGAGTCACATTCATATCATTATCATAATCAAAATCTGAGGGTATTCGGCATTAGCTGATTAAGTACTTCTTTAAAATGCTCTACCCATCTAGATAATTACTCATCATTTGTAAACGACCATCTTTTCTTTTAATTGGAATATTGGTGTTCCTCCTAACTCCCGACAGTTGTTTCTCAATTTTATACAGAGTCTTGAAATCATTTTTTTTTGTTACTTTATCTGTTTTGCATTTGTTTTCTAACCAATTATTCTTATCTTTGCGGCAGCTTTTAACCTGTTTATCTAAAATTCTATATTTATTATCAAGTATTTTCCAGATAATAAAATTGTAAGATTGATCTTCTAATTCTGATTTCTTCCTGAAATCAATTAGACTCTAGGAGATTGATGAAATCCATTGTTTCTTTGTAGAGTGACATTTTCTACTCAGCACATTTGCTGCACAGTCTGTAGTTGTTTTGTAAAACAATTTACATTGATCATCAGACCTTTCTACCCTTTTCAGATTTTTAATTGTATTTTTTAAGAAATGTTTCATGAGATAAACAAAACGTTTGATAGAATGTTCAAATACATTTTGTAGTCTTGTGTTCTTTTTGAATTACGAGACTTTGTTGTTGTTGTTTTTTCCTGTAATTATTTTCTTATTGCTTCATGCTTTTTTAAAGGCAAAAGGGTTTTTTATAATAATAATAATTCTGTTGATTATGTTTCCTACGCAAAAATAAATGTAATTTTTGTGGCTTCTATACTCTTTAATTTTCAACAAGATTGTGATCAGAATTAACATCTGTACCGCAATATGCGCGTACATCTTGCAAACAACATCGCTATTTTGTGCTAATACAAATGTAATCAAGTTCGTTTGCTGTTTTTCCGCCTGGAGAAACCCACATTGCTTTGTGTATAATTTTATAAGCAGAAAAATGTGTTGCCAACACTCATTCCACAACGGTTGTTTAGCGTCAACAACATATAACCATTATCATTTATGCTAACAGCATAGCCATGTGGTCCAACATTTGAGAAGTACCCAAATCTGTCTTTGTTTAATTTTGTATTAAAATCACGGATTAATATTCTGATGTCTCTACTTGGAAAATCATCCAACAAACTTTGTAACAGATCATAGATATCTTTTTGGTTCTCTTCAGTAGTCTCAGTAGAGGCGTAGATTTGCACAATTGTTACTTTTGCAAATCTGGTGTTGAATCTGGCTGAAATGATACTATCGCTCACGGGCTTCTATTCAATGAAAGTTTTAGCAGCATTTTTACCCAACATAATACCAACTCCATAAATATGATGATCTTCATGTCCATAATATAAAATTGATGTATCTCCACTTTTGAAATGACCTTGACATTTTCAATGCAAGTCGCTAACCCAAAATATTTAAGTTATACTTGGGACTGATTAGGCGGATTATTACCATAATTTCAGTTGTCAACATTGTATCTTTGTTCCTTTTTTCATTAGTCATAAAAATGATATAACACTTTCCTAATCTCTATTTCAAATATTTAACAATAAAATGAAACTTTGTGTTAATGGATTTCTTTTTTTGAATCAGTAGTTTGGTTTAATTTTTCAATTAAAAGCGTTTATTTTTTGTAAATAATAATTTGTTATCAGGATTTCCTATTGTTGGCGATCCTTTATACAATACATTTGATTGGGGTGAACAAAAAGGCAAGGGAGCTCAATATGGTTTGACAAAAGAAGAAATAATTGCCAATTTTGATCGATCACGCGATAAGTATGAAATAAAGGAGGAGGTATTTTGCATTAAATTATTTATATGTTCGATACAAGTTGTAAAATGATGAATAATTGTCATTTGATTAGATAATTTTAAAGCTTTAAACTACTGCTATTATTTTTTATGTTTGGCGAGTATTACTTTGAGACTGGGTGCTAGTATTATGTACTGTATTTTTAGCTGTTTTTTTTAGTTAAATACAGTGATTAATTGGATTTATCGTTTAAAAAATGTTTGTTTGCATGTGGTTCTCTATCAACTTAGACAAGCATACACCAAGAACCGAGTGCATAGCTGTTTATCTGGGCTTCTGCCTTGGACAATACTTGAATGTATACGTATACCATATATTACCATTTGGTTAAAAATGACAATTTATGTACCTTTTATATTTGTTGCATATACGATCACCTTTGGCGATGTTTTTCTAATGAAGAAACTATTAAATATCACCAATAAGTGTTTTTATATATGTTACACTGGTTTCACCAATATTAACATTCTTAGATAGAGCATTTAAAATTTACTACGATAACTTTGTCCGTTCACAGCAATATTTCAACAAAATATGGGCTTGATTCCTTGATTGTTACCTTTTTGTATCAACGAGCTACTTCACAGTCCGTTCTCCAATCCGCTTTAAATGTTAAATCTATTTAAAGATCTATTGATTAATTTTAAGTATATATATATATATATATATATGACTGAATAACAATGGCAAATTAGAATACATTGGTCCGGTTTCTGTTGACCAAAAGCGTTAAAACAATATGTTTTTTGCTTTACAAAATCGTGGAGTTACTAATAGGTGATTAACAGTTCGTACTTTTGAGATAGTCTACCGATTAATACATTAGACTACAGATTTATGGGGATGTAGGTGATAGGTCGATTTCTTCTGGTTATTTATTCATTCATTATGGTTGGTGGCGTAGTTACCTCTTTATTATTTCCTTAGTTGTACAACATGATAAACAATCGACTCCGATGGCTTGATAAGCGTAATAAACGTTGAAATATAAAGAGCTTTATTGGCTGATAAACGACCTTAATATTTGTAAATATTGACGAGGTCACCTGATGTTTTGTCAGGGTTATCTTCTTTAGTCGAACGGCTACATCTGATATATATATATATATAAACTATCTCAGGTGTACGCTTGCATCCATCCTCCGAAACAGAAGCTCAGTTATACTGTTTTGCTAGTTTAGATGCTTAGGTGCACCTATTCCAGAATGAGCCAGTTAGAGGTAACAGTCAGGAATATCATTATTGAAAACTAATATTTTATAAGTGTATCTCAAATTCTCAGAATAATTGGTATTCCTACCCATTATGGAATTGGAGCAAGGTTTTTATTATAAACGAATAGAGTGCTTGTAATATGATTAGTGGCGTTACTTTTTTGTTATTTCTATGTTTGTACAGCACGTGAAACGATTTCCACCGATAATTTTATAAACGTGACAAACATTTTTTAGTTGATAATAGTATTTTGTGACTGTACCACTTTATAAATATTAACGAGATCGCCCGATTCTCTTAGCTCAACGCCTACATATGGTATATGTATACCTTTCAAGTACTCATGCGTAAACCAATAGCCAAGTTATACTTCTGTACACTCGGTCTCTGCGCTATGTTAGTCTAAGTATAGAATGCACCACATAAAAGTATGAAAGCAGAATTGTTGGAAATTGAGACGTTATAATCTTGGCTCAAATGGTTGGGATTATTAGCGGTAATACTCAAATTAAAAACTTATTGGTGAATCGTGTCCGTTTTTGTTATACCCTGTTACGAAATGTGCAACTATATTATTAAAAACTGCTATTTCACAGTAAGTGCTATCCAAACATTCAGTTGTTTTTTGAAAAATTACCACTACTTTTGACTTACCATTATGATACTTTAAAATATTTTTTACCATTTTTAAGCCCTCGCCTTTTAAACGACGAGCTGTAGATATCACCAGTGTTGACGAAAATTGTTATCCTCATCCGAAAGTTTTGGCTCGACTAGAACAATGCAAAGATTCCGAATGCTTCGAATGCTTTAAAAACTATCGCGATCCCGAAATGCACGAATTGGTATTACGTCTGCACGCCTATCGATATTGCAGTTCGGATTGGTCCTACACGGCGTCCGTTCCCGATTGGGTTCAACAGATGCATATCGAACATCTGGATGACATGATTGAGCAATCAATTGCAAAATTGCAATAATTTGTATTATGTAAATAATATATACATATTGTTTTTATTATTGCTCAAAGAAAAAATGGTGATGGGATTGAGAAATTGTGGAATAAAACACAATGGTATTTATAGTTTTTGCTTTGATGGATGGATGCAAATGTACATTATGTTGATATACAGAAAACCAAGCGCTTTGTTAATTGAGAATACTGATATCGTTATAATAATGCCGTGTTCGATTTGAGGCAGATTGTTCAACACATGTTGGTTTAAAGTAAAGTAGAAAGTGTTGTACAAAGGTTGATTTTATAATATGTTTTAATGCTATTGCTTACGACTAGGAAGTTGGTATTTTGAGATTTTGAAACTTACCTCGTAATGTGTAAAGCGTTTTTACTAATTTACCACCTATCACGGCATAAAAATAATAGACCAAACTATTGTCTACATGGCAGATAAAATATTGCAACTAATTTTATCAATTTTGAAAAAACTGGTACAAATCAAAATATGTGTCGACATTTCATTTGTGATGCAACTAACGAGTATTCTTTTAGGTGCATCTTTGTAGTTTTGTATACTTTACTACAAATAGAAGTTGCATGCCTGTTAAGCAAAAGTACTTTTTCTGCCTGAACATTAATTCTTTTTTACTAAAACGTAGTTTTTAAAATTTGTCGACTTTAAACATGTTTTCTGTAAGTTCTGCAAATATTTCCATAATAGAATCCTATATAAACCTAGTAAAAGTTTTAATGTTATTTAGTACTAATTATTTATCTAATAAATATTTTATACAATACTTTATCAATATATATATAAAAAATTATTTGCAAAAAACTTTTGTAATTATAATTTACCACGTCATTTGTTCTAGTCATAAATTGTAATACCTGCGTTTATTAAAATTTTAAAGAAAACATGTAATTTGTCAAAAAAAGGAATTTTATTAGTCAAAATACATTTATTTATAACAAGCACGTAGACGTTCTATGATGATTGAATCCAATAATCGTTAATTGAAAATACATAGTCATTACTAATTTGCCCACATAGATTATAATAACAGAAAGTAAACAGACTAGGATCGGCGTTTATTCAGTCGCATTAAAATACTACTAGTTTAATTTAATTATTCAAATTACAGTATTAAAAAAACTAAGTCGCAAAAATGTAATGGTTGTTTATTTAAAGGAAAAATTAATAATTATTATAACGAATAATCTTTAATTAAATGGTTTCAACTAGAAAATATTAAAAATTGGATTGTTAAATTGTTTTTAATTAATTATTATTATTTATGCTGCAGTAGTTTTTTTACTGTAATACGTAACTTGTTTTATTGTTATTTTTGTATATTTGTAATTTTTGCTCGTTTTCCAAATGGTTAACTTCTACTATCTACCTTAAGTTTGTTTTAATTGAATTTTTTGTGACTAATCCTTTTTTACCTTATTATTCATTTTATATTTCTTCCTAAAAATTTAAAACAATTTGCGAACCGAGTATTAAAAAATATTTGAGTCTACTCAACTCGTGTACAATCCAGAGACAATTCTAGTAACATCTGTAACAGAATTAAATTAATTTTAATTTAATTTAAAAAAATTAAATTATTAATTGTAATTAATGTTAAATATTGTATAATTTTTAAAAAAATAGTGTTTATTATAAACAAATACCAAAGTTTTTATTGTAATAGTTTAAAATCAAGGTCATTATTTGGCGGCTTCTGGCACTATCGTAATACCAGGTGATGCCTCACGAAATGGTTAAAAACCATATTTTTGAGGTGTCTCCGCGTTATGTTAATTTACATTACATAGGAGAGGGTGCATACGGAATGGTTGTGTATGTTTAAGTTTTTTTATTTTTAAACAGTGATGCAATAGATACTGTTAAAAAGGATAAAGTTGCTATAAAGAAGACATCTCCATTTGAGCATCAAACATTCTGCCAACGTACTTATCGAGAATTAAAAATACTTCTTGGATTTTCTCATGAAAATGTGAGTATATGAGTTCAATGTTTTGAAAATTAAAATTACCAGGAATTGTGAATTTTGCTTATGTTGTATATATATTGAAATGCTTGTCATTTGTTTTTATTAATTAATATTTTTAAAATTTGTGTATTAAATTTTTGCATATTTTTATTTATCCTAAGGTTTTATTTAGAATGTATTTAGTATAAGCCTTTATCGATTAATTTTGGTTGATTTTTAAATATTGATAACGTACTTGATGTTGAACTCGTAACGTATTAGAATTTTTTTGTAATTTTGAATGATAAGCATTTTATTTTTAATTTATTGGAAATATATAAATTGTACTATTAATATACTGAAAATCATATTGTTATATTGCAATTTTAAAGGATTTTACATTCGTGAAAACAATAATTTAAAAAATCAGAAATTTAATACATATTAATATTTTACGTTTCATTTATATCATCGAGGTGGTTAACACTTGTTGATAATATTTGCAATGTCGATATTGAGAACTTTGTTATCTTGTTATAGTTTTGAAATTTGTCCAAACTTTTCTTTTCTTACCATCCACTTAGGTTGCTTGGTTAAACAACTGTTGGAAATGTTTTTACATAAAAATAAAGATAAGTTTTTAAGATATAAACATTATTAACAGTTATTGGTTTAAATTTATAATCCCATTTAAAGTTTAAGTGATAACTAATTAATATTAGAAGTATTGGAGATTTTGTAGTTACAGGTTGGTACACGAGTTGAGTAGGAAAAAGTGCTTTTAACCCTCAGTTTTAGTGTATTTCAAGTTATAGGGTGTGTGTGTGGAGGGTGAAATTTATAGCATAAAAATGCGGAAATTAAGACGAAAAATAGAGATAGTGCAATGGAAAAAGTTAAAAATTATGTAACAGCAAAAATGATAAATATATAAAAGTAATGATAAAATAAATCTCGTATTACAATACAAAAACATAAATAATTTTTAAAAGACAAGAAGAGAAAATATAAAATAACCCTCTACTTGAAGCGCGCTTTGTCTCGCAAGTTAATCTGTAGTTTAAGCAAAGTATTGTCACATGATGTTTAATGCATTTTTGTTTTTAGACTTAATTGATGTTGATTGTGCAAATATTCTTAATGGGTTTGTTTTATTTAATGCATTTAATATTTTTATAATTATAGCAAACCTAACTAAGTTTGAAATTTATTATATAAATTTTTACTTGTTAAGTTGTTTATTAATCCATTTTAATTCCACTTTAATAGAACAAATATTAAATAAATAGGATAGTTTTAACAAGCTTTTTTGACTATTTTAAGAAATGTTTATTTTATTATACAGCTGATATTTAATTATGAATCTGTTAGTTAAGTGCGTTTTTATTAATTGATGAGTTGTATTTATTTTTCATGTTGTTACCCGCGGTTAAAAAAGCGTTTATGTGCAGGTAAATTTTAAAAACCCATTATTTTAACTTAAAGCATTGGGTTCCCTCTATAATTCCAAATAAAAATATGAGAACACGTAGACTGTGAGATGAATTTATTTCGTATATTCTCGTTAGTCACAAACATAAGATTTTAGTATATATATACAAAAAGGGGTACAGATGACCTTTAAGTTAGTACAACTTGCAAACATACACAAATAACAAACATTACGACCAAGCTAAGTTCAATGTAGTGACGAACTGTTTTTGTGCACACAAAGCAGGTTTCAATGTGTGAATATATAACGTTTATTTTAATGAGTGATTTTAGATTCAAATCGTTACAGATTTTTTAACTGTTTAATTTTTATAATGACTTATTTATTCATGTTTTTTATTAATTACTTATAACTTATAAACTATATATATATATATATATATATATATATATATATATATATATATATATATATATATATATATATATATATATATATATATATATATATATATATATATATTATAAAAATAGAAAGGTGGAACTTAACTATTAATGAAATATATACTTTATTTTGTTGTTTTATAATTGTTTGCTTTAAATTAAGTCATTTTGTGGACTTGGTTTTACGCAAATTTAATATAGCCATGATATTTAATTGGGAGTTTTTATTTAAGTAACAAGTAATATGTTTTTTTACTTGTTAATAAATGCCCATCCTGATGAGGGCATTAACAGCGATATATAATTTTCTGTTTGAATTCTATTCTGACAAAATCTCAACAAGATTGTCACTACACATAAATGGTATTTTTAGTTCCACCACAAAGAGAACGTTGTTTTTTTGGTTAGGGAAGTTGCTAAACGGGTGTTACAGATGTGGAATTACTAATGAGATTTTCTTTTAATGTTTGGCACTATTATTTAGCATTGTATCCATCTTTCTTGACAATAAAAGCTAATTTATTTGTAGTATTATGTTATTACAAAATATATAACATTACTATTCAATTGTTTTTATGTTTTAGATTATTGATATTAGAAATATTATACTATCTGGATCTACCCTAGAAGATCTAAAGGATGTGTATGTAGTTCTTTATTTTGTAAACTAGTTTTTTTAATCTTCTAGATACATTATCCAAACATTGATGGATACGGATTTGTACAAATTACTAAAATCTCAGCGTCTGTCCAAAGAACACATCTGCTATTTTCTTTATCAAGTTCTCAGAGGTATGCAGTATGATTAATTAATTCAAATTTTCTTGCAGGTTTAAAATACATTCATTCGGCCAATGTATTGCATCGTGATTTAAAGCCGTCCAATTTACTCATTAATGCAAGCTGTGATCTGAAAGTGAGTCAATTAGGATGGAATTGAGTAAAATTATACATTATTTACTTTTAGATTGAAACAAGTTTTTTACTTTTTAATTTTTTTATACTAATAATATACTTTTAAGTAGTTAAATGGGTGGCTGGGGTACTTGATTCGTACGTAGTTTGGTACAGATGTCAACCCCACTGCTAGTCTGCTAAATATGGATTCTTTTTTGGTCTGCTAATAAAAATATTTTATAAAATGTTTAAATAATATCTAAAGATTCAAATACGAATAAGAATTCCTGATTTTTTTTTGTCAAAGTTGTCTCTTAGCTAAGTGGCTACATTTTGTATGCGTCATCAACCACAATATATCTAATCGAGGTGACTTTTAACTATTTTAGGTGTATTTAATTGCCTACGTTGAAGATTAGTTATACCGTTGTGCACTATGTCCCTCATTTGTGTACGATATATTATATGGAAGCATGGGGAATTAAGAATATTGCAATTATCAGAAATGTAGATTTAATAAGCATTATTTTTAAATATGGGGTTATTAGCAGTTGTACCAGCATGTAATGGTTTTTATTAATACTATTGTATAGTTGAAATGGTTTGAACGTCATGCCATCGCTTATTCAAAATTGTTCAATTCTTATAATTATAGACTCGAAACAATCATTTTACTTTACTATTTTAGAATTACCACATATTTTAACATTTTTATACATTAGAAATTGAAATTTAATAAACAGTAAACATGTACACTCAATTGTACTTTTATATATAGTCCAACATGTCGTTGATATAATTATTTTTGATTACTCATAAGTAGTACGTATCATTATTGTTAATAATAATAATCTCTATATTCTTGGAAGGGAACATTCTTTCAAGTTTTTGTATAATCTTATTTGTTTGTTTAATTTAATGTGTTACACAATAGAAACCAAATTTAATCGATTTTTGTTTTTTATGGTTTTATTAACCGAATGCTTTTACTAAAAAGATACCATTGTGACTTTACATGAGAGTATACATTTGATGCTAATGATGCTATTTGAAATTTCTTTTTACTATAGAAAGTACTAATTACATTTATTAAATTGTTATGCGACAAATTTTGTTTTTCATTTGTGAGTTTCAATGTTTGGTGCGGGAATCGTATTTTTTAGTAAAATAACACTTAGCGAAGACAAATGAGTGTCAGTATTTGTGCCGTTTGTGGGACGAACTTATTACCTGTCTAGTTTTGAGTCTAGTGTTTTAACCACTTTTGTCATTTTGACGTTTGGCGTTATATTAATTACTGGTATTTCATATAGGACTTTCCAGTTTGATCGACGACCAAAATCTTATCCCCTTTGGGTCAGATGAACCACGACGTTTATGAAAAACTGCTATTGGATTAAACATACACTTTGTTTAGTACTGAAGTGCCAGCGTAGTCTAGTAGTACAGTACTCGACTCGAATTTAGGTGGCCATGCGTTCGATCTCCACTACTGGCACTAAATATAGGCTTTTAATTTGCTTTGCTGAAATGTTCACTTGTTAAAAAACATGTCTCATGAAACATTCTAGTAATAATAATAATAATGTGATGGATTATTTGTTTTTTTGGAAGCATGAAAGTGATTCTGAGAATTTGAGTAATCCTTATATAGTCTCAAATTTCAATGATGGTCATATTCTTGTCTGTTCCTTCTCCACCCTGGGCTAGGTTCCCATAGGCATCTAGATTAATAAGAGCAGGGACCAAGTGCAGAGTGATATAACTGGGCTTTCACTGGGATCCGCTCGATGAATGGGTGCTAGCTTATACTCAAGATGCCTAAAAGGTATCTGATGGTATCCATTTACTATATGTAGCCGGTTAGACTTGTAAATCCGTCAACTGGTGTCAACCTTAATTTCTCCAAAGGAGATTGCCTCGTCAATTCCTGTGAATACTGGCGTCGTCGCAGGTAGCGGTCTCTTGGACAAGAATTTTCATTCACCCTCACCCAAGTTTAATTTGCATAGAAATTTAGGATGCTATACGAATTTGAAACTAACGCCTTTATTACCAATGTTTGTTGTTGTTGCTTGATAACTTTTTTATTTATCGATTGATTCGTGTTTAGATTTGTGACTTTGGCTTGGCTCGAGTGAACGATCCCGACCACGATCATATGGGCATCCTGACGGAGTACGTGGCTACGCGGTGGTACCGAGCTCCTGAGATTATGCTGAACTCGAAGGGTTATACCAAATCGATTGATATTTGGTCAGTTGGATGCATATTTGGCGAAATGCTCAGTGGACGTCCGCTGTTTCCTGGCAAACATTGTATCCTTTTCATGGTTGGGTTGGGTTGTGTGGGGGTGGGGTAGGTACCATTTAAATTTATCTACAGTACTTTCGTTTTCCGACAATTGATTGATTTATCTAAGGATTTGTTCCAATGGTATACTGTAAAAGAGTATGTATACAGTTTATTCAGGGTTTTTTGACAGTCAAGATTTTAAATACCGATAATAGACTTTTCTGGCTTTTAATCAACCCCAATGTTGATCGCGTTTTCACTTTGTTTTCTGTTGCTTCCGTAACAACTTGTAGGTTCTGTAACGTAATTTTAAAGCTGCTAATTCTACTCCTTAGCCGGACCAACTACGACAATCTTATTTTGTGGTCTGTTGGTAACAATTGAAGTCAAGTTTTCTGAGGTATACCAACCTTACTTGTTGATCTTTCGGACGATAAACGTAGAATTCATTTCATTCATTTGGTTGGTGACGTGGTCACCTCTTCATTATTTCCCATATTTATACGACATAACAAACGATCGATTTCGATGGCTTGACAAGCGTAGACAAACGTGGAAGAATAACAAAGTTTCTTGGCTGGTAGACGGCATCCTTGTGACGTCGCCACTGTTCGCAAAGATTGACGAGACCGCCTGATTTTTTGTCAGGGTTATCTCCCTTAGCCCAAGGGCTACATATAATATACGTATACATTTAGATACCTTTTAAGTATCCTGGGTGTATGTTCGCACCCACCCGCCGTAGCGGAAGCCCAGTTATACCGCTGTGCACTCGGACCCTGCTGTTATTAGTCTAGATGCCTGTTGGCACCTAGTCCAGGATGCACCACGTGGAGGACTAACAATCAGAAATATCACCATCATTGGAAATTGAGACTTTATAAGTATTACTCAAATCCTCAGGATCATTAGCATCCCTTAAACGTAGAATTTCACTAAATAATTTTCTTTATCTAATCGAAGGTTGAATTTCCTGTCGACTTTTACTCAACCCTGTCATCTGGGTTGTGCTATAATCTTTTTGCCGTTATCAACCAGAATGGCGTCCTTTTATTGTTTCCGTGGATTTTTACAGATATTAGGTTGCTAACCTTGAAACTGGTTATAGTGGTTCATTTCCGATCTTCTCTAGGCGGACTAGTATTGCAATTCTAAAATTGTATAAAGATATAGGACCAACTGGGTGTACATTTGATTTTATTGTCCTAGCTAAGATTTTATTAGTCTAGAAGTATAATTCTTTGGTTTATGAGTTACTTTGATTCGAAATTGTAATTCTGCATTTGTACATTATTACACCGCCAATTTTTCTTCACTTGGCAATGTTCGATTGTAGATGTTGAACAACTTTCGCTCATTCTTGGCGTTCTTGGTTCTCCAAGTCGCGAGGATCAAGTGTGGATTGTAAATGACAAGGTTAGTTTCTGATTTGACAAAATGACGTTTTACAATGTAGGCTACATCCACTGTAAATATAGACATAATATAAGTTGGTGGCAGAGCCACCTGTTCATCAATTCCAAGTTCATACAGTAACTGTAATTCATATAGAAAGAGGCTGTCGGATACCAATTAAACATGGGACGGGGGAGAAATGAATTTTCTTGTCCAGAAAACCGTTTCGTTGTGACGATGCCAGAGTTTGCATGAATTGACGAAGTGGTTTTCTTTGGGGTTGACGCCAGTTGACAGATCTACAAGCCTAACCGGTTACATATGATAAATAGATACTTTTTAAGAATTTTGGGTGTATGCTAGCACCTATTCACTGAACGGGAATCCAATGAAAGCCCAATTATACCGCTGTAATGCATGTTGACTCCTATTCCAGGATGCACCACGTGAAGGAGGATTATTCAGGAATATCACCATTATTGAAATTTGAGTCTGCAAGTATTATTCAAATCCTAAGGATTATTAGGCATCCCATTCCCTATATATATATATATATATATATATATATATATATATATATATATATATATATATGATTAGAACCAACAAAGCGTATTGTGCAGTTGTTTTGGCTTTGTTGCTTGGTTAGTCTTTTTCTATAGGTGGATATTTAGCTGTTCCATTGTTATTGGAATTGGTTAATGGAAACAACCTAACTTTCAGCCATCGCCTTTGAGATAACTAAATCATTGTAAAGTCTTTGTAATTGTAATGTTGCAAGTCTGTATTGTTCTCAAGTGTTGAATAGCTTTTTGAAATTGTTTTGGAACGGGAAATTGTTTATTATTCGTGCTTATTAATATAACAATAATGATAATACTTTTAATCATAAAATGGATGAATGCTTGTCAATTAAAATAGTTCAACAACATATTAACAATTGTCATGTTGTTCTTTCCATTTATGTTGTTTCACTAACCATTCATGTTTATTTTCATTGGTGACTTGGTCACCTTCAATATTTTCTATATTTCTATATGAACGATCGACTTCGATGGCTTGATAAGCGTAACAAACGTAGAGGAATAACAAAATTTCTTGGCTGGTACGCGGCATTTTTGTGATGTTGCCACTGTTTGCAAAGATTGACCGTCTATTTTTTTGTCGGAGTTATCTCCCTTAGCTACATGTAGTATACATATACATATACATATATCTTTTAAGTACCTTGGGTGTATGCTTGCACCCACCTACCAAAACGGAAGCCCAGTTATATTGCTGTGCACTCGATTCCTGCTGTTATTAGTCTAGGTACCTAGTTCAAGATGCACCACGTGGAGGAGGAACGTTTTCTCTAACCTTTTTTCCCTAATAAATAATGTATCATATTGACCAAATAATCTATGTTTATGTAATACGTTTTTCCAAATCTTGTTTTTTATTTGAAGGCTAGAAGTTTTGTGCACAAATTTAAAGACAATTTACGAAAACCATGGAAAGATATTTATCCGATGGCTGATGAAAAAAGTAAGTAACGACTGAATATTTTTAATGACTATATAGTTTTAGACTTGTTTAACAAGAGTGTACCAATTTTATGGAGTAGTTTGATGATACGAATTTTAGTCATTTAATTGAGAAGTTTACTTGCGAAGTTCTGTATTACTTTTTCAGGCTTGTCCATGTCTCTGTTGCAAATAGTTTTACAGAGCTCCAATCTGGCCAAGATACCTGATTCATCACCTCGTGATATTATTTTTAAAAATTATATTTTTACTACTTTAAATGCTTTACGGGAAATCCATCTTTCAGCAGTGAAGCCAAGCGGAGGTTCATATTTATTGACCGTGGTGGGGATCGAACTCATGTTCACCCAGCCTTAAGTTGAGCGCTGTGCCGCTATACCAGCCCGACAGTGTGGATGTAGAAGGCTGAAACATGAGTTGTTGATTGTTTTTTGGAACTCCAGAAATGGTGCAAAATATGACAATAAGTCTCAGAGATATCAGTTCTCGTATTGACTTACGGATTAATTGTTTAAATACCTTTCGTCTTTAAGTCAAACAATTATTTGTCCATCAACATTACTGGACAAAATATTGATACTGTTGATTCCTTTACGTATCTGGGAAGCATCATTAGTAAAGACGGAAAAACCGAAATTGATGTTAAAGCCAGACCTGGAAAGGCAATATCAGTCTTCCATGGACTGAAATCAATATGGGTATGTTCTTCCATTCGCCTGAAGACAAAACCTCATTTGTACGCATCAATCATTATACCTACAGCAATATATGGGAGTGAAATGTGGAAGATAAGATGGTGGATGTTTTTCATCGCCGGTGTCTTAGAAGTATTTTAAAGATTACCTGGTGCGATCACATTTCAAATGATGTGATCATGAGAAGAACTTACTCTCGTCCACTACATGACATCATTACAATTAAACGAAGACAATTACTTGGTCAAATTCTACGTTTACCACCCAAAGGACCAGCAAGAACAGTTTTGGAATGGACAATTGTAAATGGTAAAAGAAAGGTTTGTAGACTACAGAAAACTTGACTAAAAACTATTTAAGGAGATCCAATTGAAATGAATGTTTTATGGGATCAACCAAACTGTTTGTCAGAATGTTCAAACACATAGAAGCATTTTGTTCTTATGTTCTCTTTGAATTACGAGACTTTGTTATTGTTGTTGTTATTGTTTTTTGCCGTAATTGTTGTCTTATTGCCTCATGCTCATTTTTTAAAGCAAAAGGGTTTTGTAATAATAAGTGAGTTATACCGCTTTACACTTGGTCCCTACTGTTATTAGGTACCTGATCCAAGATCTACCACGTAGAGGGGGAACAGTCCGGAGTATCATCATCATTGGAAATTGAGACTTTATAAACATTAATTTAAACCCTCTGGATTCTTAGAATCAATGCTTACTCGATAGAAAAATGTGTTTGTAGATATATTCAAACAATTAAATTATTAAAATATTGTTTACCAAAGTTCACTAAATTAAAGTTTTGCCACTAACTATTATTATTATTATTATTATTATTAACAGTTTTACATATTTTTACTTACGAAACATTTTTGTACAGTCCTTTTTGAATATTTCTTTACTAACTGCTGTGCGTATTAATTGATAAAAACAAGCGCAAATCGATTTCAAGTTGTCACTGTATTTTGTACTTTTAACTGTACTATAAACAATTTATTGAATGGTTTTTAAAGGCCTTAATAGTTCATGTCATATCTGTCCAATTTTTCCAGTTTTTTATTCTTAAACTTAAAAATGCGATTGGAATAGATCACAAAAGCCATTTTTTGTACAAAAATTACTACCAGGCACGTGTTTTGATTACCATCATTATTTGGTTTATTTTACAATCATTTTACTGGTTTCTTTAGGTGTTGTACTAAATAAATATGTAATACTTCATACGTACGCACTAATTAGTTTATTCGTTTTTGAATGCTTATAAAAATCTTTTCATTATTTTAAAAAGTTTTAATATCGTAATGTTAATGATTCTGAGGATTTGAGTAGTGTTTATAGTTTCAATTTTTAATGATATTTCTGACTATCATCTCCACGTGATGCATTTTGCAGGGATTGAATGGACAGCGCTATAATTTGGCGGGTAGATACTTAATAGGTATGTTAGCCACTGGACTATAGGAGATAAGCCTGACAAAAATTAGGCAGCTTTGTCAAATTTTGTGAACAAGGATGCCATCTACCAACCAATAAAACTTTGTTATTCTTCCATATTTAGTATGCCGTATGCATATGAATGAAATTTTAATTAATTTGGCGTTAAATGAAAATATAGTTGTTTTCCATTTGTAGCTTTAGATCTGCTCGATCGCTTGTTAACATTCAATCCAATTACACGAATAACAGTCGAAGAATCACTTGCTCATCCATATTTGGAATGCTATTACGATCCCAGCGATGAAGTTAGTCAATTTATACATTAATTTATTGTTAGCGGGATGTTATTTGTTTATTTGTATTTTTACTACTTTTACGGAAAATATTTTATCAAAGCAGAACGTAGTGCCGGGAATCGAATCCATGCCCTCCCAGATTCGAGTCGAGTTCTGTACTGTTAGATCACCCCTACAATGTTCTGCATTATTAATGTAAGACCCATCCGTGATAAATACTCCCAGACTAAACAATTTTAAGCACAATTTCATCGTTAAACAGCTATTCTTACTTATACTGTTTGATGTTTGTCTGATGTATCAGTGATAAAGTTCCAAACGGTATATATTTACGAATTATAAAAGTCTTTGCCTAACCCCGATGTGTATAAGTAAAAACCAAATTCTAGTTAACTATTACTTTTAATACGATACTGAATAAAAAAGGTGAAATTCCATTTTAGAAATATTTGTTTGTTGTTTATTGTTTACGTGGTTGTTGTGTGTGTAGGAAATGGATGTTTAGTAAGTGAATATTAAGTAAAGCATTGAGCGAGCGTTTGCATTCAGTGCCGGTGGTTTACCTCAAATTCAACTTTGTCCGGCTTTGAGTCTAGCTACCTTTGTTTACTTCTATTAGTCAACATTGTACAATAAATTGCGACGTTGTATTTCTAACTGCTCCTCCTCCACGTGGTGCATCCTGGACTAGTTGCCCACAGGAATCTAGACTAGTAACAGCAGGGACCGAATGCACAGCGGTATAGGTGGGATTCTGCTACGGTAAGTTTATGCAATTATACACTCAGGATACTTAAAATGTATCTCGACGAATGTGTATACCATAGCTTGTGAGGTAACTTTGACAAAAAATCAGGCAGCTTCGTCAATGTTTGCGAACAGTGGCACGTCTATTAGCCAAGAAACTTTGTTATTATTCTGCTTTGATTACATAATCGAAATCGATTGTTTTAATATGCCGTAAAAATGTAGAAATAATAAAGACGTGACTACATCATTAATTAAATGAAATGAATGAATGTTGTATTTGGTATATTTCGGAGTATTAGCAATCCCATGTGGTTTTACATAAATTCATTTTGGCTAGTGACGTGGTCATCTTTTCACTATTTTCCTTATTTATACTGCATATAAACGATCGATTTCGATGACTTGATAAGCGTAACAAACATAGAAGAATAACAAAGTGTCTTGGCTAGTAGACGGCATTGTTTTGACGTCACCATGGCTTGCACAGATTGACGAAGCCGCCTGATTTTTTGTCAGGGTTATCTCCTTTAGCCCAATGGCTACATATGGTATACGTATACCTTTAATTATCCTGGGTGTATACTTGCAGCCATCCGCCACACCGGAAGCCCAGTTATATCGCTGTGCACTCGCTTTCTGCTGTTCTTAGGTTAAATGCCTCTTAGCACCCAGTCCAAGAAGTACCGCGTGGATGAGGAACAGTCAGGAGTACTACTATCATTGGAAATTGAGATTTTATAAGCATTACTCAAGTCCTCAGGATCATTAGCATCCCTTTTACATAGATGGACAAGTATATTAAGATATTAGCAGCTATTGTTCTCCAACACACACACATACACACAGTAGAGAAAGGCGTTTATGCACAACAACAACAATTGTTGGTGGTAGAGTCAACTTTTTTATGAATTCCAAGTTTGTATAGCATCTCGAATAATCGTCCCCAATTGTTCACAATTTTCTGAAACATGCCAGTTCATCGACTTAGCCATTGTTTCCAAGATACACACGTGTTATTTTGTTTGTTTGTGTATTTTGCACAGCCCGTATCCGAGAAGCCGTTTTCGGTCGAGGAGGAGTTGGACAATTTGCCCGTTCACGAACTAAAACAAAAAATTTTTAACGAAGTTCGACAATTTCATGAATTGACCAATAGCTAAACGGACAGACTTCACGCAACGCTATATTGATCGAGTGTTGGTGCAATTATTCAAAATTGATTTAATTTCCTATTTTTGTTTTGTTATTTTTTTCAGTTTTACTTTTGTATGCACACACACACACACACAAAGAAGAGTGGTATTAACATACTTACCAATGTGCCTTCCTTCTGCACATAATTTAGCAATTATTATATTTCTATTATTATTATTACTGGTCTTATCCTTGTGATTGCAATTGAGTAATATTCTCTTTCTCATTTTGGTGCATTGTACATGTGACGTGAATGTGTGGCTATCATGTGATGCCAATGTCATGTCTGATGGTTCTTTCCTGACTTTATTTTCGCATTCTCAAAAAAGGTAATTTTTTCTTTAGCCTGTTGAGTATGGCCGTATATACAGCAAACACGTACTTACTTATCTTATCTTCATTTCGCCTATCGTCTTTCTGTATTACACACACACACACGTACATCATTTATTAGCTCATTACGACAGTGTTTGCGTTATATACGAAAAAATAAGTTTCATCTTTTCAATTTATTTTTTCAATTGTAGATTTCTTTTGTTTTAATATGTAGATGATGATGATGATGGTTTATAACTTTTGTAGTTTGGATGATTTACAATAATTGATTGTGTTATTTGAATATTGCAAGTTATTTCATATTAGAATAAATAATGTTTTTTTGCAAATTTTCTTAAAATTGAGTATAAAAATATAGAAATTATGTATATTATTTACCACATTTTTATTGTTATTAATCGTTAGATGAATGGAATTGAAATTAATGGCAATTAAATTTTTTAATTTACTGCAACATTCTGGGATGATAATGATTCTGAGAATTTGAGTAATGCTTATTTTTTTATTTATGTTTGCTACTTTGAATGTTTTACGGAAAACATCTTTCACCAGTGGGCATTTTAGCGAAGCCGAACGTGGGCCCGCATTTTAGCATTGATGGTGGGATTCGAACCCAGGTCTAAATCGAGCGTTGTACTGCTAGAACACGCTGGCACAATCTCTAATAATAGTGATATTCCTAACTGTTTGTCCTTCACGTGGTGCATCCTGGACTACGTGCACAGCTGTATAACTGGGCTTCTGCTTTAGTGGGTGGGTGCAGGCATAAATCCTGGGTACTTAATAGGTATCTTGAGGTATATGTATACCATGTGTAGCCCTTCGACTAAGGGAGAACCGTAACAAAAAATCAGGCAGCGTTGTTAATTTTTGCGAACAGTTGTGCCATCACAAGGATGCCGTCGATTAACCCAGAAACTTCATTATCTGTGTTTGCGGTAATTAAACTCGATCGTTTGATATACCGTACAAATAGAAGGATAATTGAGAAGTGACTACGTTGCCAAATATAATGAATGAATTGATAAAAAATTAGGCACTTTTGTCAAACTTTGTAAATAGTGACATTGTTACGACGAATTATTGTGGTTGTTGAGGGAGTCACTTCTTGATTATTCCTATATTTATGTAGCCTATTCAACTATCAATTTTGATGGCTTGATAGGTACAACAAATGTGGGAAAATGGCCAAGCTTTTTGGCTGACATTCTTGTAATGTCACTTTTCGCTTAGAGTGACAAAACCGCCTGATATTTTATCAAGATTATCTCTCTTGGCCTAACACACCTTTAAAGATCGCTGAAGTATATTGGGTGTATGCTTGCAGTCATTAACCAAGGCGGAATGCAGGTATACTCCTGTGCACTCAGTCCCTGCTGTGCTGGGGGAGACCGACCCCTACTTAGCGCGTCCACAGGTGGCGGATAGTGGAAAAAACTTGGTTACTACATAATATTTTGTTTGGTATACAAATTGTTCAGTGTAACGGTAAACGATCGTTTGTAATACTAAGCAGATATGTCACAAATGAACTGCAATTATTAGAAAAACAAATCAATGAAAAATGCAATATTCCTTCCTGTACTCCTTTTAATAAACCTAGGTGTATTGTAAAATAATACAACAATTGCCTATTGGAACTTCGCTGTCCATTTTCCCTTTGGACTTTCCGAATTAACATTAAAACTATTTCAAAGAAGGTAGGCATAATCACTGGTATTCCATTCGATAAAAATTAACATTTTCTTAAAATAGTTATTTTTTACATTAAATAATTAATAGGTTTTTATAACCATTCAAAAACGAATAAATTAATTAGTGTTTGTGTACGAACTATTTAGTACATCACCTTAACATACCAGTAAAATATACCAAATAATGATGGTGAAAGCACGCGCTTGACTGCAATGTTTGTACAAAAAATGTGAGAATACACTAGAAAAGAACGGCTTTTGTGATCTATTCAAATCACGTTCATTTTTAAGTTAAAAAACAAACCAGATATGACAGTTCATTGTTTAGGCCTTCAAAACTATTCAATAAATGTTGGTATTTTTATGATATATTTAAAAGTATAAAACACTGTGACTGTTAGAAACCAATTTGCGCTTGTTTCTTGTCAAGTTTGTAGAAAGAAGATTAGAATAATAAAATAATTTATGATTGTGCGTAGATGATAAATTTGAATAATCCGTTTAAGTGGATTTATTATATGCTTACAATAACTTACAATATAACTGAGTAGATTACAGGCAAGCCTTATGTAATTTAATTATGTCAAATCGTGTTTATATCTGTTCATTATTATTATAAAACGTTTATTTATAAACATTTATCAAAAACAACTTTTTTATATTTTCCAGTCATAACCACTTAATAATTAAGCCATATTGATCATTATAATTATCGATTTTTACTTTAAATGTACAAAAATCACATTTTGTGTGTTGTCTCCACTTACTGATTTAAATAATGTGGTTTGTAGAATTACGTATATATATATATATGGAATTGGTAATTTTTTAACGTGATTGAATAAAATCTTGTGTTGGTTTGTCTGTTATTGTAATGCATGTAGGTATATAACTTATGTCTAACTATTATCAATTAACGATTACTGAGTTTAATTATCATACCCCATCCATGTACTTATTAACTTTTTTCTTATCAATATTTGGACTATTAAAACGAGATTTTGCTGTTACTACAAGATGTACATCCCGTTTTTGTAAATTGTTAAAAATAACTTATAACCGTTTGTTAAATAAAACACGAGATCAAAAAATATCTAAGTTGCAATTTTTCATTTCTTGCTCTAACTGTCCACTACGAAAAAATGTGCGCGCATTACATGTTCAACATTGGTTAGGCTTTTGGCATTAAAAATTCTGTAAATCGAAGACTGAGCTTCTTTTTGACTTTTACTCAATTATTTCTTTGCCGTTGTTTGCCGGAATGGCGTCTTCTTATTGTTTCGGTAACAATATAGATTTTTTTACAGAGGCCAGGTTGATAACCTTGCGCGCTCAAACACTCCTCCTTTATCCAGGCTTGGGACTGGCTACATTGAATCATTTCTGGTCCAAACACTAGACTGTCATTATTAATCAACCAAATAGAAGATAAGAACACTTATTTACGGTATGAAAAATTACTAATTGGCAAAAACATTCGCAAGTTCATTAAGACTATAAATATCTATCAAAATTGGAATAAATAAATTTGAAAATTTAATCCAAATATTAACTAACTTCAAGGAATTTTAATATACTATTTTACATGAGAATTTGTGATAATGTGCTACTGTCTATTGACTATATATCCTCTTAAAAATTGTACGTACTTTAGCTATTATTTTATTAATGATATTAGCTTTTATGTATGTTTATGTTAAATGCATCTCTTGGTGGAATGTTAAAGCTTTGTAGCAATAATAATATTAGTATATTGAATGGATAAAAAGGAGAAAACGTCTGTTGGACAATTAATTTAATGAAAGAGTGATTGCAACATTTTAGAAGCTACCATTAATATATATATATATATATATATATATATATATATATATATATATATATATATATATATATATATATATATATATATATATATATATATATATATATATATATATATATTAAAAACCAGTTTTAAACAATTAAACTACTAACTATTATTTTAGTCGCAACCCTTAAAATGTGTAACCAATCAAGTTGCGCTGCATTTTACAAAACAGTTAAGAGACTTGTGTGCTTCGCCAATCCTAATCATTATGTTGTCTGAAACTCTACCGTAGCCGGTCCCGATTCTGGTTGAAAAAAGAACTTGGTTTCTGTAAAACGAACATGACTAAAGAAACAACATGGTTCTGATGACGGGGTTTGGAAAAATCCGAATAGAATTTCAATCTTCAATGCCAAGAAATAATGTACAATCATATGGAACAATCGGTTTATTATTGTGTCAAGGTTATCAATGGGTAGAGTTCAGATCAACAATCAACCACTTGCTGTATTGTTGTTTGGTTCTTTAATCAATGAATGTTGTTTGGAACCCCCAAATCGTCCTTTCAATCCAGAGATGCTAATAATCCTGAGGATTTGAGTAATGTTTACAAACTCTCAAATTTTAATGGTGGTAATATTCCTGACTGTTCCTCCTCCACGTGGTGCATCCTGAACCATGTGCTAACAAGCTTCTAGACTATTAACAGCAGGGACCCAGTGTACAGCAGCATAACTGGGCTTTTACTGGATTCCCGTTCAATGAATGGGTGCTAGCATACACCCAAGATGCTTAAAGGGTATTTCAAGGTATCTATTTACCATATGTAGCCGGTTAGGCTTGTGGATCTGCCAACTGTCGTTAATCCCAAAAAATATCGCCTCGTCAATTCCTGTAAACTCTGGTGTCGTTACAAGGAAACAATCTTCTAGTCAAGAAATTTCTATTTTATTTGAATTTCGCCGAACGCCATTATCAGAATCATGCTGTTTTTACTTCTTTGCCGCAATTCAATAAAATAATGTCCTCTTTTTAGCAATATTGTTTGACAGAGGCCAGGTTGTCAATCTTAGGCTTAAACTTTCCATTTTCTCAATTGGACTTGAGACCAGCTAAATTTGAAATAAAAATATTAGACGTTAACTGTAAAATAAACTGATATTGTATATTGTTTTCATTCCAATATGTAAAATTTTAGTATATATATACTTGACTTCAAGTGTGTACAATGTATAAAGCTTTTAGACGAGTTTATGGTTATGTTTTCTCTTAAAAAAATTAATGGAATAGGTCTTAATGTGTGATACTTTGAATTAATGTTTTTCATATTGCAATTAATAAATAAAAGTAGGATTTTATTCGTTTTACTAAATGTATGAGATTTATTATATAATGCCAGTCATAATCAAAATCATTAATCAATATTTTAACTGATACAACAAACATATATATATATATATATATATATATATATACATCACGTTTATATAATATCTAGATCATATTTGCAATAAAGTTTTCAACAGATAAATTATATAATTTCTAGGTCATTATTGGATAGAAAATATAATTTGTTTTTATACATGTGGACAAATGCATAGTCTAATTGATAACCATATTGCATTCCTTTGCATAATTTGTGTACCAATATATTTCCGTTGTGTTTGGCAATCAATACAACATAAAGGCTTGCGGATTTTGTTTAGAATTTGATTTCAAACACAACCGCCACGATCAGCAAAAGGCAGTTATGCCACAATTTTGCATAGTAAAAATAAAAGTAAACAAATTGTAAAGTAAAACAAGCTTTAACAATACGATGTTGACAAGGTATAATCTGAATTTTATTTTAATATGGATTCCAAATTGTTTCGGCTTTGGATAGAACAAGCTAACAAGATGGTACGACGTCGCCGTGTTACTGTTATTTTCTTTAGATATGTTCAAAAATGTGTAAACATTTTTGTTTTATATTTAATTCGAGGCCTCCATGTGAGCGTTGAACGATTAACGAAAACAATACTCTAGTCTATATTTTGGAAAATATACATTAATTTTTTATTCCACCATTGAAATTAATGTACTTTAGTCATATAAACTGTAAAATCCTTGACTAAAATAAACATTATATTTATATAATTTCCTCAAGACGACACGAACCTTAATATAATTGTAACTTTTTGAAAATCATTTTAAAATATACTGGAAATGGTTGGAGAAATAAAAATGGTCAATTAAGAAAAATAATTATGTAATGCAAAATCAAATTCTACAACATGAGGTTGAAATACGTGGAAACCCCGTACATTAAACGCTTTTGAGAAACATTCTAGAAATCAATGAATATTAATGAAAATATTAAATATGCACAGCTTTTATTATCTATTTTTATACATGTGTACATATTTGTTTTTTCAATTTTTTTAAATGTCAATATTTTGTTTTTATAATGATATTAGTAAAGTATTTTACTTATGCTATGATAATGTTCAACAAATGTTTTAGTGCAACTTGGATGTGCTTCATATAATAAATCTACTTTTTATCTACTTTTTGTAATCAAAATTGAGGTTTATTTTCATTTGCCAAGTTTTATAAGTAGTAGTCAGCAAAATTTTAACTTTTACTATAAAGATGTTTTTAACTTTGAGTTTTAAACACAACATAAGTTGATTTCAGAGCCACCTTTTCATTAATTCCAATTTTGAATAACTTCTTAAATTCCCGCACGAAAATGTTCTCCGATACAAATTGCGACAACGCCAGTGTTCACAGGAATTGACGAGGCGATCTTCTGTAGGGTTGACGCCGGTTAACGAATCCACAAGTATAACCGGCTACATTTGGTAACTAATTACCTTGAGATACTTTTTAAGCATCTTGAATGTATGCTAGCACCTATTTACTGAACGGGAATCCAGTGAAATCCCAGTTATGCCGCTATGCATTCGGTCCCTGTTGTTATTAGTCTAAATACTAGTTAATACCTGGTCCAGGACAAACAGTCAGGAATATCACCATCATTCAAAATTGAGACTTTATAAGCATTACTCATAAAAAAAAATTTAATATATGCTTTTGGGTTTTTTAAGACAAATCAATTACCAAAAGAAACAAAAACGGTGACAAAATACATCCTTGGCGTACGACTGCGACAATTTCGAACAAAGCAGTACGACCATTTTTTGTTCGAACACAACAAATTGGATTTTGGTTTAACGAAAGCAAAAGATTAACATATTCCAACGGAATTCTGTAAAGCTTGACGGTTTTAAGTAGAGGTTTATATATTATTAAAACTAGAACATACAAAATAATTCTGGTTTTTAAATTTTACAAATTTTAGTAATTTTAAACAATTAAGATGTTCGTATTCCTACATTAAAACAAAATCATTTCTTTCAATTATTACTTTCTCCTTTTTGATTTACACATTAATGTGTGGATTATGCACAAAATTAATTTTAACACACAGATATGCAATTAATAAAAAAGTTAACTTTATTGCAAATCAATAAAGTTGTATTTTTTATGTTGTAGCACAATTAAAAGAAAGCTAACAGTGTTCAAAACAAACAAAACACAAATTATTACTATTATTATTATTTTTATTATTATTATTATTATTATTATTATTATTATTATTTGTTCTTGTAAACCTCAATTGACGTTTATTTAATAGAACCTTAGAAGTGGATAATGCACTCGGTCCCTGCTGTTATTAGTTTAAATACTTGTTGGCACTTAGCCTAGAATGCACCACATGGAGGACAAGCAGTTAGGAATATTACCCTCATTATAAATTAAAACTACATAAACATTACCCAAATATATATATATATATATATATATATATATAGTACATGTTAATTATTTGCGCATTTAACATTAAAAAGTAATAAACATTATAAAAAGTACATTTCCTTCATGTTGTAAAATTGCTTGGTTAAATAAGTGAAAAGTAGAAATTATGACGAATGACTATTGTTGTAGTTGGTCTCAAACAAGAACAAGGGTTAAATGCTTTAAACAGCAAGTTATTTTTGTAAAAAATAATTTGTATATCAAGAATTAATAGTAGAAAAGTAGAACAGATGTTATTAAGTGCTTATAAAGTGTCAATTTCCAATATTGATGATAATCCTGACTGTTCCTTGTGTTACACTGCAATCTTACCGTAAAATAAAAATTATTAAATCACAAATTACACAGTACTTGTGTTCTTATTTACAATATTAATTCATTAAATGAAAGCCTTTTTATATTTAATAACATTTTAGACATATCTAATGCTTACTTTACATTTACAAAAATAATTTCTATTAATAAACGTTAAAACAACTTTTATTATAAAAATAAAGAATATTACTACAATGCATTATAACTTTTACGTTTTAAAATTTATTTTATTTTGTGTAGTGCTGGAGTAATGCAATATATAATTTGACGTAATGAATAAGAGTTTATTTCCACTTTAGTTCATTTTGGTTAGTGACGTGATCACCTCTCTATTGTTTTCCATATTTATACGGCATAGTAAATGATTGACTTCGATGGCTTGGTAAACGTAACAAACGTCAAAAAATAAAAAAGTTTCTGGAATGGCCGACGGTATTCTTGTGACGGCGCCACTGTTCGCAACAATTAATGAAGCCGCCTGAGTTTTTGCCAGGGTTATCTCTTTCAGCCGAGTGGGTACATATGATATGCGTATACCTAAAGATACCTTTTAAGTATCTTGGATGTATGCTAGCGGAAGCCCAGTGATACCGCTGTGTACTAATTCTAAATTGACATTATTCATTTTTTCATTCATTTTGGTTGATGACGTGGTCACTTCTTCATTATTTCCCATATTTATACGACATGTAGAACGATCGATTTCGATGGCTTGGCAAGCGTAGACAAACGTGGAAGAATAGCAAAGTTTCTTGGCTGGTAGACGGCATACTTGTGACGTTGCCACTGTTTGCAAAGATTGACGAGACCGCCTGATTTTTTGTCAGGGTTATCTCCCTTAGCCCAAGGGCTACATATAATATACGTATACATTTAGATACCTTTTAAGTATCCTGGGTGTATGTTCGCACCCACCCGCCGTAGCGGAAGCCCAGTTATACCGCTGTGCACTCGGACCCTGCTGTTATTAGTCTAGATGCCTAGGGGCACCTAGTCCAGGATGCACCACGTGGAGGACTAACAGTCAGAAATATCACCATCATTGGAAATTGAGACTTTATAAGCATTACTCAAATTCTCAGGATTATTAGCATCCCAATTTGACATTATATATAAATACTTCACTGAAAGCGCTAAACGCATAACATCTACGTAGTCAAACAAGAGAACAGACTACCGAAAAAACCTTTTGGTTATTTTTATTTAATTTTTATTGTTAGAATGTTTTATAAAGGTTATTTAAGATACCTTATGATACCTTTTAGATAACCTGAGTGTATGCTTCCACCCATGCATTGTAGTAAAATCCCAGTTATACTGCTCTACACTCTGTCCCTGTTGTTATTAATCTAAATGCTAGTAGGCACCTAGTCCAGGAGGGACCAGATAGAAAAGGGCAAATTGGTTTACCGCAATGCAACTCAAATTCATGTTTAATTTTATTTTACTACTTTGAATGCTTTACAAAAAGTATCTTTCAACTAGTGGACATTTGTTAGCAAAGCCAAACGTGGGCCCGCACTTAGTGTCGGTAGTGGAATTCAAATCTGTGCCCACCCAAATCCAAGTCGAGTGCTGTACCGCCAGACCACCCCGGCAGAAAAACAAATAAATCAATTATCAGAAAGTATTATGCACAAATTGAAAGTGATATTCACATGGACCATCTTTGTTGCACAAAGAATTTAAAGGGCTAAAAGGGTTTGGAATTAATAAAAAAAATTGTTATTTAAAATTCAGTTGGTACCGACCTTAATTTTGAATTAAGAAAAGATACGGTTACAAAATAGAGCTAAAACATTGTAACTGTAAAAAATGGGTTTTGTCGATAACGCGTCTTTCAACCAGTGGATATTTGTTAGGGAAGCCGAACGTGGACCCGCTTTTGGTGCCGGTAATTGTAGGATTAAATTCACCCAGTTTCGAAGCGAGCGCGTACCGCTATACCACTACGGCATGTTTCCGATTATGCACTTCCTAATTGTACCTATTTTTGTATGTTGAAAGCTACTCATTTCTATTACAGTATTTACTAGGCCAATAACTAGAATTAACTTTATAATAAACTTCCATATATTGGACATAACTTACTGTGTTTTGTGTTAAAGTATGTTGATTACTTTTTAATTTTATTATCGTTGTTGCTGGAAGCATACTCTATTAAATGGAAAAATAAACATTACATTTGACAAGTATTTGCACAATTTTTAACCATTTATAATTGTAATTACATTCATTTTAATGTGTTTTATTGAACAAAATATTATTAATAATGAATTAATCTTACTGTTAATAAATCTGTTGATTAATGAATTGTATTTATTTATGCTTTTATAAATATGCATGTATATTATTTACCCTGGATTAGTTAGCTAATCTCTGTATTTAATTAATTTAAAGTTACAATAGTAACGCATTTATTATTGCTTTTTTAATAAAATTATTAAGTAATAATAATAATAATAATTATTATTATTATCATTATTATTATTATTATTATTATGCATATATTTCAGTTTATATAAACATTGTATTGAAGATAAAATGTATTTAATATTTCTAATTAAAATAGTATAAAATTCAGTTCAAAACAAATTATGCAATTTAACTAAGCTGAATTGATATGTTTTATATTTGCATGTAGTAAAACTTGTTCAACTTAATCGATTAAAAATAAGAAGTAATAAAAAGGATGCTGATTGGATAATAATATTTATAACTTTCTAAATGAATAATTTTACGTTGAACACAGTCGGTATTTGCAGTTGTTAGTACACATTGAATTCCTACTTTTCCCTCAACTACTAGATTAGCACATTAGAAACGTTTGTTATCCTGTTTAACCAATCCCATAAAAGTGACATCTGTTACTTTTGGAAGTTAATATTTTAACAATCAGCGTTACTTAAAAATTGCACCAACTTATTCAATTTTAAAAAACCTCTGCTTTACCCAATTATAAAATTATGTTAAGAAAATTAAGGACATAGAAAAACTCATATTTTATGTCTAAAATATATTGTAAAAATTTTCTATTAAAGCCATTCCCAAGTTTGGTCGAGAAACGAACGTTTGAGCGCAAGAT
Organism: Cardicola forsteri; assembly: GCA_025895645.1. Classification (NCBI taxonomy): domain Eukaryota; kingdom Metazoa; phylum Platyhelminthes; class Trematoda; order Strigeidida; family Aporocotylidae; genus Cardicola; species Cardicola forsteri. Next base: position 156,501 of record JAKXYG010000647.1, read on the forward strand.
TAGAAACCGCGTCTCTGTAAAACAATGTATTGCCATAGAAACAACAAAAGGATACCATTTCATACGGTAAAGAAGAAAAAGTAACTCGATTCTGATATGGGAGTTTGGCATAAAATCCGAAAAGAATTTTAATCTTCAACATGCACAATCTTTACAGCCAAACATTTAATGTACAACTATATGGGACAATTTTGAGTTGGCCCATGCTCTTCACAGCGAAAGGCTTTTGAAATAAATAATGAAAACAACAACAAGGGAAACAATTTTAAATGTAAAACAACTTTTCAAACGCTTCGTATCTTAGAAAAATATTGTGTGTTTATAGGTTAAAACATGTTCTTTTTGTTTAAATCTAAAATAATCTATCACATTATTGATCAATGTTTTGATGTGCTAGATTTTAATTTTTAAAAATTAATTGATTTTTTATTTAAAATTTGCACACATCTGGTATTTTTTAATTTAAACTTGTTAACAACTTCACCTTAGCCGGTCCCAACTGCGCTTGAGAAAGGAGGAGGAGTTGAGTGCAACAGTAGAAACCTGGCCTCTGTAAAAACATAATATTGCTAAAGAAACAACAAGAGGACAACATTTAATAATAATAACAATAATAATAATAATAATAATAATAATAATAATAATAATATTAATATTAATAATAATAATAATATTACTAATACTAATACTACTACTGCTAATAATAATAATAATACGAATAATAATGATGATAATAGTAAAAATAATAATAATAATAATAATAGTATTACTAATACTAATACTACTACTCCTAATAATAATAATAATACAAATAATAATGATGATAATAATAATAATAATAATATTAACAATAATAATAGTACTACTAATACAACTCCGCCTAGTTTGGATTAGAAATGATTCAATCTAGCCAGTCCCTAGCCTGGATAAAGGAGGAGGGTTTGAGCGCAAGTTTGGCAACCTGACCTCTGTAAAAATTTATACTGCTGCGGAAACAATGTAAGATGACGTCATTCCGGCAAACAACAACGTTTCTGGATGGCAAAGTTACCAGATGACAAGGTTGAGTGAAAGCCGAAAAAAAGTGCAATCTTCGATGTGCAGAATATTTAATGCCAACAAGACTTTGTTATTGTTGTTGTTGTTTTGCTGTAATTGTTGTCTTATTGCCCCATGCTTATCCTTAAAGCAAAAGGGTTTTGTATATATATATATATATATATATAATATACTACTAATAGTAATACTACTACTAATAGTAATAATAATACGAATAATAATGATGATAATAGTAATAATAATAATAATAGTATTACTAATACTAATACTACTACTACTAATAATAATAATAATACAAATAATAATGATAATGAATAATAATGATAATGATAATAATAATAATAATAATAATAATACTATATTTTTACTACTTGAAATGTTTTAAGGGAAACATCTTTTACTTCATTAATGTTTTTTAAAACCAAATATAAACATGAAAAGTTAATTCAGTACTTAAAACTATACAGCGGTTTTTCTACTATTAATAATGTTTTTTAGCTTTTCGAATGCTCATTACTCCGATTAGAGAGGATCAGAAATGAACCAATTTAGCCAATCCCAAGTTTGAATAAAGGAGGTAGATGTGCAGCTAAAGGTGACAGTCGCTCGTATGAAACTTAAGCCAAAACTATTCAATAGTTATAATGTTTCAAATTCATTCGAGACAGAACCAACAGGGATTCCTTTATAAAAGAGAAAAAAGCTGTCAAAAAATAAAATATTATTAAAAACAATTCTGTAGTGATTAGAAAAATATTGATATATAACAAATTGCGATATTGGATTACTAGTGTTTTGTTTTTGGTTACCATGGCTTAGTCACGGGAATAGTCGTTCTTATTGCAATCAATTGACCACTTATTGTACAAAACATTGTTACAATATTTACGTCATATTATTTATAGAGATACATTTCTAGTACTATTAGCTTTATATATATATATATATATAAAGACTAAAAACGTTACTGCGACTAAAGTAATTGATAAACTTTTTATACAAACCAAATAATTTGACAACACTGGATTCGAACCTGGGCACTAAATACGGGCTTATGTTTGACTTTGCTAAAATATCCACTAATTAAAGATGTCTATTGTAAAACATTTAAATTTATTTTTCATTCAGTTTATTTTGGTTGGTGACATGGTCACCTCCTCATTATTTTCTATATTTATACGGCATAGAAAACGATCGACTTCGGTGACTTGATAAAAGTAACAAATGTAAAAAAAAAAGTTTCTTGGCTGGTAGACGGCGTCCTTGTGACGTCGCCACTGTTTACAAAGATTGACAAGGCCCCAATTCTTTTGTCAGGGTTATTTCCCTTAACTAAACGTCTACATATGGTATATGTATAACTTAAGATAGCTTTTAAGTACTCTGGTTATATGCTTGCACTCACCTACCGCAGTGGAAGCTCAGTTAAACCGATATGGACCCGTACCCTGCTGTTAATAGTATAAGTGCCTAGGGGCACCCATTCCAGGGTGCACCACGTGGAGGATGAACAGTCAAGAATATCATCATTACTGGAAATTAAAACTTTATAAACATTACTCAACTCGCCAGAAACATGAATATCCCAAACATTTAATTAGTGAAAAAATATAAATATATAAGACTATATTATATTTACAAATATAATTTTATTAATATATATTAATGTTGAAATCTTTGGATAATTAAACATTTTTTAATATTTTTTTTAGTATGTGGTTTTTAAAGATATGACTCATAATTTTTTTCACTTTATGCAGGAGGAGTAGAAGTTCAATTTTGCAGCCGGTACTAAATGCAGTCCTTTAACCCCGCTTGATGAAGATCAGAAACGAACCGATCTAGCCAGTTTCAAGCCTGGATAAAGGAGGAGGGTTTGCATCAGGAAGGGCATCCGGCAGTAAAACCTACGCCAAAACACTAAAACGGTTTAAATGTTTTATCATGGTTCGATAAACGATAGGGTGTTCCACATAAACAACGCGCATGACCATTACCTGAGTTATGTGATAAATCAGCAAAGGCAACCTGGAAACGGAAGAACCAGACTAAAGAAGTTGGTCCAAAGGAGATGTATAGAAAAGAAGTTGAGATGGGGCACCTTAAACATTGGATCGTTAACAGGTAAGGGAAGAGAAATTGCTGAACTAATAGATAAAAAAGCTGAACATACTATGCCTCCAAGAGACGAAATGGAAGGGTAAGAAAACAAAAGAGCTGGCCAGAGGACACAAACTGCTGTACAGTGGGGACTCAGAAAGAAATGGAGTAGCTATCATTTTATCAAACAAGACAAGAGAGAACCTAGTAGAAGTAAAAAGGTTCAGTAAACGAGAAATGATGGTGAAACTGAACATAGGTGGTTTGTACATTAATATTATTAGCACATATGCACCCCAAGCTGGACATGAGGAAGAAGTAAAAGATAAATTCTGGGAACACCTTGAGGAAATACTTTGCAACATTTCTCTGACAAAAAAAATGATACTTGAAGTTGATTTAAACTAACATGTAGGACAGTTTAGAGAAAGTTTTGAGAGATGCCATGGCGGATGGGGAATTAGAAATACAAATGAGGATGGCAAAAGAATTTTAGAGTATATGGTCTTACAAAACATAGCCCTGATTAATACATTATTGAAGAAAAAGAGAAACTCACTGGTTACATATCGAGCGGTGGAAGACAAAGCCAGATAGACATTCTAGCAAAGAGGAGAACAGATATAAAGTGGATAAGAGACTACAGAGTGATAAATGGGGAAGAAGTTGGCACGCAACACAGGTTGGTGCTAATGAAATCAAGTTTTATAAACGAACACAAGATGGTAACAGAGATTCGAGGAAAAAAATTAAATAGTTGAAATTGAAAGAAATCAACCTTACTAAACAATTTAAAAACGAAGTCATACAGTACTGGAAGTCTTCGGAAAGAGTGCAGGGATGGTAGACATTAAACAGGAGAGAGATTATCAAAGCAGCTGAAAATATACTAGGGTTAACATTTGGGATGAAAGCACCCGCAGACAAAGAATTTTGGTGATGAAATGTGGAAGTTTAGCAGGCGGTTAAAGATAAGAAGATTAAAAAGAAGAAATGCGACCTAAATGGATTGGAAGCCGACAAGTTGGAATATCAACAAGCGAAAAGGGTATCTAAAAGAACAGCAGCAGTAGCAAAAGCAAAAGCGTGGGATAAAATGTATAAAGACCTGGTGACACCTAAAGAAGGAAAGAAGTTGTTTAATGTTACTAAAGCCAGAAATAGAGCTTTAAAAAACCAAACATACATTAAACAAATGAAAAATGAAAGTGAAATAGTATTAACATAAGAAGAGTCAATAAAGAAAAGATGGAAAGCATATTTTGAAACACTGTTAAATGGGGAAAATTTTTAGAGCAGTGATTGAAAATGGGACACCTAATCTAGGCATAACACAAGAAATATTCCAGAAATAAGTAATTAAAGAAGTAAGTAAGATGAAGAATGGAAAAGCTCCAGGACCAGACGGAATACCTATTGATGCTTGAGAATGTTTGGAAAACTATGAAATTGACAGATTAACTAAACTGTTAAATTTAATATGGAACGAAGAAAAAATTCCTGACGAGTGGAGAAAAAGTGTAGATTGGTGAATTTACAAGGAGAAGAGATATGTTCAAGACTGTGGTAACTATAGGGGTATAAAGCTTATGTCAGATACTTTAAAACTTTGAGAGAAAATTATTGATGGAAGAATCCATAAAGAAACAGACATTGGAGAAAAATAATTTAGATTTATGCCTGGACGTAGTACAAGTAATGCAATCTTCTTTCTAAAAACAACAATGGAAAGACATAGAGGGAAACAGAAATGCCTTTATGTGGTGTTTATCGACTTAGAAAAACATACGATCGGATTCCGAGACAGGAAGTGTGGAGGAGCATGAGAGAAAAAGGTCCTCTTGAAAAGTACGTGAAGATTGTTCAAGATATGTAAGATAAAGCAAAAACGTTGGTGAAAACTAGTGTGGGGATGACTGATGAGTTTTCACTAAAAGTTAGTCTACATCAGGATTCAGCATGAAGCCCGTATTTGTTTGATCTAGTTATGGATGTACTAACAAAAAATATTAAAATGGAATCTCCATGGTGTATTCTATCTGCAGATTACATTGTCTTATGCGATAGAAAACAAGAGCATTTAGAAAGACGGTTAGAGCAATGGAGACAAGCACTGAAGGATTGAGGATTAAGAATTAACAAGAAAAAGACAGTGTATATGAGTACAACAAAAGAAAATGGTGAGGAAATCAAAATGCAACACCAATAATTATTAAAAGTGTGAAGATTTAAATACCTTGGATCATTGCTAGAAAAGAATGGAGATTTGAATGCAGAGATTGCACAAAGAATACAAGCAGAATGGTATAACTGGAGGAAGCTTACAGGGGTTCTGTGCGACAGAAAGATAGCAGCAAAGACAAAAAGTAAAGTTTTCAAGACCGCAGTGAAACCGGCCCTGATGTACGGATCGGAAACGTGGAGTATTAAGAAAGATCAAGAGATAAAACTGAATTCAGTAGAAATGAAAATGCTTTGATGGTTGTTGGGAGTATTCAAATTAGATAGAATAGAAAATGGAGTAGTTAGGGGAAAACTGAAAGTCATCGAAGCTCATAAAAAAATTTAAGAATAAAGGTTAAAGTGGTACGGCCATATTCTACGTAGAGAAGAAAACGACGTTACGAGGAGAATAATGGCATTGAAAGTGGAAGGTAAAAGAAATCGTGGCAGACCAAAGAGAAGATGGTTGTATTGTGTGGAAGCCGATATGAAGGAAAAGGGACTGACAAAAATTGACGCTACGGACAGAACCAAATGGAGAATGTTGACCAGAAACAATGACCCCTCATAAAAGAGGGAAAAACTGTAAAGAAAGAAGAACTAAATGCAGTCCTTTGGTTGCTGCTGTGCTTAAATGTCCATTTGTTACAAAGAAATATGTTTACAACCGCATGTAAGTTGTGGAACAACAGAAAGGATATATCAAACAGGCTAACATGAATATACCCAAGTGAACTTATTACATGCATTTTTTAATTAGCCTTTACTGACATATCGGGTAAAGGTGAACACAAATACAATTAATTATTTTATCAAGCTTTGTTTTGTAACTAACATTGATGCGATAAACATTTAGTATGTTTTGTTTACTGTTAATTTCAGCAATTTAATAATCTATAATAATATTAAAAATGTATTTTGCATAAACATGCGTAACACAAGTGATAACGTAACGATAATGATTATTACTATAATTATAAAAATAAAATATAAATATAAATAATAATAATAATAATAATAATAATAATAATAATAATAATAATAATAATAATAATAATAATAATAATAATAATAATAATAATAATAATAATAATAACAACAATAATAATAATAATAATAATAACAACAACAACAACAACAATAGTAATAAACAAATTGATCTATTTTAATAAAATTATGTTTTAAAAAATACAAGCAAATTAAAAGACTGTATCCAGTAACTTAATACGTTCTGCATGATTATAAAAAGAAATATTAATAAAAATTCAAAGCATTCCACCTATTTGTTTTTGTGGTTTCAGTGTGCAACTATAATCACTTAATTATGCAAATAGTTTTACCTATATTTATTAATTGTGTGCTTTACATAAAATCAAAGACAATTTAAAGAGAAATGATTAAAATTAATGCGTATGTAATCTTTCTCTCTCTCTCTCTCTATATATATATATATATATATATATATAGCAAGCTCAAATACAACAACCACAGTTTCACGATTTGTGAGTAGTATTTACTCATATAATTATTTTGAAATAATTATGCTTTAATGTGGCAGAATAAACGCTGGTCTGTGTTTGTTTGTTTTCTGTTATTATAATTAATGTAAGCAAAAAAATTAAAAGTTATGTATCGCTTATTAATAAGGAATAGATTTGATTATTATATAACGTCTGAGTATTCGTTATATATATATATATATATATATATATAATGTCCTTCATTATGCAAATTAATTGTTATTTTAACAGGTTTTTTAATTGTACACTTCAATTGGTAATGTAACAACATCTTTATACAGATGCGGTATATTTGTCAAAAACCAAACACCTGTTATCAATTATGTTTACATATTATTTTAGACATTGTATGGCTATATCACGATAGTAATGCAGGCATAATTAAACAAAGAAATTATGGTGTAAGAATGAACTAATGTTAACAAAAAGTAATTTTGATGTTTTGACAAACGGATTATATTTAAGGGCTGTGGATTTAAAAATAGGATGCCAATAATCCTGAGGATTTGAGTAATGCATTTTTTAATAACGGTCATATTCCTGACTGTTCCTCTTTTACGTAGTGCATCTTGAACTAGATCCTCATAGACATTTAAAATGCTAACAGCAGAGACTAAGTGCATACTGGTATAATTGGGCTTTTACTAAACTCCCGTCCACTGAATGGATGCTAGCATATACCCAACATGCTTAAAAATTGTCTCAAGTAATCCGTTTACTATACTTGTGAATCCCTTAATTTCCAATTACTTTGAAGACGATTATTTCGTTAATTCATGTAGTTACTGGCGTCGTCACAAGAAACTTTATTTATTTTCCCGTCGCCCCCTACCCAAATTTCAATTTGCATCCAACAACCTATTCATACAAGCATTAGGAATGTTATGCAAACTTGGAATTAATAAAAAAGTGACTTTGCCATCAACGTTTGTTATTGTTCTTGTTTGTCATAAAATTAAGGATTCAAACTTTTTTAAATGTTTTAAAGAAATACAAATAAAATGGTGAATATTTGAAAACTATTATTTATTTATTTTAGGTTTGCTACTTTGATGTTCTACAAGAAACATGTCTTTCAGGAGTGGACATTTTAGCGAAGTCGAACGTGGGCCCGCATTTTAGTGCCGGTGGTGGGATTCGAACCCATGTCCACCGAGGTCCGAATTCGAGCGCTGTACCGCTAGACCGCCCCGGCAAATTGTAGCTATTAGTACAATGATTATCGCTAGAAACAAAAGTATTTAATTAAATTTAACTAAATGGAACGTAATAATATTTTTGTAATTATACGTTTAATTTTTTTTTTAAAGTACAGCTGATATACGTTCGCTACAAGAACAAACATATCGTGAAGTACTGAAGTTTGAGCAAAATATGTGTTTACACTAGTCTTTTTTATAAAATAAAAGTTGATTAAAAGATTGATAAAATGTAAACCTCTTCAGTTTAAAAATATTTTAAATTGCCAAAATCTATTTTTTGCTGTGTAAACCGGATTAACGTACAGTTGAGTGAAAATTGATAATTTGAAAAAAAAATCTTTTGATAAATGTTGTAAACATTTTTGAACAGTTATTATTATGTGACTGTTGTACAAAAAACATAGTTAAACAAATAAAAGCCCTAATAAAATGGATCATTTACTTGCTTGATAGTTGTAGTAACCTATACCGTAAATTCTTTTAAAAACACATAAATAAATAAATAAATATCGAAATTATAAACAATAGTTAATATTTAGTTCTATTTGCAGGACTCAAACATGTACAAACGAGATTTTAGGTCATCTTTCCAATCTAGGCACGGAGTTTTAAAATAGGCAACACGCACGTCTATTTAAAAGTCTTTCACACTAAAAGTCTAAGTAGCTTTTTTATAAACCTAACTATAGTGTTATGTTTAGTTATGTAACCTTTGACCAATCATAAAATCAACTTAAGATATATTTTTATTTCAAAGGCTCTACTACTTATAAGTAAACAAAAATGTATTATCAATTTTGTTAAAATTATAGAATAAGTATACAAATAAATACAATTTTATATATACTGCGTCATATATATTTACAAGCATTAACTGATGTAATAACTAGGTATAACATATTCATCTATTTCAATTATATCTTCTTGAATGGAATTAAACACCAATTTTGGCAAAATGTTCGAACACAGAATAATTTTGTTTCCCTGTTATTTCTAAATAACGGGGTTTTGTTGTAGTTTTTACTGTTACTGTTATCTTGTTGCCCTACGATTATTTTAAAGCAAAAGAGTTTTTAATAATACTAATAATAATAATAATAAGGTTGATTCTTTTCGCACCGAAAAGAATTTGGGTTAATAAAATTAAACCAATGAGAATGAAGTATTGTAAAGCGCCAGAGGTATGACCCATGCTTTTTTATCAGATGACGAGTTGAATGAGATAAGGGAGATGACGTTAGTCAATAGAATATAGAGAATTCTGACTACTGACAATGGAAAAGTTAGGCAAAAGTGTAAAATATATTTTTACCAAAAATTGATTGAATAAAGTTTCCTTAATAAAAACTTAATGAAAAATATAATATAAAGCATTATTGTTAATAAATGTAAGGTAACTATTTTTAATATATTCTTTCTTAATTATACCGTAGCATAGCAGTTAATAATAAGGTATAGGCTCCTTATAAACTGATATAACTTTAGATGGAATGAGTGTCATAAAGTTGATAATTTATCGGCATTTGTCAGAAAAGAAATGGCACATAAATGTATACAATTACTTACACGTACACCGTTTTGTAATTATAGAATTATTTCGGAATGAGGATCACAAAATTAAATTGTATATTTATTTATGCAGCCATTGTATTTCTAGAAAAATGAATGTTTGCTGTATTAAACTATTCCAAGTTGTAAAGCACTAGAATTTCATGTTTATAAACAGTAGCATAATTACTGAGGTTTATGGTTCATGTTACAATTGTAACTAGTGCATGGGATTTTAATGCAATGCAATAAAAGCAATAGTCATATTAGCTTGTCCTTTACATTCATTAACTCAAACAATGCCTTGATAATAGTGACGTACTACTCAATCGATAAATGTATAAGTAATGTGAAAAGTTTTGTTATTATCGTATATTATATTGATATATGTTCAATTCACTTCGATATCCAACCCAACATTCAGATTATTCGGTTATACGTAAAATGTAGATTGATAGTTTTTTTATGTTTATTACTTTGAAAGTTTTACAAGAAACATCTTTTAGCAGTAAACATTTTAGCGAATCCAAACGTGGGCCTTCATTTTAGTGCCGGTGGTGCGATTCAAACCCAGGTCCACCGAGATACAAATTCGAGCGCTGTACAGCTAGACCACCCCGGCACAAAAGTACAGTTACATAAATACTTTATGTAATATTTTGTTGAATTCACACAACATGGAAGCTACATACTGGTCTAGAATAATTACATGCTTTTTAAGTAGACCTAAAAATTGTGCGTTTTAAACAGAACACAACTCGGAGATATTTACATACAGTATTTGCAATTTCTTTGTCTACATTTAGTCAAAAAAAATAACTATGCATACTCTTTTTCACCTGCTTTCAGTCAACGTAACAACCGCTTTAGAAACTTTGCGTTGTAAAATGCAATGCAATCACAAATTTCCACATTTTTAACCTCTTACTCACTATTTTCTCTATGTCAATTGCTGACCAGTAGAAAGTTTTTAGTGGTCTATCGATACAGCGCTCGACGTGGACTTGGTTACAAGTCCCACCACTGACACTAAATGCAGACTTACGTTTGGCTTTTCTGAAATGTTTACTGCTGAAAGATGTCTTTCTTCTTAAACATTCAAAGTGGTAGAAATAAATAAATAAAACCATTAGCCAACAATGTAAAAAAGGTTTTGTGTGCATTCAATTATATTTATTATATTTCCATCAAAGTATCCGTCAGTAATAATACTAATACCACGAGGTATATTTCATTATTAAAAAGATGTATATATCGAATTTGAATAAAACCTATCTCTAAAACTTTTACTAAACACATTCGATTTTGTTTGTCCAACAAGACACAACGAATTGACCAACAGACCTGTCCAAAACAAAAGTGTATTCAGCTGCCTTTCATTGAACGGCAATAGTTTCTTGTCGAACAAATAGGGATATCCCATTTGGAGAATACACGCGGCACATTTGAAGATCACAACGTACAATCCAATTTGACTCAAATTGGTACTGAATTTTTTCAATTCGTACAAATTTCGAAAATAGGCATAATACCAAAATATGTAGCACGATGATTTTTGCCCATAAATTCTAAATAAAATTAATCCTAACAAAACGACATTCATAACTGTTTCAATCCGTTTGTGCTTAAAAATGGGTAAATAATTTAGATAAGGATTTTCATGCATTGCTACAATCCATAGCCAAACTAAGTAAAAGAAATGACAAATAAGTTGGGATTTGTCGGCAAACAAACAGTGGAGGATAAAAAGTTGTTCTACGCGACCTTGAATTTCGTAATGTCGGATATTACGTTCGTCAAAAAAAGTATACATATTTTTACAAAATGAAAACAAGTTCCATTCTACATAGGGTTCTTGTGAATGAATATAAGTTGCATAATAAAGTTCTTGTAATGCACTGGAAAAGTTTGAAATTACAAATAGAAAAAGGAAAAAATGATTCCAGTTGAATAGGGAAAATAGGGGCAAATTCAAAGATCGATAATTTCTGTTGTTGGTATTGACGAAAATTAAATAATAAAATAATAGCGAAAATGTACACATTCCCATTGTCAAAAGACGATACCAACTAAGAATGTACTTGTCTACAAATTGGTCATTGGAATAATAACATAAAGAAAGTAATTGGCATATTGGTAATAATATGTTTTGACAAATAACTTCCATTGTTTCTTTTCAATTTTCTATTTGTATAGTAATTTTTTATTTTCTAATCAACCCATTTTTACAGTAATAATAAGACCATATAATTAATATATCTATTATTATTATACAAAACCATTTTGTTTTAAAAATAAGCAATAATACAGTTATATATATATATATATATATATATATATACATATATATATATTAAAATCAGAATTAAAAAATCAATATTTTCATTAGAGATAAACACGTAATCTTTTGTACTATATAAACTAATTATCAGTTCTTCACATTAATACTAAAATCATAAAACGAATATATGTATATATATATATATATATATATATATATATAGAGAGAGAGAGAGAGAGAATAAATTTAGTACAAAACAATAGGAAGCAAATATCAAATAAATGTGCTTATTTTCTTTTTTTTTTAATTGGATACAATCTTGTAACTATTATTGTTGGCTAGTAATACGGTTGTTTTTTAAGGTTACCGCATTGACAAAACATTTCGACCAATTGTTTTCCGGTGTTTTAAATGCAAAGAAAATTTCGTTTGCGTAAGAAAGCAATAACGTTTCTTGGTTAATCGACAGTGCTACTGTAAACAGAAACTAAGGTATCAATATTACTTTTTGTCAAGGTTATCTTGGCTATATATGGCGTACGTATACGTTAAGAACCCTCCTAAGTAATCTTTAGGTGTGTGTGCTTGTGATCAAACATCAAGGCAGAAACGCAGTTCAAATCCCACCACTGGCATTAAAATGCGGGCTCACGATCGGCTGTGCTAAAATATCCACTGCTGAAAAATGTTTCTTGGAAAACATTCAAAGTAATAAACATAAAATAAAATAAATAAGTAAATTGTGTGAGCATTGCTTATTCATGTGTTACTGCAACAAGAACGTCAAAATTGAGACTCATTTCTCGGGTTTGTGAAAACCTTGTTAAAACTAGTAATTTGGATTTTTATTTTAATTCCACCGAGAATATACAACAAAATTAAATAAAACATTCAAGTTAAATCAGACAAAATTGGGGTAAATAAAAATAGCAAGTTTACCCGGTATAATCATGTATATTATATATGTATAAAAACTAAATCCTTGTGCTACAACGTCAGAAGGCTAAGAAAACTAAATGTTAACAACTGCATTATTAAACTGTTTGTTATATCGTGTTTTAATTCTTTAATGTTATATTGCCCCTGTAATTTTTTCTGGATTATTAAAACAAGATTATGTTGTTTTAAAAACATGCATATATTTGGCGTCAGAATCTGAGCGAATCAAATGTTCTGTCTTATTGAATAACATTGTTAATTTTGTATACATTTAGTATCGAAGATTGAAGGTAATAATACTCACCCATTACACGCAGCTTTGAACAAATCTAAAGCCTCTAGAAAAACCAGGAGAACTTACCTGCTCATAAAAGCCAAGACTAATGAATACAAATACTCACATTTGCCATAATTATCGAAAGTATTAACCAATCTAGAATCCAACCACACATTTATTTAAACTAATTTCTACATTCTACAGCATAATATAATTGTACCTTATAATGACCCATTCAAAGTATAATAAGTCTGAATTATTTTTTGTAACATATGTTTATTGTATTAACTATATTTATACTATTGAGCTTATAATCCATTTTCGTATATTTTTACATATTAATATTAACTCGACCGACGCCTAATTTGTAAACTAACTGCATTAGACCAATGTAATTACTTTTAACTTTTTGTATGTATTTTATTTTTACTACTTTGAATGTTTGACGTAAAACACCCTTTAGCAGTGGACATTTTAGCGAAACCAAACGTTGGCCCCCGCATTTAATGTCGGTGGTGGGATTCGAACCCGATGTTCACCAAATTCAAGTTAAGCTCTGTGCCGCTAGGCCACCCCGGTATTCCGATATATGGACTAAATGTTATATTTGTGCTTAAAAAATATAAAACTTTAATTCATTCTGCAATTCCTGTTTCAAACTATTTTATTATTAACAAAACAGTATTTTAAATTTTTACAATATTTTTGAATTCAATTTATTGTATTTTTAGTTACGTTTAAATTTTTAATGTACATTTTGAAAAATGTCTTATTGTATTAAAAAAGGTTTAATATGTAAAATAAATAATTAAGAATTTTGCTAATAATAATAGTGACTAAATATGGTATTGATTTTACAATTTGTCATCGCTATTGACGGATCGATTGTCTTGAATTTTGGTCAACAAATTTACGAGTTGCGTTGCTTCGTCTTTCAACAGAAACAATTCTTTTTGCATGTTCATTGCAACACCACGCCAATATTGCGCTTCATTTGATTGCTGCTGACAACCAGATTCTTCACACAGGAGCGATACATTTGCACTAATGGTTTAGAAAAACGTGTATATATATATCATTTTGGATGATGACGTGGGATCACTTATTCATTATTTTTCATATCTATACGGCATATAAAACAATTGACTTCGATGGCTCAATAAACATAACAAACATCGAAGAATAATAAAGTCTCTTGGTTGGTAAATGATATTCTTGTAACATTACCACTGTTTGCAAAGATTGACGAGGCCGCCTTATTTTTAACCGAACGGCTACATATGATATACGTATAACTTAAGGTACTTTTTAAATATATTCTGTAAATGCTTGAACCCACCTGCTAAAGTGGGAACTTAGTTAAATCGCTGTTACTGTTATTAGTCTATATCCATATGGGCACCTAGTCCAGAATGCATAACGTAGAGGAGGAATAGTTAGGAATATTACCATAATTGGAAATTGAGACTTTATGAGCATTAATCAAATCCTCAGGGTCAGTAGCATCCCAACCTTTTTCCCCAATAAATAACGTATCATATATATATATATATATATATATATATATATATATATAATTTAGTTGTAGAAATAATAATAATAATAATAATAATAATAATAATAATAATAATAATAATAATAATAATAATAATAATAATAATAATAATAATAATAATAATAATAATAGTAATAGTAATAATAATAATAATAATAATAATAATAATAATAATAATAATAATAATAATAATAATAATAATAATAATAATAATAATAATAATAATAGAAATAATATTAAAAATGATAAAAATGATAATAATAATAATAATAGTAATAATAATAATAATAATAATAATAAAATGTCAAAATGTTTACTTTTACACCGAAATACATTTGTCAAAGTATTATCGTCGTTGTTGGTCAACAACTCCACTTACACATTGTTGTTGTTGTTGGATAAAAACGCTTTTTCAATTGAATCCACATCTTCAAAATAATAGTTATTTTCACTGTTTGTATCTAGCCAATGATTGGATTGCATGCAATTACTTTGGCTTTTTGAACAATCTCCACTTACCTTTTTTTCTTGACTTGATATTAACTTGTGCCTATCAACAAGCGCTTGCAGATCATTTGGTTGATGAAACAAATGGACACCGGGTAACAAACGTTGTTCGGCCTGTATTTAGAATAACAAGTAGAGTATTGAATCAATATTTGTAGAAAATAAGAACTTAAAATGTTGCAACATGCAATATTCTTAAATAATCAATATAACTGCTTCAATGAATTCGTACCTTCATTGGTCGGACTATGCACTATATGCAAATCCGTATTTGGCTCCACAAAATATCCACTTGCAAGATAGTGTTTCTTGTAAAACAACAGAGCAATACAATTACAAATAAAAATAATCAACTTCTTTTTTAATTTAATTTAATTTGGTTCTTGTTATTTAAATATTTTATAGAAAACAATGTTCAACAAATGGACATGAGAAATACCAAACGAAAGCCCACATTTTGTGCCATAAGAAACTCGAACGCCCTAGCGCACCCAACTGTGAGTCCACTACTGTAACTTTAAATCATCCTAGCACAATTGAAAAAAGTAAACAAGTAGATATAATTTTAAAAAATTGGCATAATAATCGCATAGAAAACGTAATGCCGGGGTGATCTAGCGGTACAGCGCTTGACTTGAATTTGGGTTGGTACTGGTTCGAATCTCACTACAGGCACTAAATGTGGACCCACGTTCGGCTTTTCTAATATGTCTACTGCAGAACAATGTTCTTGTAAAACACTAAAATAAAATTATTCTTGGAATTGTAAACTTGATAAAAGTGCTGATAAAAATATCGACACCAATCAATGTGCACATAATACCAGAATTTTAGAAAAAAAACACAGTTTTTAAAAACATTTATATACATTCTACTTGTATTTATGAAATAGATACTATTAGTCGTATGGTTATGTAAACTATTTGAAAACCAATTAATAATTTTTTCAAAATTAAATTAAAATGTTCTTCATTTGTCAATTGTACAAAAAAAAAGTTTGAACACATGTTTTCTTATAAATACCGTATTTTTTATATTTTATAAAAATTACCTTTAATTATTTAATGTGTTTTCAGCAAAACCTTTATACAAAACCTTACACAACATGTATAAACATTGTAAATTGAATATTAAACATTTCACATTTACGTCAGTCAACTGTACATATTCTTCATTTTCTTTGCTTTGTTGTAAATTCGTTTGAATCGCGTCGTCGGTGTTTACAGCTACTTGGTGAGTTTGGGGATTCTGCATCGATTTCAGTTGTTTCAATTCAGATTCCAATTGATTCACTCGTGTCTGTAATAATTGAAAACATTCTCTAGCGTCTTATCTATCTTTATCAGACTAGTAGAGTTTGTTTTGTATCATTAGTTAAACATTGCGTAACAGCAAAACGCCTCCCATATGTGCGAATTTTAGTAATTTTTTAAATTCTGCACACCAATTTAGTTGCAGTTTTGAGCAATCTTTAATTTTTATCTTTTTAGAAAGATGCGAATAACCCCGAGGATTTGAGCAATCCTGACTGTTTCCTCTACCTAGCGGATTCGGGATTAAATACACCCAAGCACCTACACTAACACAGCAAGGACCGAGTGCACACAGGTATAATTGGGTTTCCGCTTGGGCGGATAGATGCAAGCATACATGTAGCATACGTATGTCATATTTAGCATTTTGGCTAAAAGAGATAACCTTGAAAAAAGAAGTATCACGTCACTAACCAAAATGAATGTTGCTGTATATAATCAATATAAATTAATTTTTTTAATAATGTTTTTTAATATTATTAAAAATAGTATTTTAAATAGATTTAGTAATTGTGAGATGAAAATGGAGTGTACAGCTATATAGCTAACGCCTTGGCGTATAAGTGCAATTATACACCTGGGGTATTTAAAGGGCATTGTATGGTATACGTTAGATTAAGAGAGATATTTTTAGCAAAACGTCAGACTGTCCTGTCAAACTTTGTTAATAATGGCGCTATTTCAAAAAAGCCGTCTATTAGCCAAGAAACGTTTTATTCTCCTACGTTTGTTACGCTTATCAAGCCATTAGACGCAATTGGTTAATATGTTCTATTAATATAGAAATAATAAAATAGCGACTACGTTGCCAATAATACCAAATTCTATTCAAAACAATTAGATCATTTTGCAAAAAGATGAAATTTTGGTTTTAGACAAAAAACGTTCGTAAGAAAATGCAATGCATTTGCCACCGATATATAAAAATAAACAAAAATAGGGAAAACATTTATCTGTTGCTTACTACTCCTACAAAAGCAAAAAATTATCAAGTTAACAGATTATAATTAAAATCAATTTAGTTTACAGACTACATGTAATTCGTATTCTTTGACGTTATTTTAGAAAAATTAATAAATCAAATAGGCACACTGGCATTTATAGGATTGAAACGTTGATTTGTTTTGTAAAGCGCTTACTTTTAATTTTATTTTGTTTTGTTGTTTTTCAACCGATACACTTGGAGATACTCTCGTTTTGGATGACTTTACACGTTTAACAGAAGGCTGCACAAATTTAAACAACAACAATAATATATACATAAAATTCAAATAAAATAAACAGTGAAAACTTGTTATAAAATATGAAATAATTGTATTGTTTAAACAAATTTGTTATAAGAAAAAAATTATTATTTTTATAAAAGTCAAATAAAATTAAAATAATTTTACTTTTAATTAAAATTATGCAACTTGATATAAAATGATTTGCCTCATTTTTTAAAACCATTAATAATAATAATAATAATAATAATAATAATAATAATAATAATAATAATAATAATAGTAATAGTAATGTTAATAATGCACAATATTTTTGTTAATCATGTTTCATTTTAATATTTTATCCAATTAAGTTGTAGTTTCTTTTGCCATGCCTTTGTTAATAGTCCACAAAAGGATTGGCCACGACTCAGACTCTTTTCAAGGATCCCAATCAGCCCTTCCTATTCAAAGTCAAATAAGTATAAGCCGATTTGTGTAACTTGCACACACACACACACCAAAGTTGTATTATCACTCACCTGATTGTGCAATTTTTGCGTATCTTTGTTCAACATGAATTGATTTTCCATATACCATTGGATCTTTTTGTCATACTGGTCAATGTTGGCCTTGTATTCATCTTTCAGCGTAGCCATTTCGTTTTTCACTTTTTCAATTTCTAATTCTCGATCCAAAACAATGTGTTTCCAATCTTTGCTTGACTGTTCCAACTACATACAATTTCATGAATAAATAGCAAGTTTTTGTACAATTCACGCTCTAGTTAAAATTTTATAATTGATTATTTTTCCCATACGTTTACTACAATCAATGGATTCAAAGTGAGTCTATTTCCGGTATCTTAAAATTCTAATATTTAACATTTAGACTTATTTTATTGAATTTCTGACGTCTATTGTATAAAGTAAAAAATTATTTTTTTTTGGTTATTACTGTTTTATGGGAAATATGTTCCAGCAAATGGACATTTAGTAAAGTCCGCATATTGTGCCGGTGATCACACTCGAACCTATATTTACTCAACTTCGAGTCTACCAATTTACCACTGGACCACCTGGATCTTACGTGAAATGTATTTCAGTAATTAACTATTTAAAGCTGTCAAACAATACTCTTTCTGTATCAAACCGATCCTTACCTAGTTGCAAGTCTTTCATTCAAGCAAACTCTGACATTTAACTAGAGTAGTCGGATATGTACAACTGTCTACATAGATAATAGTCTGGCAACTTAGACAGTGTATCTCTCTAGAAAATATGTAAATAGATTACTAGTTCAATAATTGATATAGACTTATCTAATTAAACTATTTTAGTTACTAATGTTAACATTAGTAAAAGAATTTTGTAAAATAATACACTATAATTAGCTATTTCAATATTAAATCATAAAATCCGTTTGAATTTATTTAATTACCTAAATTCTACCTGCATCTCAATTCTTATTAAATTAATATTAAAAGTATCCAATATCATATCTGCTTTGTTATTATAGCACAATGTTGTATTAAAATATTTACAATAATAATAATAATTACTATTATTATTATTATTATTATTATTATTGTAGTAATAATATTAACAATCATAATAATAGTAATAATAGTAATAATCATAATAATTATAATAATAGTAATCATAATAATAGTAATAATAATAATAGTAATAATAATTATAATAAATGGTTACTCTAAAATTGGTATTTTCAAGCAACGACCTTGCTTCATCGCGTTCATTAACAGCCCGTTCTAAAGCCAAACCCAAATCTTTAATTTCCTCTTCTTGCTTCTGCAACTTGATATCTATAAATGTTTGAAATATCGCTTTTATGGTTTTATTTTCAAAATTTCGTGTAATCTGTTAATTCTGTATATTGATTATCAAACATTTATTCAAATTTCATTCAACTCTGTCATCGAAGTTATAGTGCTTTTAGTTTATTGTCCCAAATAAATGGAATACTGTCTTGTCTTATCGTTATTTCTTTAGCAATATCAATTTTATACATAGGTCAATTTTGCGCCCAAACCCTCGTCCATTATCAGCCGGCTCGGAACAAATAATGGTAAAGTTGAACTATAGCTTCATGACACATTGATGTACAGATATGCAGACATTAGAATTAGGTTATTGTTAGAATATTGCTACAACTGAATTCATAGTTGCCGGGGTGGCCTAGCGGTATAGTGCTCGATTTGGACCCGGGTGGACATGGGTTCAAATCCTGCCATTGGCACCAAATGCGGGCCCACGTTGGGCTTCGCTAAAATGTCCACTGCTGAAAGATGTTTCCCATGAAATATTCGAAATAGTAAAAATAAATAATTAAATATTTTTATATTTGTTTAAATATTTTAAGGAAAACAATTTTCAACAAGGATGCAGTTTGGTAACATAAAGAAACCTTTCGCATTTACTGTCAGTTATGCAACTCAAACCTATCCATACCCAACTACGAATTATACAGTATTCCAGCAAATAAAATAAAAAACGACACAAAATAATCATTTTTAGTTAAGTCACATTTGTACAAAATGGACAGAAAATAATTTAAAAATTTTAACGTTTCTATAAAGCAATTTATTTATTATAATGAATCCATCGTCATGATTTTTTATGCTTTATGTCAAAACTCTGGATTTGAAACGGATTACTGACGGTACTCCACAACCGGAAGGCTTTGCTAAATGTACACTTGCTGAAAAACATTTAAGCAATAAAACAAACACACAAATTATTAACAATATTATTGTTGTTGTTATTAATTTAACTTTTTATTAAAAAACAACCATCACTTAATGATAATCTGTAAAAATCATTAAAAATTATTCCAAGTACTTCGTTTATAATAATCAAAACACGTAAATATTTTTTGTGTATTTAACAATTTCTTAATTAATACACGGTTTTTATTTTTACATACCAGGATTGATGTCTATTCCCATTGCAAACAGCGCTTCTGTTTGATCGCTGCGCAATTTCAATTCCCTTGTCAACTGTTCGAGTTCAATGTGAAGCGAAGCATTTTCACTCGTCAATCGTTTGGCGGTTTCCAGTTGGACAAAGCCAGGTACCACCTCCTGATATGGAATCAACACATCACAACACAATTTACAATTTTTGCTTTTCTTTCAATTGTACTACTATTATTGGATAAATTATACAATAGAAAAATTAAAAAGTATTTTTAAAAATTGATTAATTAATTAATAATAATAATATCGGCTTAAATACTTCAATAGAAGTATATTCAACATTATAGAATACACAGAAAATATTTGTACACTATGGTGTAAGCTAAAAAGTTAGAAACCAAAAAGATAGATTACAATGTAATGATTGAAAAAAAATTAAAAGAAAAAGTTTTAGTAATACAGTTATAGATAATGTTTTATAGATTCCTTAAACCATAAAATATTATATGAAAAGTAGGAAATATTTATAGTAATAATATAAATTGTTAGTTAAATTAAAAACAAAACAGCATAAAAAATAAGTCACGTAAAGCAAAGTGCAAGCGCTGATAAAACACAAATTAATATTTGAAAGACACATAAAACATTCATTCATGATACTCTCTGGGTGGTTTAAAAATCTTGCTAAATATGGAATACACGAATTGTAGTATCTGTTTGTTCTGTATTATTACAAAGGTACATTCAGTATGTATCATTTACATGTATACAATAATTTTCTTGAATTTATATAAATTGTGTTGCAATATGGTCATCCGTTCATTAATTTGGTATTCACAAATTATCTAAAACAATTACCTCATATACAAACAAAACCTCATATGTACATAAAACATAAAAAAAGTGAAAACGTATCTTAATTTATAGATAGAATCCGTGTGGCAACAAACAAACAACAAATATTGGTGGCAGAGCCACCTCTTTATTAATTCCAAGTTTGCATAGCATCCCTTATAATCCCCTTCCACTGTTCACAGTTTTTAGAGGCGTGCACAGGTATTTTAGTCTCAAGACTTTACCGTTTTTTACTAGATAAAGTCCCGGTTAAAATAGCGTGAAGATAGTCCCGATTAACATCCATCCAAGTACGTTTCTCACCACCTTTATTATTCTTTCGATCGGCATTTGGACAGACCAAAGTTGCGGTACGTGAGACTGCATCAGGATTTTAACGAGGAACGTGTTCAAACCAGCGCAGTCTTCGTTGTCGCAATACCAATGAAGAACGATCGTGAAATTGGAGATCATGTTGAATTTGGCAGCTGCTGATCTTTTTCGTCCATTTCCTTGATACAGAGGATGAGAAATAGATGTTGTGCCAAATGTATCAAAGGTATCTTGCTTGAAATTTGTCAAACTTTGTGATCTCTGACCCTGTAAGAGTCCACCTTTCAGCTGCTTACAGAAATACTCTGCAAACCAATGAAGAGAAAATGTTCATCTTTGTGTGTGTGAGTTGATGGTTTTTCGTCTCCAAACACAGCAGCAGCAAAACAAATTTGACGACCTGTTTCATAAGATAAACCACCATCAGAAGTAATGGAAGAGCCCAAACACGTAAATTACATTGCATTGAGAAATACAACATCATTTAATACAATTCTCGCATTAGGAGATTGTGACGCCATAACAAGGCCGTTTAATTTTTTTATTAAAGTTATTTTCCACAGTCAAATGGTTGCCTATGGTAAGTAAATGCCTTGAGAAACCGTCTATGTACGCTTGATGTATTTACTTGCACCCATCTGCCAAGTTCGGTTAGATCAGTGTGCACTTAATGTCCTGGTCTATAATGCTTAACGTGGACGTACACAGAATTAGAAACTTTTTACAAACATTACTCTACTTTTCAAAATAATGTTTCTCCATCCAAACTATTTGTAAAATTACCAACCTTTCGAGCATTTTTCAATTCTTCATATAACTTTTCATTTTCACGTTGATAGCCTAAAATAAGCGATTCTTGGTGCGCATACTCTTTTTGAAATTGTTCCAAATTCCAGTTGTTTGTGGCAGTTGTTGAATCTATTGCAGCTTGTAGATTCACAGTTTCGCCAGGTTCCTGGTTGCTGGTTGTTACAGGAATCTATTAATGCAAACAATAATTTATTTTTAATACAATTTTTACTTTTTAATTGTTAGATTACTTGATAAAATGGAAATAAAATTGCTTTCAAGTAAGTAGATATAAAGCTAACCTAAACAATAGTGAGATTCATATTTATGTTGGTGGTTAAATAAAGACTTCAGACCATTGGGATAAAACTTTTTTAGCATTAATTATCTGCATTTTGTTCAAAATTGATAAAAAGGGCTAGTAATAATCTTACAAAGTCTCAAAGTTTAATAATTTTGATATTCCTGAGTGTTTCTCCTCTTCGTAGTGCATCCTGAACTAATGACGGTTAGGACCGAATGTACAACGGTACAACTGGGCTTTCATTGGACTCCCGCTTAGCGAATAGGTGTTTGCATACACCGAATATGTTTAAAAGGTTTCCATTTATCATATGTAGACAGTCAGACTTGTGGATCTGTCAACGGACGTCACCTCTCCCCCCAATTCTTCCAAAGAAGATCGGTTAATCAATTCGCCTAAACTCTGGCGTCGGTGTCATAAGAAAGCGGTTTTCTAGCCAAAAACTTTATTTATCCCCCCAAGTTTACTTCGCATCCTCTTCGTATGGCAATGTGGTATGCTATACGAACGTAGAATTAATGAAGAGGTGACTCTACCACCAACTTTTGTTCTTGTTGCAAAGTTTATTTATTATAAATCGTATTACCAAATGACATTTTTATAAAACTTGTTTCACATATTGCACAGAAATAGTTTTGTTTTAAATAAAACACACTTACTGATCTAATTACGTTAACAGGAATATTCTCTATAAATATTTAACTACCATTTAACAAAACCTTTTTTGTATATTAGCTAAATAGAGGATTATATATTATTAATCGTTTCACGCTAATCTAGACAGTTTAATTAAGTAAATTTATTAATAGCAATTTAATCATTATAAACAGTTTTTCAACTATTTGGTAAAATTTTAAAAGCTTTATGGTTTTAGTTTTAAATGAAAAAAGTGTGTATTATAAACATAATCTTTAATATAAAAAAACTACTTATAGTATTTTTAAACGTATATTCATCAAAATAAATCGAAATATTCTATTGTACTTTTAATACTATAACAAAACAAGTAATAATAATAATCGTGTTAGTACTAAATAAAACAAAACAATTAGGCTGTAATTATCCCTTAATTACACACACAACAATAAACATCAAATAACTATCTTGTCCATTCTAATAAATATGATTAAAATTAAGTCAAAAGAATCCTTAATAATAATCCTAAAGTGCGGTTAAATTTATTGACAAAATTTATATTGTCTCAACTAATAAATAATTATTACTATTATTATTATTATTATTATTATTATTATTATTATTATTATTATTATTATTATTATTATTATTATTATTATTATTATTATTATTATTATTATTATTATTATTATTATTTTATTGTTATTATCTATAAAAAGTGTATTCATTTTAACTGTTAACAATTGTATATTTATTTAAATTTTAATCGTTACAACATGTAAATACCACATTGTTAATCTTTTTAAAATGTCAAATTAATCACCTATATGTTAAATACAATATATGTAATATGCGTTGTTAATCTATTTTGTATGAATAATTTTAGAAAAATAAATTAAACACATCTTTACTACTGATAAGTAGTTAAGCTTGAAATAAAAATTTTAATTAATTGTAGTTTCAAGTTAATTGGTTGCCTACAACAAATTACATGTAGTATCATTTTTAATACACTGTGTAGTATCAACAACACTTTATTATAAATACAAAAAAAATAAAAACATGTTAACAGCTGTAAACAGAAGCATTAGAAACCATAGAAAAATGGTTTACCAAATGCCATGGAAACTACAAAACTTAACCTAAATCTAATTAAAATGGGTTGTCTACTAGAAAAGCATTTAATCAATTAAATAATGTTTACACTCCCTTTTTATTTAATAACTATATTTTTATATAAAATTATTTAAAAATTGATTACTTTCAACATCAAATATCTACTTAAATTTATAATTATTTTGTTATGAAAATGTTAAATTATATTTTTAATATTATGCATACATCATTCAATCTACAAACAATATAAGTATTATCTAAAAATTTTGTTTTGTTTATTAAAACGTTTTAAAATATTTTATTTCTATAAGTTAGAAACAAAAAACGTATGCAACTATTTCTAGATTAATATTTTATCTAGCGGTACAGCACTCGACTCAAACCTCGGTGTGCATGGGTTCAAATCCCACCACCGGCACTAAAATGCGAGCCCATGTTCGGCTTCGCCAAAATATCTACAACTAAAAAATGCTTTTCGTAAAATATGTAAAGTAGTAAAAATAAATAAATAAATATAATAACATTTACCAGTGAGATATTAAAGCTTAACAATAATAATAATAATAATAATAATAATAATAATAATAATAATAATAATAATAATAATAATAATAATAATAATAATAATAATAATAATAATAATAATAATAATAATAATAATAATAATAATAATAATAATAATAATAATAATAATAATAATAATAATAATAATAATAATAATAATAATAATAATAATAATAATAATAATAATAATAATAATAATAATAATAATAATAATAATAATAATAATAATAATAATAATAATAGTAATAATAATAATAATAATAATAATAATAATAATATATAATAATAATAATAGTAATAATAATAATGATAATAATAATATACTAGTCACTGTTTGTAATGCAAAATACCAGTACCAGCATTTGTAAACAAACATCAATACTTAAAATGTTTTTGCCATATTTATAAAATGATATAAATTTAACCGTAATCAATTGAGAAATTACTGGTACAAATAAGCACTAAACTTAAAAATGGAATCCAAGTGCTAGTACCGGCAATGAATGAACGCCCACTTTTAACCTTGCCAAATATCCACTTGCTAAAAACATTTTCCTCCACAGTATTTAGAAAGTAAAAACCAAATATTGAAAATGTACTATATATTAAACAATAATTAAAAATTATTATTACTATTATTATTGGTGAATGCTTTATAGAAATCATTTACAGCAAATGGACATTTTAGTAAAGCCAAAAATAAGCCGGTACTTTCGTTACCGTGACAACACTCCAACTCATTCCTACATTGATAATCAATATCAGTAGCCCATCTTTTTATCTTCAGGTTGGCATCCCAGTAAACAAGCGTCCAACTCTACTACCATCATTCTTCTTTACTAAACCTGCTACTTTTACATTCAATATCTTTAAGAATGTCAACCAACTAATCTTTTACTTGCAATCGTGAAATAGCATTTTGTAATCGCAACATTTCTACATCGTAAGTTGATCGAAGATCAGTCAATTGATTTTCAAAATCCATACTGGCCAATGCTGCATCTTTTCGCAGTTGTGTGTTCTATAGTAAAAAAATAACAATTGGAACATGTCGAATGAAATATCTGTAGTATGTACATCATCAACTGTCCTACTTAAATAAATGCAATCGTATTGACAATAATTCATTACTGTAGAAATATGATTATAACATAATAATATTAGTTAATTCGTTTAATTAAGCATTTCAAAAGTTTTTAAGCAATTATGCTTTCTTTCTGTGTCAGCGTTACAAACAAACGTGTTCAAGCTATCAGTTATTAGTCAAGACCTATCTCAATTACACATCTTGGCTTAAGTCACGTTGACTAAAATAATCAGATCACTATTTAGTTTCGTTAATGACTATGTTTTAAAGCAATATTATTTAGTGTATAATGCCTCAATGTTTCACGAGAAACGCGTGTTTCCAGCAAGTACACATTTATCAAAGCCAAAGAAAAGCCTGGATTTAGTGTCAGTAGTAGAAGAAAACCATTGCCTACACAGTCTTTAATTTAATGCTTTTGCTATGTATGCTATCGCAACTGTATAATTTTATGTAAGAAGTAATAACTTAAGTTAAAATTCAAAAACCTTTTAGTCTGAAAACTACTCTGTCATTTGACTTTTAATTGACAGTATTTAAATTGATTTTTTTTTCTACTCTAGCAGCATCAAGATGGACTCTAACTTTGATGGACATGAGTTTGAGTGAGACGGCCGATAGAAAATGTGGATTCCTATGCCACCTAGCTACACGTCCACTTGAAAAATGTTTTCCATAAAATAGTCGAACAGTAACAACTGAATAAAATGAATAAAAACAATTACAATTTGTTTTTCTTCATCTAATTGTTGTTCCATTTGATGCAACACTTGAATCAACGTCTTGTGTTTCTCCGTTTGGCATTTACAAATATCCGACATCTTGTTTTCCAATTTGCTTCCGGCATCGTTTAAATGTTCGTCCAAATTTGAAATGTTCAAATTGGCCATAGAATATAATTTGGGCGCATTATGCTTTTGTTTTTGGTCAGGCCTCAAGTGAAACAATTTATTACATTAAAATAAAAACAGCAGTTGTCAAAATAGGATTAATCAAATAGACAACTTAAATTGAAGTTATATAGATCTAACTACAGGGTCCAAAATGGTACTTGTTAATGAACTCTTATTTTTCAATTTATTTTTGTTTTAACTTGAAAGATGTATTTTTTTCTACAAACTAATTATGCTAAAATAATATGGGCTATCATTACTTGAAGTTAATTGTTTTTTTTAAGTTTTTTATGTATATAAACATTTAAGTGTTTTGGAATTTTTGGATAAATAGCATTCAAGTGGGTAAATGGTAATAGTTACATTTAAAAATGATATATATATTAACTTCATAACATTAAACAATTACGCAACAATAATTTCAAAAAATTTATTGTTTCTTTACATAATTTTACAAGTGCTCACATAACCCAGCACACGTCATTGCATACATTTTATTTTTAAAATATTGATTAGTTTTTAAATTTTGTATGTATATAAAATTTAACATTAATTATAGTGTAAAAAGATTGAAGAAAAATTTTAAAAACTTGACCTCTCATTTTCGTTTTATCGACCTATCAAACACTGTAACCTTAGCACAATTTTAAACATTTACCGCACGTTGTTACAATGAGTTTAAATAGTGGAAGCTGTTTCTTAACTGCTAAAAATTACAAACAAATAAAAAAAGTTATAATTTTGGTTTAACTATTGATCAAATTACGGATATATTTGAGATAAGTACAAGGACTGTATACAGAGTTTTAAAGAATTATACACATCCAAGAACAGCAGAAACTGTACCTGCACCATCTACGAGTAAACGAGCTGATTCGTTTTTTTTTGTTTTATGTTCATTATTTTAAATGTTTTATAAAAAACATCTTTCAGCAATGGACATTTAGGGAAACCAAACGTGGGCCCGCATTTTTGTGCCGGTGGTGGGATTCGAACCCATGCCCACCATGGTCCAAATTTGAGCGCTGTATCGCTAGACCACCCCGGCACTATTATTACCAACTTAAAGCGCAACAGAATAATACCTATCTATTGTTGTTTTAAATATTGGTACTGCTAAAGTGATGTTTAAAGGTTATTTTAGCAAAATGCTAATGTGGTCAATATGCTGAAGTGATGTGAAAAAAGTCAATCAATTTCACCGTGTTAATTTTGACAAGTCCCATTTTACCCCCTATATATATTATGTTTTCTTAAAATATGGGACTTTATTGTTGTTTTTGATGTAATTGTTATCTTATTGTTTTATGCTTATTTTTAAAACAAAAGGGTTTTATAATAATCATATATATGTACATATGTTGTGCTTTAAAAACTTATATATATATATATATATATATATATATATATATATATATATATATATATATATATATATATATATGCTTTAAAGATTAAAATTCTATTTGAATTTTGCCAACCCCTGTTATCGGAATCATGTTTTCACTTAGTTGCCGTAGTTTGATCTTACATCCACTAGTTTTGCAATTTGTTTATGCCAGTAAAATACATTGATAACGTTTTTCTTATTTTTATTTGTAAAAATTGTAATACCCTTGGGTGAATAAAGTCAAAAAAAAATCTATTGTTTTTTGCGATCAAAATTATAAATACTAAATAATTGTAATAAATAGGATTATTCGAGATAATCTGCAAAAGTAGCTTTGCCACCAACATTTGTTGTTGTTCGTGCACTATTTATACAAACATTATTTAAACACAATTATGATACAAAAAGTAATCCATTTTTTGGTTATTTATTTGTTACTAATTTAATATGTAATATAGCCTATTCTGTTTCTTTGGTAACCACATTAATATAAAGGTAAACAAACGATAAACATAATTTATAAATAAAAAAACGTATTTCATTATGTTCAATCTTCCTATAAGTAGAAACTCACTAAAAAATATTATGCATATGAATAAAATGAAAAATCAGTGTTTAAAAATATAAATCTATTTATAAACAAAAAAAAACTTTTAATATTGATTAAAATGTAAAATAAATTTCTACTGTTAATCTTCTTTTTAATTACAAACCCGTTTATTTGTTAAAAACATTTTACAATACCATTAAGTCAACTTTTAAAGTATAAATTTTAAAAATAATTTTTACCTAATATTACTATTTTATTTTATTTTTATAAAATTAACAGCAAAAGGTGAGTTTCAAAAATATTTTATTCATCCTCGTAAACGTTTTTATAAAACTTTATAATATATAACTGAGCTCCCACCTTGGCGAATAAATGCAAGCATACACCCAAAACACTTAAAAAATATCCTAAGATAAACGTACACCATATGTAATGTTAAGACAATAAATATAACTTTGACAAAAATCTTTTCAGTTTTTATAAATAATGGTTCCGTCACAAGAATGTTCTCTATTAGCATACAAGGTCTTCTGTGCGTGTAAAATAAAACAGAATGTTTAAAACGCTTTAAATATATATATATATATATATATATATATATATATATATATATATATATATATATATAAATGTTTTACGGACAACCATTTCAACTAATAGGCATATACCAAAGCCAAACAAGAGCCCGTATTTAGTGCCGACAGTAGTAATTAAATCCACTCTCACTAAATTTCGAATAGAGAGTTGTACTACTGTAACATCCCGGTAATAATATCACTAAAATATTCATTACTTATTAACTTATAATTAAACTGGAAATAATTGTTTAAAATATCTATTCATAACATTAAAAAAAATAATTTTAGTATGTTATTATTATCAGTTGAATGTCACATACATTAGTTTACAAACTAATAACGCAACTAATATAATTTTTTTTTGCTCTCTCTTTCTCTCTTTCTCTATATATATAGTTTAGACTAATAACAAATAATATAAATATTTAGTAATTAAAATTAAAGTTAAATAACAAACTTTAAAAGGTTTGTAATTAATCTAAGCCACATTTTTAAAAACGTACAATTGATTATAGCTACACATTGCAATTTTTTATCCTTTAAAATAATAGTAACTTGTTAGTGTTAATATTTTACAATACATTATTAGTACACGTTTTTAATTTTTTTAATTCCAATAAAATAAAATAACAAATTTTAAATATTCAATATTTGTAATACATAAAATATAAACAAAGAAGTTTTCTAAAAAGCGACATTAAAAATTTTAAATTAAAAAAACATTAATGAACGTTTTCCTATATATATATATATACAATGTGCTTGCTTATATGATCTCAATATACAATATTTTTTATCACGTAAGCAGTTAATAAAACCTTAACTGAATATTTTTATTTGGGTTTAATAGTGTAACACAAATTTATGTTTACCCAAATATAAATCTAAAATCTTGGTGACTTAATTCAAACTTTCATATTCAAATTATTAAAAAAGTAACAATTATACATTTTAAAATTCAAACATTAAACAAAAATCAAATTTTAATCAGTAACTCATTGTTCTCACTACTAAAATATTTATTTGTACAATATGCGCACATAAAATTGGTTTTACTAGCATTAAATTGTTAAAAATAGTTTTACGTATAAATGCATATTTTCAGTAAATTACTTTTTTTAATTCAAAACGATTAATAAAAATAAGCCTAAATATTACCTTCCAAATGAATGTATCTGCGTTTCGTTTGCCACATTTTTTTCATCTTGATTAACAATTGCACTACATTTTCTTACAGAATAATTTTTATAATTTTTTAATTCGTTATTTTCAATTTTTTTGTTTCTTAAATTACACTGTTTTTCTTTATCTAATGTTTTTTGTTGAAGCAAACGCCGATTATTTAAATTAAAAAGATTTTTATTTAATTTTGATAAACCATTTTCTTTAAACTACAAAATTTTATTTAAGTAAAAATAATACTTATATTTGCACAAAAACATTCAAATAAAATTTAAAAATTATACATAATTATGTTTAATTTAACTACATCATAAATACTAATGATAATTCTACATTAATATAATTATATATATATATATATATATATATATATATATATAATATATATATAAACAATGTGCACCATAGTATACAAAACATGATAAACATTGTAAATTTAAAACGTGCACTTGTTTATTATGTTTCTTAAAATCAATTTCCTATCTTTTTGTTTTAATTCATAACTAATTTGTTTTAAATTATTATATGCATAATACTATTTTTTAATTTATGTCAACCATAAAATATTATATTATTTTAATTGTTTTTAAAACATTTATAAATACTAAAAAATTAAATAATACAATAAACTACATCTTACTTGATCAAGTAACGCTTCACATTCAACCATATCCAAATATCTTAAATAGCAAACCTACTATTAAAAATAATAGAATATAATAAACACATTTTTAATTATAAATATTAATCAATAATATATGTAACATACAACTGTAAAAAACTAAAAAAAAATAAACTTCATTTACTATATCAGCATATACATATAAAACAAATATTTTTTACATAAACTGTAACTTTAAAAAAAACTAATTTTTTAATTAAATAATTAAAATTTTATACAAAATATTTTTAAGACAATTTAAACATTTACAAACATTAATACTAACTCCAAAAACCAACTGAACATTAATAATTTGTAATCTCAAGCAACATACAGTTGATTAGCATGCACATAGTAGTGTAAAAAAACAAATTTTTAAAAATATTTATTTGAACAAAAATAAATTATATATATATATATATATATATAAACGTTTTGTTAAAAAGGGTAATTATATTTTGTTAAAAAATTAATTTATTAATTACTTTTTTATAATAAAAATTTTTTAAATAATTTTTTAAATTGTTTTAAAATTATAATTTATATAAAAATTTAATTATTAGTGTTAAAGTTCTCCAATTTACTTGAACGTAATGGCGTGCAAATTTTAAAACGCTTTTAAATATGTAATTTCAGATAAGATAATGTAAGCAAATAATATTTAATTTAAATTATTTGTGCAATGTATTTGTAATTAAATTTTAAAAAGTATATATTTATTTTACTAAATTAAAAGTTATTTTTTAATTTTTCTTTAATAGATATTTCATTAATTTATATTTAATATAAAAAAGTGTTAATACAATAACTTATTAAATTGTATGTTAAATGTTTTGTTTTATTTTTAACAATATATATATTTATATAGTTTTCATAAAATAGTTCGGTGTATTTATTGTTTAAATTTTAATTTATTTAATAATTTAATTAAATTTAGATTTGAAAACTAACTTTTTTTGTGATAAAATATTATTTTTATTGGTTTTTAAATTTTTCTTAATTATATTTTTATTTTTACAAAAACAATAAATAAAATTCAGTATTTAACAATGTTTTTATTTTGTATTTTTGGATGCATTAAAAAATTATTTTTATTTTCTATTTAAAAAGTTAATAGAATAAAAAAAATTTAATTTAATATGCTAATTAAAAAAATAATAAAACAAAATAATATATATATAATAAAACAAAATGTTTACTTAAATAGTAATTAGATCACTAAAACAATGCTTAAAGTAACATTTGTAGTTTTTTAAATTAAACATTTATATTTTTTGACTAGTATATTACTTGAATTATATATTTTTAATAAAATCTAGTAATTACAATTTATTTATTTAAAACAATGTTTTATTAAAAATTGAATTTAATTTAAATTAGTTATTCCTAACTTTAAATGTTTTGTTATTAAGTAATTTATAATTTATTTAATTGTTTAACTTTTTATATACTTACTTTTTATTTGACTCGAGTTAAAACTAAATTTATATATTTTTTAAATTTAACAACATATTAGCAAAATGAAATTATAAGCATTATAGTATTAAGAACGTTTTAACATTTATATATTTATGTATAATTTTAAAATTAATTCAAACAACCCAGATATTTTAACAACACATTTTTCCAGTAAATATTAGACAGTTTTTGGTATTTGATATTTTAACAATTATCTTTCTATTTATTAATGATTTTTTAAAAACGAAATATTAGAATTGTTATACTTACTTTAATAATTAATTCACTTAATTTTATTCATTCAGGAGCACTATACAGCTGTTTTATTCTTGTTTAAAATCATCAACTGTGCATACGTTTTAAGTGGTACACAATCGTAAACCTACATTCTATCTAGTTTCACGTCAATGCTTTATGTTTATGTTTATGTTTTAGCATAAATATGATTAAGGTTTTTTGTTCAAACAAATAATTGTGTGATCAACAATAAAAACTTTTAACTACTAACCAATATATATAGCAGTATAACTGTAACGTTTAATAATAATAGTAATAGTTAGTCAAATAATATTTTTTTAAATAACTTTTAGCTACTAAATTTATACTTTAATAAACAGGAGTATAATTTTTCTACACAATAAATAATGCATTTTGTAAGGTTATACTAAGTGTATGTATTTTTAAAATAGCTTAGTGTAAAATTATCACAATTAATATGTTGTATATATATACGTAATAAACTAAGCAATATATTTAGTAACGTGAAATAAAATAATAAAAATAACTTAATAAGAATAAAACAATTATATTTATAAATAAATTCAAAACATTTAATTTATTTTAAATTTTGATAACATATTACCTATTAAGTACATAAATATTTTTGTATTTTCTATAGTTGTTTTTATTAAAAATATTTTTATTTGTTGTAATATTAATGTGTTATATTTATCAGGAATTATTAAAATTTTGTTACACAAAATTATATATGAATTTTATATTTAATGTTAATTAATTTTTATTTTATATTTGTTATTTATATTTAAATTTAAGCCATTTAAAACATTTTAATTAATATATTTATTGTGAATTATTTTTTTATTAATATTAAAATAATTAAAAAACGTTTTATTTATACTTTAAATACAAAATATATATAAGATGTGCACTTGTTTTTTTAATCCAGATATTCTGTTGATAAATGTTTTAAATAAAACAATGTACAGTATTGATCATTCCACATCACATCCGATGGATTTGTGTAAAAATCTTGAAAAGCCATTTATTGATGATCGACCAGTAAGTCCCTTGTCTCTTGAACAAGGTGGAGGGGTTGTCCGCAGTCCTTCTATTTTGGGGACTGTTGGTTTAGAAAATGAATTCATGGCGGAGTCGTACAACAAACGTTTGTCAGTACATCAAACTGAGTCAAATAAACCAAATTATTCTGAATCTGGTTTCCAATTGCACCAAAGCACACTAAAAAAAGACCTTGATTTAGATTCAAAAGAATCAAAATTAAATAACAACGGAATTGGAATGAATGTGATTTCATCAAAAAAAAGTGTTCGAGGTATATATATATATATATATATATATATATACATATATATAGTAGTGGAAGCGGTGATTATAGTATTTGATTTAAAATTGGGTGGGTATGTGTTTGCTTGGTTTAAATAAGGATTGTAGCAAGTTTAAACTTTAAAACCTTATTGAAAAGAACTTAATTATCTAGTTTTTAAATTTTTTTTGTAATTACAACTTAATTAACCATTGTTGTTTATTATAATTATTAATAGTTTTAATAATTAAATTTCACATTTTTGTGATTTGTCAGTTGTATTTATTTGTTGGTTTAAATACTGTAGTTTGTATAATTATATTGAATTAATGAATAAATGCTGAATTTACCTTGTTTTTTTGTTATTATTACAATTTATGTTGGCGAAAACAAAGTATTGCTAATTAATGAGTATTAGGTTGCATTATCAACATTTGAGTACTTGTTAAAAAGTTTTTTTTTGCTAAGGTTTGCCAATTGTCAGCTTATAAATTAATTGTTTAAACAATTATAACAAAATTAAATATATTTATACATACATTATTATGACAGTTCAATTATGTTTTTTATATTTGATAAAAAGACTTAATAATTAATTTGTAAACCAAATAAAGGAAAACAATTTACAATTCAGTACTCATCCATTTCAAATAATTTTTAATTTAAAATTTAATTAGTAAAATTAATTTTATTTTGGCTTATGAACAATTTTAAAATTTAGTCAATTGAAAACTATTTTTAATCTAATTTTGTAATGTGTATATATACATTGTAATAATTTTTTCTTTATTTTAAACCTTTTTGCTTTCAAAAACATAAGGCAATACAATTAAGCCCCGATTGTACATTAAAATGTCGGCTTTAAAAATTGTGCACATTAAAGATTTAAAATCGACTCGGATTTTACTAAGTCCCATCATTAGAATTATTTTGCTTCACTTATTTTCTATAGCTAAATGAAATGGCGTCCTATTTTTTAGCAATATGTTCTTTACAGAGACCAATTGATTGCTAATCTTGTACTCAAACCCCCACCCTATCTTAACTGGACTTGGGACCAGTTATGGTAGACTCAATAGTAGTAATATTATTTTGTTGCCCATGTAGAGTTATAATTAGTTATTTGCCACCAATTTATAACCCTAGTTACCAAAACACAACCAACAAACTAGTATTCCAACACTCCAATACATTTTCCGTTGTTGTACCATTTTGCCCTTTCAGAATTGTACGGTCAGCCAACGTGGTGGGGCGATGGCGATGACAACTACTCATATCCACACACGTCTTTGCTCGGACCAAAGCCAACCAATAGTCAAACTGCTCCCTGCCTGTTCGACGAATTACAAAGTAATGAATTTTCTATTTTAAAATTATAGTTTATTTACATTTGATTATTATCTATTTTTTAACTAATTCAAATGCTTTGACGGAAAACGCATTTTTCAGCAGTAGCAATTTTAGCGAAACTGAATGTGGGTTCGCATTTGGTACCGGTAATGGGGATTGGAACCCGTGCCTACCCAGGTTTGAGATGACACACCGCTAGACCATCCTGTTACTATTATTACACTATTTTTATTATATTGATTGAATTAAACTCTAAAAATGCAAGTTCTAAAGACAAAATGTTCATTTTAAAAATGTGTAACTTTGTTAAATTTGCATTCTTTGTTTTTGCTGGGGTACACGTTTAGATGCATAAATAAGTTATTGTAATACTTTTTGTTTGAAAATTTTAAAAATTCTATTGGCCAGCTCTGTTCTATATTGCAATACCATTTAACAAATTTCGGAAAACATTGTGTTGGTAAAAAAAACAATTGTGCGCAATGTAACTTGAGTCAGTTTGGTTACATGAACGCAATACAATGTAATTTTGTTTGCATAAATACAACAAAAATGGTTTAAAATTACACTTTGATAAAAGCTGTTGGTTTTTAGCTCAATTTGAACAAAAACGCTTTTTACAAACATATAAATTGATGCAACTACACAACGACGCTGTGAATAACACAAGATATTAAATTAGACCTATTCTAGTCAAATATTGATGAATTGTTTCATTTTGTTTTCTAATTTTAACACAACTTGATTGAATAATTATTTAATTTATTTTTAAGATTTGCAACACTACATTAAAAACTAAATAAAAAATTGCTTTACTTATGGCAATAGTAAATAAATAAAATAAACATAACTTTTAATAAAACAGTTAAAAATTTAATAATAATAATAATCATTAGTTGAATATATATATATATATATATATATATATATATATATATATATATATATATATATATATATATATATAGTTTTTGTACAGTTTTACAATTTTAAAACTGTAAATTCCCGCTTTTACTCATTAGCACGTTTTTTTGTTAATGCCAACTATAATGTTTATTATTTTGTATTCTCAATTATTTTTACCCGCGTTCAATAAGTACATATGCATTAATTGAAACATTTACGCATACGCTTACTTGTACTATGTTGTATTCTTTAAACAGAATTCAAAATGTTTTTGAAGTATACAAAATTATTGATTTTTCACACTTGTATTTCACTAATGTAATTGAATTGTAATTATTTCATTAAAAACATGTTAGTAATGATAAAGTGTAATAATTGTATTCAAGTTTCATCTACTTTATTTCTATCTGTTTGCATTGAATTGAAGAATAATTTATTAGTAAAACAAAAAGTATTTGATTTTTACAAAATATTGACTATTAAATAAACGCATTGTTTTTTTAGTACAAAAAGATTGCTTTGTTTGAAGCACGCGTTACAAAATATATACTATAATTAAACCACAATCATATGATTAATCTATTTCTCTTTTAAGTGTATATACTAAAACAAATAGTAAATAATTTTTTTATTTGTGCTTGATGACGTAGCCATCTCTTCATTATTTCTGTATTTGTAAAGCATATTAAACGATCGATTTTGATGACTTAATAAGCATAACAAACGTACAAGAATAACGAAGTTTCTTGGTTGATAAACGGCATCCTTGTAACGACGATATTGTTTGCAAAAGGAGATACCCTTAGCCCAATTGTAGACATATATCTTAAGATACCTTTTAAATACCTTAGGTGTTTGCTTACACTCATCCGCTGTAGCGGAAGAACAGTTATACCGTTGTGCAATTGGATCCAGATACCTAAGGGCACCTAATCCAGGATGCACCAC
Source organism: Cardicola forsteri (assembly GCA_025895645.1). Classification (NCBI taxonomy): domain Eukaryota; kingdom Metazoa; phylum Platyhelminthes; class Trematoda; order Strigeidida; family Aporocotylidae; genus Cardicola; species Cardicola forsteri. Next base: position 194,308 of record JAKXYG010000647.1, read on the forward strand.
TTGGAGGAGGAACAGTCATGAATATCACCATCATTGGGAATTGAGACTTTATAAACGTTACTCAAATCCTTAGGATTATTAGCATCCCGATAGTACTTTAATTGTAAGTAAAACGCAATTAAGATGCCTATTTGTCATTTTGGTTGTTGCTACTTTTACAAAAACTTTTTCCCCATAGCAAAATGTGACAGTTTGATTGCTGAGTTTCGTTTGTTATTTTGTCACTCAATATGATCTGCGACATACAAAATAACAGATCGATTTAGTCACATTGATTAAATTTATCCAAACACATACTACAATTTACATCTTGTGTGTGTGTGTGTGTATGCTTGCATTCTAATTTGTACTACATAAGTCATAAAATAAAATTTTTATTTATCGATTTTTAATTCCACGGATGAAATGACCTGTTTATTCCAATGCTTTCATCATCTACGTCAAATTTATTTATTATTATTATTATTATGCATTATTACAAACGTGAATACAGGTACATTGAAAATAGTAACTAGCCCTACAATTATTCCGGTAACATAATTATATAATATAGATTAATTACTAATACAAATACCTTTTTATTAATTACCATATTGTTTTGAATAGCGTAGGGCAACAAGATTGTTCCATTTCTTTTTGTTAAAATCTTTATTTAATCTCTCGTAACAATCATTTCAATTGTATCTTACCAAATAATTACTAACCACGATTCTGTTAACTACCAACCATTTTTTTTCATGTTTGATAAATGTACAATCACAGGGAACAATTTGAAAAGCATGCTCTTCAGATCGAAAAGGTCTTGAAATAAATAGATTATTATTATCAACATTATGGTTTTTGTTACTTGAATGTGTTAGGAGAAACAATTTTGACAAATTGGCACTTTCAACCAACCGGTGGTGGGACTCAAACCAATCCTTGTCCAATTTTGAGTTCAGTGCTCTGGTTACCACCTCTTTCACGGCCGTAAGTATGGTTAATAGATTAAAACGTTGTGCTTATTTTTATAACTCCGTCACAAGCAAAACGTTTTACTGGTTTGTTACACAACATTTTCTCGACATAAAAAACATGTGTTGCCAAAATTGATAGTAACAAAGGAGCGACTTAATTTTATTAACCAATCTAATTGAGCAACTGGCAATGTAAAGCCTGCTATCTTTCGTTTGTCACATGAAATGTTGTCTGTAGACAATGACACTGGAAAAGACTATAATAACATTTTTGATATGTTGTCTTATTATTCATCTCTTTTCTACCTTTTGTAAAAAGATGTTTAATTTAGGCATTTTTAATTCATTTTTACTGATAAACACCAAGTATATTTATTGATCATTCATTCTTTACTTGAATAACTACGATCAATGTGTTTGTTTCTGAATATATCGAAAAAAATATTATCAATGAGAAAAGAACATTGATTAAATTCTTTTTATTATTGTTGTTACTGTTTTAAATATTTTGCGAAAAGCATCTTTTAGCAAGTGGACATTTTAGCGAAGCAGAACAGGTGTTTAATTTAGTGCCAGTGGTGGTACTCAAACCTATGTCTGCCCAATCAAGACTTGTACCACTACGATTACTAAGATAAATAACGAATTTACAAAATTTCTGTCAATCAGGTTTCGGTTTAAAACCTGAAATAGGGTAAATTTGAGTACATGTAATATACTTGACAGGTATGCACTGATGATGATTTTTAGCAAAGATGAAATAGTTGTACAGTGCTTCTGGTTGACACAAAACCAACCATAATTGTTATTAATTATTATGAATCTAACCATTTTAATACAACATACAGTGGAAATACTTTTCTTTATTGTACAATCAACTTTTTTGTTTTGTGACATTCTAAAATGTTGTTTACAATAAACATTATTAGACACAATTAGAAATTTATATTTTAAAAACAAAATAGTAGTTAAAAAAATTTGTTTTTTTAAATATACAAGGTATTTGCAGTGTTACATTTAAATTGTTTTGAATACTTGTGAAATAAAAGTTTGATTTTTACCATTACGACAAAATTTAAATATAAAATTAATCTTTTATAAAACATTTGAAAAAAACTTTTTTTTCTGATTTATTTGTTTATATAAAAACTTTTTTTACATATTTTGTTGTTTTTTAGCTTTATTTTTTTAAACTCTGTGTGTCCATAAGTTTTTTATGTTTAATTTACTTGCAACATTTTTTAAAACATTGATGGCAATTGTGTTACCTATATATATAGAGAGAGAGAGCTAGTAAGTGAGACAAGGTTTATGTAAATAAGGTTTATATAAATAATAATAATAGTAATAATAATAATAATAATAATAATAATAATAATAATAATAATAGTAATAATAATAATAATAGTAATAATAATAATAATAATAGTAATAATAATAATAGTAATAATAATAATAATAGTAATAATAATATGTTTAGAACTTCATTGCAGTATATAATGAGAATATCATAATTAATGCACCATATTATTTTAAATTATAAATAAATTGATTTTTGTATTAAACCCATGTAGATCTTTTTTATATGTTTCTTTAAATATTATATTAGCAATACTCATTTAAAAAATTATTTTTGAAAATAATTGCATTCAGTGTTATAGGATAGCCTTTATGTTAACAATGAACTGTGAAACTACTATTTATTTAAACTGAAAAACCCACAATAAACATACAGTAAATTGAAATTTATACTGACATATTTTAAGCAAAAAATATGAATTTTCTTATTTAAAAAAATTGAAGTATGAACATTGCATGAAAAATGAATTTAAATTTAACATTATTTAATTATTTAATGGTGAACAATGTTTTGAAGACAAATTTAAGTACTAATTGTAAACCAAATTAATGAATGTCTTTCGAACATTCAATGATTATTATATATATTATACAAAACCCTCTGTTTTAAAAATAAGTATGGGGCAATAAAACAACTATGACAACAAAACAATAACATCAAAGTCTCGTTGGCATTGAAGATTCTGCAAATCGAAGATTGAGCTTTTTTCCGGCTTTCACTCAACCCTGTCATCTGTGTAACTCTGTTATCCAGATACGTGCGATCACTTTTTTGCCGTTGTTTGCGGATTGTTTCCGTAGCAGTATAAATTTTTTACAGAGGCTAGATTTTTAACCTTGCGCGCTCAAATCCTCCTCCTTTATCCAAGTTTGGGACTGGCTAGATTGAATAATTTCTGGTTTTATCTAGGCGGAGTTAGTCGTTGTTTAATTACACTAAATATTCAATGGTTAAAACATGTTTCTGGAAAAATATTCAAGTAGTAAAATATAATATTTGCTTATTTTATAAACAGTTTTACATTTTTTAATATAAATATTATAACAAAGTTTTAATGCCTTATTACTAGAAGTATATTTAGAATATACATACATAAATATATAAGCTAATAATTCTAAGGATTTGGGATGCTAATAATTCTGAGCATTTGAATAATTTATATAAAGCTTTGAAATTCTAATAATGGTGATATTTCTGACTTTTTCCACATGGCGTATCCTGGACTAGGTGTCCATAGGCATCTAGCAGAATAACAGAAAGAACTGAGTGCATAGTAGTAAAACTGGGTCAATTCCCCTTAACACCGATGTCGTCGCAAGAAAGCAGTCTACTAGCCAAGAAATTTTTTTTTAATCCCCCAAGTTGAACTCGCATTCGACCACTTTTTCGCATAGGAATTTGGGATATTGTTCCTACTTAGAACTAATAAAGAGGTGGCTCTGTTATCAATATTTGATTGATTGAATTTGATTTCCAAATTTAAGGTCTTCATCCAATTCGATAAATATAAGCCAACACTTGGATTTGATACAATTACCCATTTTTTTTAAAATACTACCCGTTAATTAATCAATTAAACAATAAAAAACAAATAAAAATGAAACACCACAAAAATATTACTTACAAATCAATAAATAAATAAAGTACAAAATTTTAAAAGGGGCAATATAATAATAATAATATAACTTTAAATGTAAATAATAAGTATATATAGTACAATGTAAGAATTGAACATAACAAACAACAAATTCAGTGTGTACGGTTATGTAAATAAAGTAATTGCTAAACCAAACTAAACCATGATAGGTGTATGACAAGGTCATTTCTAAATTTCTCCTAGTTGGTTAACAATTTGGATAAATAATGTAGGTATGCGTAAATTTTAAAAGTTGTTTATTCCAATTTTAGTGGATAGGTATGTTTTTCGTAGTTTAACATATGCTTCAATCTTGTTTTATGTAATTTATTTATAAGTTTGGAAATAGTATTTACAGTTACAATAATACGTTGTTATACTTTAATGTTAACTAAAAAAACATTTATAATAAAATTTTAAAACGAAAGCGTTAATAAACAACAATATACCTAGTTGAAAATAATCTATAAATTTATAATACGTTTTAAAGTTATCTTTTTTTGACTTCAAAACTGTAATAATATTCGTTATTATTTTTACTACTCTAAATGTTTTAAGATAAAACATTTTTCACCAGTAGATATTTTAGCTAAGTCGGTGATGGGAATCGAACCCATGCCCACTCTGGTTTGAGTCGAGTGCTGTACCGCCAGAATACCCCGTCAAATCTTATTTGTTTCATATTTTATTTAAACTTTATTTTTTTAACTACGTATAAAAAGCGTCTTTGAGTTGATCAGCTTGTAACATGGTAGATTTACAATATATTACATAATTTTTATTGCTTACAAGAGCATAGGGTATTATGTTTGTTCCGTGTAATTGAACTTTTTTGACAAATTCAACATGACATTCATTTTAACTAGATTTTCCTAAATAATGTTTGGCCAACTTTTTTGTGGTCTTTACCAGCCTTTTTTCCATGTTTTATTTTTTTATTGCAAAACTGTTTACGTTGGTTTTCGCGACAATAAAAGTTAAATTGAACCAGTTAATTGTAATGATGTCGGATGAAAGTTTGTTTTATTCGTGATTTTATTATTTAAAATTTGATCGTGTCAAGTAATTGTTAAAACACCGGCAATAAAAAGTATTCTCCATTTCATAAATCTTGTTTGTTTGTTTCTACATTCTATTGTCGTATAAAGCTGTAGGAATGATTAGTAATGCATGCAAACGAAGTATTGTTTTTTGATGGATGATAGATACAAGGGTAAATTTCACGATTTTGAAGGCTCTCATTTTTCACTACACGTAGATAATGTGATCAAAAAACGGTTTTATGTAGAATATTAAAAAAAACGTATCTGTAACCCAAATATAACTTTGTCATGTAACAAAAACGTTACTATGTGCCTGGGTAGTTTAGCGGTACAGCGCTTGATTTGGACCTCGGTGGACATGGGTTTGAATCCCAATACCGGTACGAAAATGCGGGCCCACGTTCGGTTTCGCTAAAACGTCTACTGTTAAAAAATGTTTCTCGTAAAACATTTAAAGTAATAAACAAGTAATAAATAAAATTTGGTATATTATTTATTATTCAACGATTAAATTAGAATATGTTTATAAATTGTAATACAATAATTAAATACATCGATTTTTAGGTACACAGTTTAAAATGAAACAAACTATTTTATCGGTTTACAATCTGTTAAAATTACTTGTATTAGATAAATTTAAGTATAGTTCATATTACACGATTTACAAAACACTAAGATATTAATACATTTTTTAAATTATTAATATTAACAGTTGTAGTATCATTGTTGACGTGGATACTTTAATAGTAGTGCATTAAGTATGATTAAATGCAGAAAAAACTAATTTGCACAATTGAAATAAAATAATAAAAGATGTGAAGATATATGTTATGTAATATGAAGTATTTGGGGGTCAGTTATTATTAACTAGATTTACTGTAATCAATACACTTACAAGAATTTGATCAACCACCCTAAATAACGTTTTGGTTAGAAAAACATGAAAAAACTTGAATTTTTGTCTATGTAAGACTTTAAAAAATTACTACAGTAATAATTCTTTAACGAGTACAAGGACGGTATACAATGATCAAATCGAGTACTCATTAATTAACTATACTTAGTCTTTAGTTATTTGGACACATAAATTATACTAACTGAAAGCAAACTAAAACCAACGTTTATTGAGTTACTTTAAAACGTTATCAATTTAATATAATTATTCAAACTAGAATATTTAAACCAGTAAATAAATACAACTCATACATTAAAAAATGTTATGCTTGTATAGTCAATGAAAAAATTAATAATGATTGATAGTATTGAACCAAGTGGTCGTTACTGGAAAATGTCAGAAATGATATTATTAAGTTATTTTATACATCGAATTTACTTCAATATTGAACAACGATGAACTAGTTATACAGTGCTTTAGGTGTGTTTAAACCAAATGGATTTATTATTTGGCAAATGTGAATTTCAAATAATGCACAAAATATGAAACATATTCATTTAAGCATTCCCGTATATATATATATATATATATATATATATATATATATATATATATATATATATATATACAACCACAAAAACAATAAAGTGTTCAAGTTAATAAATACTTTTTTACTATAATGGTCAATCAATAATGAAATACCAAAGCAATTGTGGCTCACTAGTCACGTTAAAAAAGCAAAATATTACAAAACGTTTACCATAAATGATAATAATTCACGAGGATTTGAGTAATGCTTACAAAGTATCAATTTCCAATGGTGGTCATATTCATAACTGTTCCTCTTCCAAGTAGCGCATCCAGGACTAGGTACCCATGGGCATCTAGACTAATAACAACAGGTATCGATGGCACAGCGGCATAATCGGACTTCTACTTCGACGGGTTGGTGGGTACTTTAATAGTATCTTAAGGTATATATATATATATATATATATATATATATATATATATATATATATATATATATATATATATATATACAATATGTAGCCGTTAGGCTAAGGGAATATATCTATCAAAATATTAGTCAACCTCGTCAATCCTTGGGAATGTGGTGCTATCGCAAAGACACCGTCTATTAGCTAGGAAACTTTGTTATCTTTTTACGTTTGTTATGTTTCTCAAGTTATTGAAGTCTATTGTTGTATATGTAGTACAAATATAGAAATAATAAAGAGGTAATTACGTTACCAACTAATTAAATGACTAAATGATAAATGAACTATGTGTATTACTATTTTGAATGTTTTACGAAAAACGCATCCTTTAGCAGTAGACATTTTAGCGTAGCCGAACGTGGTTCCACATTTAGTGGTGGTAGTGTGATTCGAACCCATATCCACTCAGATCCAACCCGATACAAAGTTCAAAGTTCAGTTGTTACATTTTTCTAACTTGGTTAACAATTTTGTTAAAAATGAAACATCAATTATGATGAACATTGGTTTCAGCAATGCTTTGGTCTGAAATCTACAAGAACTTGGATTTTAGTCTGTGTGAAAAGCAAAAAAGGGATTTATGGATAATGCGGAGCCTATGTACAATACTATCAATGGCGATGATATGTTAAAATTTTAAAAAGATACATTATTAGAAACATTTTGCCAATTTCATTTTGCCAAACATTTTTTTTCACTTTTGGCTGTTTGTCAATAGTCATAATTACACATTTTCCACTGGCTAACATCATTCAATGGAAACATTATGGTCACACTGTTACAAAATTTTATACATTACATTAAACAACTTTCATTAGTTTTTCTAGTTCACTCCTGGGATGAATTTTCTAATCTACCCAGCAAAGCCCGTATATAGAACTCAGTTCAAATTCTAGTCTTTTGCCACATTTAAACAAAAATTTCTTTAATTTTTCCAAATATAATTAATTTTTTTAATCATTATGCGCAAATAATCATGGTTATTTATTACAATTAGTCTGTTTTAAAGATTCTTTAATTCCCTGTAATTTATTGAATATTGTTAAGTTTGATTAAAACTATAAATTTATTTAAATTATTCTGTTTTAAAATAGTTAATTTCAAATATTTAAAAAAATTGTTTATCTTAAAAAATTAATATTTTAAATGTAGTAGTTTTTATCTAATAATCAATTTTTTATTAATTTTTAATGCATATATCATTGTTCTTACTTTTTCAATTATTTAATTGATTGATTTAGTTTTTTTAAACATGAAAAATAAATTACTTATTACAATATTTATGCGATGAACAATATATATATAACAAAGCAAATTTTCAAAACAGTATCATTTGTATGAGTGGAAAAAAAGATTAATAAGTGGTATCTTACTCATCTTTTATTATGCAAAACGATTCAGTATTATTAATAAAATAAGTAACGTTTATTGGTTGGTTGCAACAATTTTTGAAAATGATTATCAATAATTATCAATAATGTTTATCTTCAATCTAAATTCTACTTTAAATAATCCTAAGTTTGTTTTAGAAGGAGAGTGTGATGAAAACGTATAAATGTTGAAAACAAAAAATAGAAAAAGTATTGATTTACAAAAATGCCAAATAAGTACCAAATCGAAATAAAAAACGATCGAGTTTTACGTGCAAAACACATATGTTGGAGTGACAGTGATTGACAATATGTTTATTATTGACAAATTGAATCAGTTTGCTACACTTGTGAAAAAATGAATGAGCTGCAAATGCTACCAATTAAATTATAAGTGTATTTTTACTCTGTCCCACTTAATTATACGATTTTTTAAAAACATTGTAAGGGTAGCATTACATGTTAAGTTGTGATCTAATTTTTCTTTTACAGTTTTTCTCTTGTTTATGAGAAATCGGTCAGTTTTTGGTCAATTTTCTCTATTTGGTTCCAATTGATAACACCACTTTTGATTAATTTCTGATCAATCTCTGCACCATCAAGCCATTTTTTTCTTTAGTCGACCTATGTTTATTTTGTTTTCTATTTATATTGCCAACATTTATTTTGTTGTGTAATTTTCCTTTCTTTCTCGAGGTGCAATCTTTATTCTTCAATATTTTTATAAACTTCAATGACTTTCAGCTTTCTCCTAATAGCTTTATTTTTTATTCTATCCAATCTGAACAATTTCAAAGACACTGAACTTAGTGAATATGAAACATATTTACTACGTTCAGTTTCTTTCTTGGGTTTTTTTAATATTCTACATTTTTAGTTTGTAAATTTTAGCCAATCTCATTGAGGTTTTAATAAATATGTAAGTTTCCTCTAGATATTCCATTCTATCTGTCTTTTTTCAGGTTATTTCAGCATCTAAATCTCTATTCTCGATTGATAGTGAATCAAGAACTACAAATTTTTTTATTCTTGACATTGTAAACATATTTCATCTGCATCAACTTTGATATAGAAGAAAATAAACTAGAAACTGTACAAACTAGAAATGTCTAATAGTTGTTTAGGTTTGGGGGGGGTGAAAGGTTGCAAATTTGTTTAATTCAACTAATTTTTGGCGCAAATACGTTTTTATAAACAAATCCAGATGTAAGGCCAAACCACTAGACTTAAAACTGGCTTAAGTTCGACCACCAACACTAAATATGACTTTACTAACTCCAACGTCTCCCCCACCGCCGACTGGTCCCCAATCTGGTCAAAAACGGATGAGGCTTTGAGCGCAATATTAACAAAAAACATGTTTTTTATACAAAATGCATTTTGCTAAGGAAACAAGAAAAAGATACCGTTTTATTAAATTGAATAAGAAGAAAAAATGTCTACTTGTTGGAAAATATGTTTTCTGTCAAATATTTGAAAAGTACAACTTTAATTAATTAATGTGTATACATGTTTACATTAACAACGCAAACTTATTATTATTATTATTATATTTATTTTTATTATTTTAAATGTTTTAAGAGAAACGTATCTTTCAGCAGTGGACATTTTAGTCAAGCCGAACGTGGGCTCACACTTAGTGCCGCTGGTGGCGATTGAAATCATGTCCACGCAGGCCTTTATTGAGCTCTGTACCGCTATACCACATTAGATTGTTTATTGGGATGCTAATGATCCTGAGGATTTGAGTAATGGAATGCTAATGATCTTGAGGATTTGAATAATATTTATAAAGTTTCAATTTCCAATGATGGTGATATTCCTGACTGTTAGTCCTCCACGTGGTGTATCCTGGACTAGGTGCCCCTAGGCATCTAGACTAATAACAGCAGGGTCCGAGTGCACAGCGGTATAACTGGACTTCCGCTACAGCGGGTGGGTGCAAACATACACCCAGAATACTTAAAAGGTATCTAAAGGTATACGTATACCATGTGTAGCCCTTGGGCTAAGGGAGATAACCCTAACAAAAAATCAGGAGACTTCGTCAATCTTTGCGAACAGTGGCGACGTCACAAGGATGCCGTCTACCAGCCAATGAACTTTGTTATTCTTTTATGTTTGTGTTACGCTTATCAAGCCATCGAAATCGATCGTTTGCTATGTTGTATAAATATGGGAATTAATGAAGAGGTGACCACGTCACCAACCAAAATGAATGAAATGAATTAGATTGTTTATTATTGTGGGATAACATAAAATAACAAATGATTACCAATTGAATATGTCGCACGTAGGATTTTAGTTTAAAATTTTGCCAACTCATAAAAATCCATAACCTATTTTTTTGTCAACTGTGCTTTCGAATCGTAGACGTGACTGCCAAACAACCCGATACGCCTCAGTCAGATGTACATCCACGTCCAAGTGAAGCATTTGTCGTCGATTTTGGTTCCAACGAAGTAGAATCGACCGACCTGAAAGAAATGTACGAACGCGAGCGAAAATTGCGCGAAAAACACATGGAAGCCAGAAGACATTTATCCAAATCAGCAACAAACAAGGTTCGATTATTGATTACTTAAAATACACATGTCATATTATTAAAATCTAAAAATTGTAGGTTATTAAATTGGATTTGTATAATAATGTCATGGTAGTAATTTTGACAATTGAAAAAAACATTTGCACTTTGATGTAATTTTTTATTTAACTTTTTCCATACTTGGTGAAGTTTGACAAAAAAGGCAATTTTATCAAAGCTCTGAAATCCCTCTGTTAGTGCCGATGGTTGGGGGTGAATCCATGTTTATCCGGTTGTACGTCCAATATTGTCGCAATTTTTTTCTATCCCGGCAGATAGACAAAGTGTAGAGTTGATAGAAAACACAACAGTACAATTGGGTGTTACTGATTTGGCGTGTGGGCACAAACATTCAATTTTGATAGTCAAAAGATGGTAGAGTTGATAAAACGTTGGGTTCGAAACTGGATACGCAGTGGTTTGAATTTTGCTGCCGGCATTTAAGCAATAATAATAATGTACAATTCACGTTTGTATGAGACTTGAATGGTCCGCATTGCTGATGATTTCAAATAAGGATGAAATAGCTAAACAGTGCTCCTTGTTGACTGAAACCAAGTGGGTTTATTATTCAAGTGCATCTGACAGTTCTAATAATTCATTCTTGAAAACCCATGAATATATATAGTTGTTACTGTTTTTCAGCAAATGCCAAATAAAGACCCGGTAGTAGAAGTCAACTTTATACTTACTCAAGTAGACATATATCATGTGTAGTTATTGGCTAAGCAGGACAATATTGATAGAAGATTAAACCGACATATTAATTCTCGTTGTTTAATCCTAAAATTTATTTATTTATTTATTTAACGTTTATTTATGTATTATTATTATTATTATTATTATTATTATTATTATTATTACAAAACCCTTTTACTTTAAAAATAGGCATAAGACAATAAGATAACAGTTACTTTTTTTTTAAAAACAATGTCCCATAGTTCTAAACGAACATGAGACAACAAAATTTTACACATATAATTACGTAAAGCATTCACTTCAATTCAATCTTTCCAAATAGTTTTTAGCCAAGTTTTACGTAGTCTACCAACCATATATTACCGTAAGAATGATTATTAATGCACACAAATAAAGTTTTGTCTTCAAGTGGATAGAATAATATGACTATATTGATTTGAGTCTATGAAAGATTGACAGTACCTATTCAAGTTTGGTTTTAGCACCGTTTATTACAGACACGTAATTATGTCCGTTGCATGCAGTAGCCGAATTAACAACTCAGTTAAACGATGCAATGTTACACTTCGTGATTTAGCGGTCCAGCTCTGAACTCGAACCTGAGTGGACATGGTTTTGATGCCCACTATTGGCACTTAATGCGCGCTTACTAAATTGTCTACTGCTGGAAGACGCGTTTCCCGTAAAGCATTGAATGTAGTAAAAATAAATAAATAAATATTTGCCAAAAGTAATAATACTTTTCCAATTAAAATATTACAAGTAAATGTGAATACAATGGACACAAGTCAAATAAATACAAATTGTAGACAAACTTTTAAAATTGCATTTAAATTCAATTATTGACGATAGTGTCTAGTCTGTGTCTTACTAAAATCCATTTTGTAATTTGTGCAAATGTTACAATTCTATGTTCTAAATAGTAAATTTTACGTAATGTTTCAATTGCAACACAAATGTATTAAATTTGGCAAAAATGTATTTCGATTAGCAACATGGTTACCGCTTCATTATTTCCAAATGTGGAAAGACCATTGTTTTTTTCTGAGCTAATAAAAATTGTTGGAACAGAATACCATTATTTGCCACAATGGTTGTTATTGTTTACGAAAATTGAATTTGATATCCAAAATGTTAATAATCCTGTTGATTGGGTAATGCTCATAAAGTCTCAATTTCCAATGATGGTCATATTCTTGACTGTTTCTTCTCCATATGGTACATCCTATACTGTAGGTGCCTATAAACATTTAGACTAATAACGGCAGGAACCGAGTGCACAGTATTTATTGTGATACGTTGTACTGCTAAAATGTTTTGCTGACAACGCAAGGCCTCGTCAATCTTCACAAACAATGGCGCCGACACAAAGATGCCGTTTATTAGACAAGAAACTATGTCACTCTTTTACATTTGTTACTTTTATCGTACTATTAACTTAATCATTTAATATACTGTATAAATATAGAAATAATAAATAAATGAAATATTTATCCAACTGGCTGCACATGTCATTAAGTACCCTATCAGCAAATGGTTTCATGCAACTATACCGATGTAAAATTATAGTTATTATCCATATGAGCATTTTCGACTCTTATAAATTATTTATTGTGTTACTTTGTATTGGCAGATGATCCATAATTAAACAATTGGACATTTGTCAAAATATTAGACAGGTTTCCACAATTAGTGCAGGTGCTAGAACTCCAATCTATCTTCGCCTAGTCTCGATTCTAGAGCTCTAACAATCTCAACATCCCCAGGCGAATAAATTAACAATTATTATTATCTCAACATAACTTTTTGTCAGACCGTATTGGACAATAGCAAGTCAAAAGGATGCAATTCGGCTGGACCGCAAAAAACGCCAATGGTCAAACAAACGCCCCAAGTCAAACCCCAATCGGCCGGTCCGAGCAGCACAAGACCGACCTCGATAAAAACGGCGGCCAATCAAAAGACGAACAATTTGCGTCCCAGTCCGTGGGCCAAGTCCAATTATAGTTTGAACAAAAAAATCGAATCAAGTCCATCGACGCCGTTGATGCGACACGGACGTGCCGTCGGGCGCGGCAGCGGTCAAAGTGGCACCAATACGCCCAAACACGATTCCGAGTGTCAATTGGACAAGGCAAAAATTTTGCGAAAATTTAGTGCAATTAGTAAGAAATTTGTTTGGTGATGTTTACTGATTGCAAGGATAAGCAGTTTAAATAATGCATTATTTGATGAGGTAGTTTTTAAATACAGGCGTCGTTTAGAGGTATCTGAGTGGATGTGGGTTCGGTTTTTATTAGCAGCACCGAATACTTGTCTACATTAGGATTTGATAAAATGTCCACTAATGAAAAATGAGTTTTGCGTTAAAACATTTAAAGTAAAATAGAATTTTTAAAAAACCGAGCAGCTATTTTATCCTTGTTAGAAATTATTAGCGCGGTGTAGGACCATCCAATCGTACATCCAATTTTAAAGCAACATTCTTTTAGATTTCAAACTGAAGTTTTATTTACTGAGCCATGGTTAGTTCTGCAAAAATTTAGTTTAATTAATAGGGAATGTTACAGATGTTTATGTGTATAAAGTATAAAATTTAAATAATAGATTATTTGATAATAATATAATTTTATAATGTATACAATTGACAATATTAAGAGAATGATACATTTTATAGGGCTTGAGTTAATTAGTTGTAATTTGATTAATAGGATTTTGGTTTAAAATCTAAAGTGTTATGAATTTGTGTAAGATATGAAAGCTTCTACTGCTAACAATTTATAACAAAAATGGAACAGCTGTACAATGTTGTAAATTAATTATATTTCCCAGTTGGTAAATCTGACAGTTTTATATAATATATATAACAGATTATTTATTAGAGAAATCACACAGACAGTATAATCAAGACATTTTAATCCAGTTACTTGTATTTCTAGATATTGGGCAATTCTGATGTGCATTATTCCTAATTCTCTGTTGTCCTATCGTTCTAGACTTCAACACTCTGACTTGTGATTGGCTACAGAAAAGTAGCCAATCAAAGATTTGTGGAATTTAGTTTCTTATTAAAAACGATAATATTGTTAACTTATTCAAATTTGAATCAGAAATTGTGTTCAAGTTTAAATTTTTAAAAAAACAGTTTTTTACTAAGAAGTTCTCTCTATGTTATAGTGCTACATTAATGACGCTATAAATAATTACATTTTACGCTAAAGATAGTGCTATGACAATACGTAGAATTTAAAAAAATGTTGAGTTTTGGTGTCAATTACAATATTTTTTAATCCCTTTGTAATTAATTTAATATATTACTATCTATTTATAGTGTGTGATAATTTTTTGACATTTATAATAAAAAATGAAATGCTTATTTTATTATGGTGATTTTATACTGTCCGTATTATGTACATTTGTCCTACAATAACAACATTTTGTTTTTATAAAAATAACCAGTTATCAAATTTAAAAATAAAAATTACGACAAAATCATAATACATAAATCAAAACTGTATTTTGCATATAAATAGTTAGTTAGACTTTTCTAAATAAATAACCGATTACAATGCAATATGGCGCGCGTGCGCGTATTTATCGATTGTAGAGTATACAACAATGACTAATGCATTAACGGTGCCCCGTTATTTGAATTAATGATTCAACGTACACATATTATCAAGTTACAATTTATATATTCGGGACACTGAAATAAATAAACCCGTACAAAATAATTCCTGTTTTTTTCTTTTTGACTGCTTTTACCGGTATAGCAAAAATAGGTGAGGTTTTAGACTCCAGCCCGGGGTCTTAATTCTATTGCTCGTACCTGAGGGCTTGGTTTAATATTGACTTGTCTACATAAAACATTTAAACTATAAATTAAGAGAAAAATATTATGAACAACTTTTTATGTAACAAACTCTTGAGTTTGTAGAAAAAACTAGGTAGATTAGAATTATTGTTTATCTCTAAAATGACCTTTAATTGAATATTTAAAACGGTTTGTAAACAAATTAAATAAATACTTAATATTTAAAAATATACTATTTTAAAAGCAACGTTTTTTATGTATAAAATAAAATTATACATATTAGGTTAATTATTTTTTATTTCAACAAGGTTGAATTGCGCGGCATATTGAATAAATACAAAGACAAAAAACACTTTTATACAGATTTGATAGATTTGATAATGTGAAAATCTTTACTATATCCTGTTTCATGTCCAGTTAAGAAAGAAGGATAATTAGAGCCAATTTAATAAATAACAGCCGATTAAATGAAATCAACATTTTGATGACAAAACTGAGTGAAATTTGAAAATATCTTTCATGCCAATGTTTTAATTTGTATAAACACATCGAATGCAAACACACGTTTTTAAAGTGAAAAAATGGAGCAAATCATGGAACAAAATTAATCAGTTGTCAATAAACGAAAGTGTAGTGGTTAAATCAAAATGATACTGATATGGAACGACTTTGCATTTCAGACTAAAAATGTTTTTTAATACTACTACTAATTATTATTATTATCATTACTATTATTATTATTATTATTATTATTATTATTATTATTATTATGATTATTATTATTATTAGGGGTTTGTTATAATAAATAAAAATAATAAAATTATTTTTAAATTTTCCTGATCTATGTCCAGAATTAATTGTGATTAGTAACATGTCATCTCTTTACTATTTCTATATTTGTACGGCATATTAAAACGATTAAATAAGCGTAACAAACGTAAAATAATAAGAACGTTTCTTGGTTCGTAGACGGCATATCTGTAATGGTGCCATTGCTCGTAAACATTGATGAGGCCGCCTGATTTTTTGTCACGGTTAGGCCAAGAGCTCCATATGGCTAGCATATACCTTAAGATGTCTTTTAAATACTTTGGGTGTATGTATGGATAAAAGTCAACTATGAACCTTGTAAAAATAGATGAAGATTAAGTGGTCGGATTAGTTACTAATTTTTTGGCAAAGTAAAATTATTATTGCCAAAAAACAACACAATTAGAAATTTACAAAAATGTACAGTGCACTGAAAAAATTAACAACATTTTATTATAAAATATATAGAAATCTTTAGAAAAAATAAATGTTTATTTTTAATTGTCAACAAATAACGGTAACAACAAAGTTGTAACTGTAATAGAAATTCATCAAACTCGCAAAGTCCTTATCTCGTTTTAATATCTACACAAACGGTAGTTTTTTATCGGGACTTCTTTTAAGCATATATGACTGTAAT
This sequence comes from Cardicola forsteri, assembly GCA_025895645.1. Classification (NCBI taxonomy): domain Eukaryota; kingdom Metazoa; phylum Platyhelminthes; class Trematoda; order Strigeidida; family Aporocotylidae; genus Cardicola; species Cardicola forsteri. Next base: position 211,116 of record JAKXYG010000647.1, read on the forward strand.
TTATTGAGATAGAAAGAAAGATTTAAGTTAGTTTTAACAATATTACTATTATTATTATTATTATTAAAATAACATATTTTGATAAAATGCATATCTAGTATTATCAGATATTCAACTCCACTTAGAGAGAATCGGAAATAAATTAATCCAACAAGCCCTAAATCAGGATAAAGGAAGGAAATCCGGCGGTGAAAACTCACACCGTAACTATTTCATCGTTATAATGCTTCAATTTGATTCAATATGGAACTAAATAGAGAAAACTAATTAGAAACACCGACGCCTGATAAAAGAGGGAAAAACTAAACAAGAGGTACTATCAAATATACATCCTCCTTGGTTATATCAAACGATATTTGTTTTTATTTTCACAAACATACAAATTATATTGTTGCTATTTTTAGAAAGTTAAATCTTTTGTATCAAAATAACTCTTTACCGTGCTGAATAATCGTGAAATAAGCGTTATGTAATTTTATTATTTTTTACTGACTACCGCACACACACCGCATACACACATACACGTTCATCTTTAAACACGTCAACTGTAAGTTGCTTTTTAATTGATTGAGGTTTTTATTTCACTTTTAGCTAATCGATCAGCATCTTCTTCAACTGCTCCAAAGCAAGTTTACACACGAAAGTATTCGGAAGCACCAACCACTTCGAGCAGATGCACAGCGCCAGTTCAATCCAGTCAAATCAGGTATCCAAAGAAATCTACCACAACGCAAGTGACACATGTTTCCGACGGCAAAAAAAAGTCTACAACATCGCAACCAACCAAAACGTTTAGCAATTTGCCTAAAAGTAGGATTGGCATTTCTAGTCTTTGAATTGCATTAACCTTAAAAAGGATTAAATTCATGTGTTCACAAAATTGTATTATTATTATTATTATTATTATTATTATTATTATTATTATTATTATTATTATTATTATTATTATTAATATTATTATTAATATTATTATTGTTATTATTATTATTATTATTATTATTATTAGTAGTAGTAGTAGTAGTAGTAGTAGTAGTAGTAGTAGTAGTAGTAGTAGTAGTAGTAGCATTAATGCTATTATTATTATTATTATTATTATTATTATTGTTATTAGTATTGTTATTATTAATATTATTATTGCTATTATTATTATTGTCAGTAATAGTAGTAGTATCAGTATTATTATTGTTATAATAATAATTTTTATTATTATTGCTATCATTATTAGTAGTAGTAGTAGTAGTATTATTATTGTTATTAGTATTGTTATTATTATTATTATTATTATTGTTATTAATATTATGATTATTATTATTATTATTACCTTTGGTGCTTTAATAGAATTACATTCAGTATTATAGAATACACAAATTAAATAGTATTCTATTAGCGTAAGCGAACATTTACATATATAAAAATGTAAACATTTTAATTCATAACCATATTTGTACCATACTCGAAAAATAATTTTATTATGCAAATTAATTCATTGCAATAAAAAAGCATAGACTGTTAGTTAAGTTGAAAGTACAAAATAATTAACTTATGCAAATCAATCACAATATACCAAATATAATGAAAAAACATAAATCAGTGTTTTAAAATATATATTTTTTATAAACCGTAATAAAATAATACAAAATTTGGAAAAAAGTAAATTTAAAAAACAACTTCTTAATTTTTCTGATTATATCTTACTTTTTAATATAATTAAAAATAATTATGGTTTCTGCAAAAATTCGATATAATTGATAAGACCAGGCTCTGGTTTATTACTAAAAATAATATATATATATATAATCGTTGTGTTATATTATCTAAATGGATTGTGTTATGTATTTTCTTATCAGTGTGCATATTTTGCAATGTAATTTGTTTTTTTTTAAATAAGTCATTTGCTGTGCTTCGATCTTGCAAAAATGTTTAATTATCTTTTTTTTATCTAAGTTAAAATTTTACAATGATATTTTTATTGATACTACTGAAGTAATGTTCAAAGTAAAGTTGAGAAAGTTGTACTGCATTGATAGCTGATCAAACATACGCTAATATTTTTGATATATACATAAAAAACTATTCCTCAATAGAATTTGATATTTTTCATTGATTTTGAATAATAATCATAATTATTTAAATATTTTTTATTTAGTATTTGCTATTATTTAGCTAATAAATTATTTTTTTACAATTTTACACAATTAGTAATTCAGAATCTAAAATATGTTTTTTTCAATTTTGATATTTTTATGGTGCACATTTTGATTAATATTTTTTTCCAATGCAATTTACCAAAAATGTGTAGAAAAAAATTTGACAAAAATCACTAGCTAATATAGTTAAAGTGCATTAGTGCCTGTCTTGCATTTGAGTTTTTCAAAATATTTTAAATGTTTTACATGAAACAATTTAAAAGTAGTATAACACAAATACGAGTCTATAAAAACGCATTTATTTGTGCATTGGTTGGCGTCTACACTAAAAACGATTGTTTTATTTGTTACAGTATCAGCAGTAGTATTAAAAAGTCATCTACTTTTTAACGTTTATTACTCAAAAAAAAGAATTGCACTAATGTAATAGTCAGCAAGACGGAATAGGACATAATAAAATCATACTTATTGTAAAGACAAATACAGGACATTCTACCAGTAAAATTTCTCTATATTTTTTGGTTAATACTGCTTAAATATTTTATAAAAAATATTTTTAGCAAGTGTATATTAAACAAAATTGAATGAATGCCGGTGGTAAATCTCGAAGCGAATTTTAAGTCTAGCGAATTACTAATTCAGTCAAACTTGCATTATGTTACACAAAACTAAAACAACAACAAATGTTGATGCAAAAGCCACCTCTTTATTGCTCCCATGTTCTCCGATGCTTCTTTACAACCTCTTTCCACTGTATACGGTTTTTGGAGACGTGTACAGATATTTCAGTTTTACAATTTTGTCATTGTTACCAAGATAGAGTCCCGGCTAAAATAGCGTGAAGATCGACCCTAACAACATCTATCCAAGTACGTTTCTAACTTTCTATCCCTTTTTTCCAATCGGCATTTGAACAAGCCAAAGTTACGGTACGTGAAATTTCATCAGGAATTTTACAAAGAACGTGCCCAAACCAGTGCAATCTTTTTTGTCGCTATACTAATGAAGGAAGATCGTAAAAGTTGAGGTCATCTCGAATTTGGCAGTTGCTGATTTTTATCATCGAATCCCTTGATAGGAAGAGTGCAAAAATAGGGTTGTACCTTTTCTAAGAAAATGAAAATTGTAATGCAATTAAACGAAAACGTGCAATTTGTAGCGATATTGATATTCAAACATTGTCAAAATGTTAAGAAAAAATAAAGATGGAGCGCTTTTGTAAAAACTGCATACAGAAATAACAACAACAACAACAACAAAAGTAAAAACACAATTTCTATAATAGAATTAAACAAAATCGAAAAAAATTACATTTCACATTTTTAGTCTGTATGAAGATATTAATGTACACACACTTATTTAAAATAGACATTTAAAACAAATTCTTGAAAAAATGGCTTAATTGTAGTAAACATTTAAGTAACACTTACTCACACACACACACACGCATTGGACACATTTGTTTCTCCATCTTTACTAGAACGAAAGGGTTTATGATATTGTTTTGGTTGGTGACATAGTCATCTCTTCATTATTTTCCATATTTAGACGGCATATAAAACGATCGATTTTAATAGCTTAATAAGCGTAACAAACGTAGAACAATAATAACGCTGGAAGACAGCATCCTTGTAAGGTCGCCACTGTTTGCAAAGATTAACGAGGCCACCTAATTTCTTGTCAAGGTTATTTTCCTTATTCGAACGGCTATATGTGGTATACGTATATCTCAAGATACTTTCTAACTATACTAGATGTATGCTTGAAATTACCAACCGTAGCGAAATCCCAGTTATACCGCTGTGCACTCGGTTCTTGTTGTTATTAGTCTAGGTACCTATAAGCACCTAGTCCAGGATGCACCACATGAAGGAATATCACCATCATTAGAAATTGAAACTTTATGAGCATTACTCAAATCCTCAGGATTGTTAGTGACATTTAAGCTTGTTTATCACGACCCTAGTTTAACAATGTAGCTATTATATCAATTCCATATCTAGTGTTGAATGTACAATTATTGTTCTACTTAACAAATGGTAAAGGTGGTTACGGTGCCAGACTTTAAAATGGGCAAGCATTTGTTCGAGTAGTAAATGTAGGCATTTATTTAATCTAATTCAAAATGTCTACTTGCAGAAAAATATTTTTAACATAAAACACTCAACCAGTAAGAACAAACGTAGCGACAGTATCAAATATAATCGAAATGATCAATTCCATCCAACTTCAGATAGCACAACACAACGTCCAGCTCAAAATTTTATGACATCAACTGCCAGTTCGGACGCCAAAAACAAATGTTCCAAACGTCCTTCGTTTTCGTCAATAAATTCGTCAAAACCGCCGCTTGTAAGTCGTCACGAGCCGCCAACTCGTGTTGGTAACAGTGACAAAAAACCCGTAACAACAGCATTTTTACGTCGCGGTACTGGCTTGGCCCGGTTCAATATGACTTCCAGAACAGATGTTGGCGATTCGCAAACCAAAAAATTGAAAAATGTTGTTACAACAACAACAACAACCGCCACCAAGTCCACTCAGCATATATCCAAACTGACGGCGTCTGTTTTGGCTACAATCAATTCGTATGACAATCCCAAAGACTACTTGTTCTATCGCATGTTTCAAGGAGCCAAAGAAATGCAAACAAGTGGCGAATGCAATTTGTCCGATCGCAATGATGGCGATGGCAATGGAGGAGACGATTATGATGGCGACGACGTATTTCAAACATTTTCGCCCCATTTAGCCAATCATCAACGTGATTTAAATGAAATTGAAAATAATGTCGTATGTGTCGTTTTATTTTTAATATGAATGAACGTTGTAATCAATTTAATTGAACATGATTTTAGTGTTGTTTATGGAAGAAATATAGTAATGTTATTTATTATTATTATTATTATTATTATTATTATTATTATTATTATTATTATTATTATTAGCCGAATCAACTCTCCGCTCTAGTCTATTCCAAGTGAAATAAGTGTCGAGAAGTAACATAAATAAAAAAGAAACGTTGACCTACTAAACAATAATTAAATCCAATATGTTTTAATTAATTAGGATTATATTCATTATTAATTATTTGCCAACATTAATTGTAATAAAGGGAAAGCAAACAAACCAAGATTAGTATTTATTCAGTCAGCCTAAAGCATAATTAATAGGAATATTTAAACTAGCAAGTAAATATAGCTGACCATTTATGCAACTGTGATGTTTGTTTATTCAGAGAAAAAATTTTAAAAATTTATTATCAACAATGTTTAATTAAGTAGATGACGTTAAAAACTGCATAGTTTTTAATAAATTTTAATAATTTGAATTTACTACAAGACTACTAAAAAATGGATAAATTTGAAATTTGTACCCGTTATCTAAATTTATTATAACCGGTTCTAAGTCCGGGTAAGAAAAAACAAGGTTAGCAACGTGGTTTTTTTAGAAAATAAACATTGCCAATGACGTAATTTGGAAAATCTATTTTAAAAAGCTGTTACAAGAAATTAAAAGTGTGATTTTGATGACAAGAGTTGACTAAACAAAGGAAGGAAACCCCATTTTTTATGTTAAAAATTTTAAGTATAATTTTGTTGCACCATAGACGTTAGAGCAAAATTGTTTTTTTAATAATAACTAACTTTTTCTTTAATGTATTTTTCTAAAAATTAAAATTGAACAGTTTAAGTTTAAACAAAAGGCGTTATTTAGTACTCTTATCACTGTTTTAAGTAGGTATGTTAAAATTGAAATACAGAGTTTAAAAATGCTTTATAATAACGCTTGCATACTATTTATAATAGGATGAGCAATTTAAGTTTTTGTCAGCGGTGGTGATGTACAGTATTTGGAATTATTAAGCAATCAGCATTGATCAAATTTATTGTGAATGTATGATTTATTATATATATATATATATATATATATATATATATATAAAACAACAACAACAAAGTCTCGTTGACATTGAAGATTTTGCAAATTGAAGATTGAGCTTTTTTTCGGCTTTCACTCAACCCTGTCATCTGTGTAACTCTATCATCCAGATAGGTGCAATCACTTCTTTGCCGTTGTTTGCCGGAATGGCGTCCTCTTATTGTTTCTGTAGCTGTATAATTTTTTTACAGAGGCCAGGTTGCTAACCTTGCACTTAAACCCTCCTCTTTTATCCAAATTTAGGACTGGCTAGATTGAATCATTTCTGATCTAAAATAGGCATAATAGAATGATAGAATTATAAAATCTATGACAGTCACTTATAATACAATATGTTAGAGTTTGGTTTAAAACCTAGAAGTGTGTTCGTTCAAGTGTTGTAAAATTTTAAAGATGTACACCATTAATAATTGCCAACAAGGATTGACTATCTTTACAGTTCTCTTGGTAATTTTGAGTATTTTATGTATATTAAGTATTTGGTGAATCTTACAACATAAATAGGCAGCTTAGCGGTACAGCGCTTGACTCGAACCTGGGCGGACATGGGTGCAATTTTCACCACCGGCACCAAATTCGGGTTTATGTTTGGCTTTGCTAAAATGATGTTTTACGTAAAGCATTTAAAGTAGTAAAAATTATATATATATATATATATATATACATACATCTTCTAAAATTTTATTATATTATTTATTTATGTAAGTTGATTCGAGGCTACATGTGCAATTTACAAAAAAAAACAGTTTACTACACGTACATTTTTCAAATGTAATTTTTAATTTTTATTAAAAATTTCCAAATTTATACTAGTGCTGAGACAACATCTTAATCACTTTTTTTGAAATTTAAATAATAAAAATATGTCAAGTCAATCTTGTCATATTTAAAAATGTGTAAAATCAATATAATAACAATAATAACAGTAATAATAATAATATCAATAATAATAATCATTATCATTATTATTATATAATGTATAATTATTTAAACATCCAAAGTAATAACATTATCATTATTAAAATATTAATTAAATTTAACAAAACGCCAGAATCTAATAAACAGAACAAACGTAACCATAAGTAAAGAAAAATAGTTTTATTTTGAGAAAATTGGAACTATTGATAATGGTATATATTGATTGTAAATCAGTCATTCTAATTAATTATTACAGTTTTTTCAATATTTTAATTAATTCAGTTATAGTTTTTTGTAGTCCCAAGGGAAACATTGGGATAAAAATTAATTTTTCTATTGTGTACATGGTTTTACATCAAATTAATTTTTTACAAAGCCACTTTTCTCCTAATCTTTGACTACAGACAATTGTAGTCACTAGTACTCCACCTTTTCTAATCGGTTTTCTCTTTTCAATACAGTCACAAGATTAATGACGGCTACGTTTTGGAAGAATATATAGGCCATATCTATTCTGGTATAAAGTGCAAATATAATTAACAATTGTAACATCAACATGTTTAAATACATTTGTTTTCAATATGCTTTTAAATGATATTTATTTGGTTAAATTGAACAATAAAATCACTTTGATATGACTTTTGTCATTCTAAAGCACGAAATATTTATTAAATATTTTTTGACATTTTGAATCAATTTTAAAAAGTTAATCAGTTAATTTGTTGGAGTACATTTTGTTTCAAAATTGATAAATAAAAAGACGAGATTATAGTTGAACAATGCCCAAATATTGTAGTGCCTATTTATTTTATTTAGTTGTTACTGTCTAAGTGTGTTGTGCGGTAAATGAATTTTTCAGCAAGTGGACATTTAGGTAAACCCAAATGAGGGTTCACATTTAATGCCGGTAATGGGACTGAACTCTGTGCCCGACTGTTTCAGAAAAAAATTGCTTTCAACTTTGCACTATTATTATTATTACTATTATTATTATTATTCTATTATTATTAATAATAATATTATTGTTACTATTGCTATTATTATTAATAATATTATTATTACTACCATTATTACCATTATTACTATTATTATTATTCCCATTATTAATATTGTTGGAACTATTATTATTATGAGTAATATTATTGTTACTATTATTATTGTTATTATTACTATTATTATCATTATTATTATTATTATTATTATTATTATTATTATTGCTATATAATAAATAAATGCCGTTAACAAATTGATAACTAAGGGAGACAATTTAGAAGAGTCATAAAATAACACAATTGCATTATGTATACCTTTTGTTCACATTAAAAAATTGTTATTTACAACTTCTATTAAAATGAAGGATTGATCACAAATTTAAAATAAATGATTTACTATACAAACTTGTTAATATTGTGCCCAAATTTATTTTTATTTTTAAATTTTTATTTTTTAAATAAAATAAATGATAGAAACGATAATAATGTTTCCTTTTATGTCAATCAATGCTATCGATTGTGTGGATAAAAAATAAGTAAATAATTTGTATGTGGGTTTTGAAACGATTATTTAAACAGATTGTGTTCTTTTATTTATGTGTCAAAATAAAAAAAATTAGTAGCAGTAGTAGTGTTCTTTACGCAGTACATACTACTTTTAAACAAGTTTTAAAAATACATCACTTTATCGTTTTAAAAAAATTATTTAAAGCTTCATACTTTTTTAATAATGCTTTAGCTAACAATTTTTTAAATTAAATGTTTTTATTTTACAAATAGACATTAAGTAAAAACATTTGGAATACACAACGGAGTGTTTTTATTTGGATGGCATTTAATCTGTTGCTTATTCAGCAATCATTAAACTTTTGAAAAGTAGCATTGTTAGTCCATATCCGGTTAGAGTAAACATTACTGATAATGCATATGCATATTTATTAACTAATATATCAGTAGTTTGGTAATTATATGTATAGAATATATATATATATATATATATATATATATATATATATATATATATATATATATATATATAATATTTTACAATGCAAAATTAAATACATTTAAGGAAAAATATTTTTGTTTATTTAACTGAGCCAACTGTCAATAATAGTATGATTATTATTATATTTATTATGTTTTTGTTATAAACGTACAAAATTATACATATTTTTTATTTATTTGTACTTAACTTTGTTTATTAAATAAAAACTTTTTGGGCGTTCTCTGCCAATATGTATGTTTTATAATATACAAATTTTTAACTACTTTTATACGTTTAAGTAGTTTATTTGCATTTTTAAAAATGATACGATTTTAATAAAGACTAATTTAACTGCTTTTGATTGTTATTTTATATTGTTTCACTAGAACTCAGACGACTTGCCTCATTTTGAAGTAAACAAAAACAAATCAATGTATCCTTTAGCATCTGAATCACCCAAAAATTATCGCAAACAACTTCTACTAACTCCACTTACCGAATCGTTCAATTCTCCTCAAACTTCACCTAAAAAACACGCCAATTTGAATCAATCGTCATCAATATTGGTTGGTGATTCAATTACCAGTCTAGTTTTAAGTCAAGCGGGCACGTATATTGTAGAAAAAACAGAGATAAACGATGAACCGGACAAAAAACTACTGAGTGAAAGCCAATATTCGGGAATGCTGACGCCTCGAAGAAGTCCAGTTGGTGAATCGGTTATTTTGGATTCCCTGTCGCAACTCGAACCCGACTATAAACGCAATGTGATGGATGAATTGCAAGTAAATTAATTATGGGGTTACTGTTTTTTTGGTACAATTATTTGTTTCATTTAAATTTACCTAGAACAAATCATAATTATGTGAACCAATCTAGCCAGTCCCAAGCCTGGAAAAGCACTAGGTTAGCAGTCTGGCAAATAACAGCAAAGATATTATGAGCCAAATGACAGAATTGAGTAGAAATCAAATTGAAGTTCAATTTTTGATAAGATGAAGAAAATTAATTAGTCAACTTGTACGTTGATCGTTCAAAAGACCAGTAAGAACGGATTGGAAATAAACGATTAATGGTGGCCGAGAAAGGTTACTAGACCACAGAAAATTGGGTTAAGAATCGTTCGGGAAGATCTAATTAAAATGCATGTCTCATGCGACCAAACAAAAATGTTGGCAAAATGTTCGATTACATGGAATTATTTTGTTGCCCCGTGTTCTTTTTAACTTATGTAACTTTATTGTTGTTGTTGTTTTTGCATTGGCTGACGGTAGGAAAAAATTTTTTTAATCTTATTGGTTAACCTCCGTGAATGAGTGTGAGTCACGTTGGTGCATTCTTTTATCAAAAGGGGATAGTTTAACTTCAAAAATGTATATAAGGTAGAAAAATCAATATTTACATAGTACAATTTGTATTGCGTCATCGTGCAAATTTGGTCACACTTTTTTGAAACTTTTCCATCCCCAACTTACAAGTAATTACATTTACACAAAAGGTTGTATGACAATTATTGGCTCCTGCCTTCGCAACTTTTTTCCTTTTTTTGTAGCAAAAAGGAAATTAAAAAACAAAATTTGCAAAACAAATTATTGATAAACTGTACAAATTGCATTGGTTCCAATTTTGCATAGCATTTTTTCCATTATCCACTACTTTTGATGATTGTTTGATTTAGGCACGTTTCCATAATACTGCATTGCTCAAAATCGACGTATAGACTATTGCAGATAGCGTCTACATAAGTATATATTGGATCATTATTTATTTTCTTTCAATAAGCGTTTGAACAAGACAGAATGACGACACGCAACATTTTGCCAGGATTTCTACAAAGAAAGTACTCAAACTAGTGCAATTTTTTGTCTTATATTATAAAAATGGATGCAATCTCCAATTTAGTTGAATGCGAGAAACTTGCATTAGATTATTGAAAAATGTTTATAGTGGAACATTTAAGCAAGAAGGGTTTACGTTTTAGTTATTTTTGTTCAATGCATTTAAATGCAATTTTTTTCTCTACAATAATTAAGTAAAAAATTTAATTTATTATTGCTGGCCCTCGAATAGTTGCAATATACCCAATTATTAATTTACAAACCTAACATATTTTTTATTTTTTATTACCTTTATATATATATATATATATATATATATATATCTTTTATTAGTGCAATACATAATAAAAATCTGTTTTGACAAAACCATGTTATTATCCTTAAAGTCAAATACTGGAATTAATTTGCCTTTTGTACCAGATCCTTTTTTTAATATAATTAGAGACCAACATTTTATAAGTTAAAGTGAATATTATTATAGCGACATTCAAGTAATAGATCATTGCTATTGCTACTTATGTTGTTCAATGCAAAATCTATCTTTTACTGAAAATTGTTTATCCACGCCTACTAATTAATGCAAAATGAATGTCAACAGTTTTTAGGCTAATTCAATATGTGTTCAAAATTATTTTATTCATTTTTTTTAAACATTTTCAAAATCGTCAATTTTATTTTTTAATTAAAATGTTTTATTTGTACAGAAATTGTGTTATTCCGAAAGTTTGAAACCGATGGAACAAAATGATTTGTTAGTAAAATGCGGTGCATTTGTTTCTTCCAAACCTCCCACTGACATCAACAACAATAAAACATTCAGTGCAAATGCACAACCTGTCACCTGTCCTACCAATTCAGCACTGCTACACGTAAGCGGTTCTATTTTAAGCTTGGCTCCAAGTCAAACGGGAACCTACAACTTGGACATAAACGACACTCTAGCAGCCCAAGGATTGTCTACAGCTGTTATTGTCGAAAGTCGTGAAGATTTGTTACTACTCGACCAACTGCCGAATTACGAAGCCGAATGTTCGAACAAGGTACGTCGTGATAGCGATACAACGCAAGTGTTTGTGATTAATCAAAATGTTACACCCCAACCGTCGTGTAGTCCTTATGATACACTCGACGATCTAAATGCATCTGGTCCAACGTCCTACAACGCTGAGCTTCAAAGTTACCTTGTTCAATCGACCCAAATGATTGGCCTAGATGCAAACAATTGTGACAACTGCTCTGATTCCAAATCGCCAAATAGCTTTATCCAAATTGAAACATTTTGCAAAGAATTGGAAGAAAATTTGAAAGCCGGTCATAAGTTGGACAACAACGACGAAAGTTTTGCCAATCCCTATTATTACGACGACAATTTGGGTTATAAAATTTCGATTGATTCTATTCAACAAGAATTTGATGGCACGTACAAATTTTTGCCGTCCGAACGTATTCAAGTGCGTTTTGTTTTATTGTTTGTTTGTTTGATTGGTTTTTTTAAAAAGATAATCTAAATGTTGTGTATATTTTGTTGCTTGAAAGCTTCGACTAGAAACACGTCGCCGCATTTTTAGGCTAAAGTAGCAGTCAATATATTGTTATCAATAGTGTGTATTTAAAGTTGGTTATTTGTTTTGTCCAATGACTGCAGTGATTTTTACACATTTTTTGCAATTACAAAGATTTTTTTAGGTTTTAATGCTATTAAATTATAGTAATAATAATTTTTATATTGTTCTCCTTTAAACAGATTCTTAAATAATATCATTATTAAATTCTTTTTTACAAACTACTCAATTGAAATATTTTATTTTTTTCATGATTATTTGTTTTTTAATTGTTACTTTACTACTGTTTTTGTCAATATATTGTTCCTTTCTGTATAATGTACTTTCAATAATATTTTATTTATTTAACTCCGCCTAGAGAGAATTAGAAATAAACCAAGTCTAGAGATAGAAGAAAAATTTGCGGCAAGAAATACATCCGGTAGTAAAAGACTTACGCCAAAACTATTTAATGGTCATGATGCTTTAAAGTGGTTTTTTATACAGAACCAAATGGAAAAACTGATTGGTAATTACGTCATCTTAAGATAGTGGGAAAGGTGAAGAAGAAGAAGTGTCATCTCCCAGCAGTAGATATTTTAGCGAAGCTAAAATGTTAATGTGGTACAGCCATCTTCTAAATAGAGAAGAAAACTACGTTACAAGGCGAATAATGGAATTGGAAGTAGAAGGTAAAAGAAACCGCGGTCGACCGAAGAGAAGATGGTTGGATAGTGTGGAAGTCAATATGAAAGAAAAGGGACTAACAAAAATTGACGCTACAAACAGAACCAAATGGAGAATGCTGACCAGAAACAGTGACCTCTCATAAAAGAGGAAAAAGGTGTAAAGAAACAAGTATCATCTCCCAGAAGTGGAAATTTTAGCGAAGCTAAACGTGGGCCTACATTTAGTATCAATGGTGGGATTCGAACCCAGGTCCGTTAGACTACCTCGGTTATAAAATACAAAAACCCATACTCAAATGCATGCCGATATATTTCAATTTAAAAAAATTTGAATCACAGATATGTTTTTGACAATATTTACAACTGAAATCGATTCCTATTTCTATTTTGCACCAACTTTGTTCATCGCCAGCCGTGCCATGTCTCCACAAACGTTGAGTAAACATTGGGCTTGGTTTCGCGATGCCGGTTTCAAAACTTGCACTTCACTCAAATGGTACGAAAGTAGGGCATTTCCACCCAAACTGGCGTGCAGAAATCTACATACTCCACTACACTTTGTGTTTGTACTTCTCCTTTGGTAAAAAACATTGAATAAACATTATGCTATTCAAAGTTATGTAAAATGTAATACATAGAAAATTAAAACCATTTCCTTTTCAGTTTAAAGATTGATAAATTGATAAGTTATTTTGTACCATTTCAGTTCACCAAATGTTTACCATAATTTTTTATTTATGCAATCGACATTATATTCAACTTTTTTTAAAATATAATCAATTCTTTCATTTTTTAATTTCTACTCTTTTATAAATTTAAAAACAAAATTATGTTTTTTGTAAAAGCCAATTTATCTTATTTTGAATTCTATACTATGACACACTGATGTAAATAAAAACATGTAACATAAAGTTGATTTTGATTGGTTCGATTTGTATCCAATCACACACTGAGTTTGACATATATTCAAAAAACATTTGCTAATTTTATCGGTAAATGAATTAAATAGACGCGTTATAAAACAGACATTTAAATTACTACTTTTAACTCAACATGAATATTCTTAAACTTTTGACTAATAAAAATGTAAGTTTTTTTTGATAACTTTAATATTTATTTTAATTTAAAATTCTTATTTGTGATTAAAACAAAATAAATTGTATGCTAATTTTTTTTACGTTTATATATACACGTAATTAAAAAATTTTAAACATTTTTATATGTATAAGTCTTTGTTGTAGCAGGTTGTAATTTGGTTGACACATAAGATTAACAATTCAAAAACTTTGTAAATATAAATGTTCTATTTTACAAAAGTGTGTATTAGCGTCATAGTATATTTTCTCCCTATGCCCCCTTATATTACACAAGTATTTGTTAAATAAAGTCATATTTATTTTCGAATTTAGGGTTATTTTAATATTTTACAAATATTTTAATTTTATCTTATTTTCTTAAGCTAATGATAAAAAATATTTTTTATATTCTCAATGATTCTGAACGTACATTTAGGGAAATATTTAAAGTGATAATAATGATAATAATAATAGTAATAATAATAACACCTATTCTTAATTTTAACCCGTTACTCAACATACAGCTAGTTGTGAAAGAATTTGAAATAGATAACTAACTTCAATACACATATTTACCATCATCATCATCATCACCATCATCATTATTATTATCATCGGAGTTATTATTATCCAGTATACTCCAAATTATCAAAAGTTTGCAAAAATTACCAACTTTAATGGACAACACTTGACTGTGTTGACTGTATGCTGACTTTAAATGTTAATTACATCCCGAATTAAACCGCTCCAGTGATCTCTATTAACTGCAAACGGTAAGCAAACGAACGCCCAATTAAGTAATTCAGTTGGACAAGAAGGCATAGCATAAATAAAAAAACTGAGCTCGCATGCTACAACGTCCGTCTACCCGGCCACCTGATCTCCCTTTCCATTCGAGTAATGGATGGGCTTCTATAGCTATTCCGGCTGGATGAGTGGGCGATTGACGTAAAACATGGCCAATAAATGTTAAGTGTCTTACAAATGTCTAGAAATGGTTGAAATATTTTAGTTTACTTTTACCAGAATGGCTGGCCGCAGCTAGCTGGTCTATATACTTTTACAAAAATCTATTCAAAACACATATTAAAAGGTGTATTATGTTTATCAAATCAATACTTTTTATTTTAAATTTGCTAGTAAACATTTCAATATTTCATTAATTTGTATTTCCAACTTATTGCCCTGATTATTATCCTTTATATTTTGTTTTTTTAAATAGATTTTTTAGTTTTGTGAATTTATTAAAAAACGGCAAATTTATCTAATTATTCTAAAAATAATTATTTTTAAGGACAATTGAATATATTAATTGCTACATTTTGCATCATGTTTTTTATTTTATCAACATTTCTGATCACATGATTTGTAACAATTTTAAAAATTAGTGGAGTAACCATTATTTTAAAAATTAACAAATAGTTGTAGAACATTTTTAGAACGGATATAAACAATTAAATAATTTTTGACAAGATAAATAATTGGCATTTTAAAATGGAAAAAAAACTAAATTTTATTTAAATAAAGTCAAAGTTTGTTTATTTGGCAATTTTGACTTTTTAAAACTCACTTTGTGTCAACAAACATTGGCCGTTCATTTTACTTGTTAAATTGACTAGGAGTATGGAAAATTTTGTCCACTATACGGTTTGTATAATGTGGTACTGAGTCCAACTCTTTCCAAGATATATTATTGTAGAAGACAGTAGGATAACGACAACTGAGAAACAATATTAAGTAAAGTTAACAATTTCTAATGAATAACTGGGTTAGTGTTTGTTTTTCTACTTTGTAAGCTGCTGTCTTGCCCTACATACAAACGCCAGTTTGGTCATCCGACTGCCATGGGCGTAGGCACGAGCTAGCTTATAACTCATTAATAAGGCCGCAAAACTGGCTTCAATTTTTCCACCGATTAGCATTCTTTCATATATCTCGTGTTTGACCAACAATTTGTGTTTTGAAATTTCAATTGTGTTTTTTGTGGTTGCATGCACGTTTGACTTTACTCATTTCTTTGTAACAAGTTAATCAACCGCCAAACACACACACCTAATTACTGATGATTACTTTTACACTTGAATATATTTTTTAACAATAATAGATTATTTTATAAATATAAAGTTGGTAATCCTATGTTTCAAGCATCTTCTAGTAATACGGCGATTTTGTCAAAATAATAGGATGAACAATTAAATAAAACTTCTGATTTTTTAATTTTTACTAAACCCGAAACATTTGATTAAAACATGGCAGTTTAGACAATAACTTCCATTTTTTTAATTTACTCCAATTCGACTAATCGTTATTTTGACACAAAAAACGCTTACGTGCAACGGAGCAACGTGCAATGGCGTTTTAATTAGGGGCAAAACAACTTCGCAAAGTTAATTGCACACTACCGACACACATTTTTGATGTTCATTTTTCATCTGCTGTCCATTTACAATGTTTTACATTCATTGCTGTAGCAGACAGGATGTGTGGCGGTAGCAAAGTTGTAAAAATAAAACCGGACGCGTAACATCGACAAATTCGCCACTTCCCGCCAAACAACATTTTGGCAATCGGGTTGTAAAAGTACAATTATAATCAATTTTTTGGTTGTTTTCTAGTTTTACCTTGAAGTTCGCATTTTTTATTGACACGGAGTTTGGAAACGATCAAAATTGCATTTTATGCTATATTTTAAATAAAAAAATTAAGAATTGTATCGCAATAATTAGTATTATTATTTTACAGCCTTTCCTTCTTCTATGAGGAGTAGCTATTTTTGGTCAGTTTTCTCTATTTGGTTCTGTGTTGAACCAATTTGAAGCATTATAGCCATTAAACAGTTTTGGCGTACTGCCGTCCTGTTACAAGTCTTCTTTTTTTATACAGGATTGAGATTGGCTAGATTGGTTTATTGTAAATCCTCACTCGGCAGTGATAAGTGAATTTTGAAAAAGTCAAATAACAGATATTGTTTTAGAATTGTTATATTAAAATTGTCAGATTCACTTGAATAATAAATTTACTAGGTTTCTAAGTTAACCAGGAGCACTGTACAGATATTTCATTTTTATTTGGAATCATCAGCAGCGCATACCTTTCAAATTTTACAGTGGTTTCAAAACAAATAATCCCTTAAAAAATCCGTTAATAGATATTGTTTTACTTATTGTATATAAATTAGAAATCAATCTCCTACATCGACGTTTTATGCTTTAGTAAGAACAGATGCTATTTGGTTCTGTGTTAAACCAATATGAAGCATTATGACAATCGAATAGTTTCAGTCTGATTTTTTTCACTATCTAATACCCTTCCTGCCATATACCTTCCTCTTCTATTCAGGCTAGGAACTGACTGGACCTACTCATTTTTTGATTTTTTCTAGGCGGAAATTGTTATGCAAAAATAACAAAAACATATTGTATTGTATGTAACAGCAGTAAATTGTTTAATTCAATACCCTTCCTTGTAGTCTTTCAGATTGTTAACATGCTGATTGAATGTACAAACCGCTGTTACTCTCCTCCTAATCTCTTTTCTACTTCAACTTTCACTTGTGACGAAAGATATACATTTTTTTATATTTTCTAGTTTATTGCAGAATAATTTTTTCTACTTTATTTTTTGTACATTTAACACAAGATTCCCACATTTATTTGTCATTTCAATAGCAGTAATCATGTGTTCATGTAGTAGTATACATATCTTCAATTATTTCTTTCTGCATTCCTCCTTCATTCCTATTTTCCATTCTTTTCTAATGAAATAATTTGTTAAAAAATTATTTATTTAACAAAAACAAACAATTTTGAGCTTTAAGTTAAACTAATACAGTTAATTAAGCATTGAAAAAACAAACGTTATTTCATTATGCGTATATGTTGTTTATTTAATAAATAGTTTGTATACTTATTAATTATTAAATATAATTTATTTTTTTTGTAAATAACATAAGTTGCTAAACTCGCACTCTAGTGTTTTCTAATTATTATTTTTGTCAAACAATTAGTTATTTTAGAAATGTTATATTAGTATTGTCAGATCCACGTAAATAATAAATTTAGTAGGTTTTTAAGTCAACCAGGGGCACTGTACAACTGTTTTATCCTTATTTGGAATCATCAGCAGCGCATACCTTTCAAGTTTTTACACACACACACACATGAACTTGAAACCCACGCCCTATGTGGTGTCAGGCCAGCGCCTCAAACCACTGAGCTACAGGTGGAAGACCTTGGACCTGTAAATTTATTATTTATAGTAAATCTGATCAATTAGTTAAATGCTTAATGTGTAATAACTACATCGTTATTGATTTTAACAAAACACTATTTTTTCCATTTCTTTTCAAACTTGGCAATAAAAAATATTTTCACCAAGCTTATTCTCTATTGTTAATCAACTCCGTTTTTACTTTAATTTTAATTTGTTTTTTTTTTCATTTCGATTTTGCATAAATTTGTTGTTGCTTTTTTGTAATGAAAAGGATTATGTAAATTGGTACAACAACGATTTTACTGCATTTGTTATTTGTAATTTAAAAGTTAAACAACTGTAATAGTTTTAAACTTTTGTTTTGTTATGTAAATTAATAAAAATAAATGTTTCAAAACAAACTTGACAAAATATTAATATCTTAAACCGCTTTCTTTGAATTTATTGACAAACAATGTGTGACTTGTTTGAACTGCGCTTAGCACATTATTTTGAAACAAACTGTAGTACACATTGCCAAAGTAATGGCATGCTCCTTCAAGTAAATCATAATATTTATTAATTTTTGAGTGTTTATTAGACATTGAATTGCTTTTGTTGTTGTTGTTTGCTTTCGGTTTGACTGACGTTGCAAACTGCTAATTATATATTTTATAATTGTACCTAATTTTGTGGGATGAAATCTACTTCTATTGAAGCATTTAAGCCAATAACCATAATAATAATGATGATGATGATAATAATCATTCTTATTTTTATTTTTAAAATTATTATTATTATTATTATTAAGTTTTAATATCTCACTAGAAATACATTCAGAGTAAAATACATTTTCACCATTAATATAAAAAAATAACAACGAAAATCAAAAAAGTAGTAGTACAAATAATGGGATCAAAATGAAATAGAATGTCATATGTAATGAATATAAATATACTCATTACAGTAAATATGAGATTTTAAAAAATTCAAAATTACTACACTTTGAATGAGTTATTACAAGACTGTAGGATGTCCAAATTAGTTCAAATAAATGCATAGGTGAATTGTTAGAAGTTCAAATTTATTTGATTCTGGATTGGTTAATATTTTGGATAAGCATGGCAGATGTGAGTTTTTGTATTGATCAGTTTTGGCTTTTATACGCAGGTAGATTCATCTTGTTTTCCCGGAAGCTTTAGATTTGTTTAAAGCTGTATGTAGTGGGTGAGTGTTATTACCCTCAATCCTTGATGCTACTTGTATACGGGATTTAAAATGTTTATTAACAATATTATTCCATAAGATAGAATAATTTAAAAAGTTTAAATCAGGTTATACCTAGGAGATTAACGGTACATTTACTGGTTTAACTATAAGATTCTTTAAGAATCGCATTACAATTGTCCAATTTACTAAATAATAAATCTACTTAATTCTAGCTAACCCAGATTACCGTGTAGCTGTTTTATTCTTGTTAGGAATTATCAACAGCGTATATCTTTCTAGTCTTACATGAAACCCCTTTTTTTGTTTTAAACCAAAATTGTACCCATTCAACTATGGGTGGTTGAAGCAGACCCTGTAAACAAGCACGTGAATAATATTTCTTCAATCTAGGGCTTTCAGCATACAAGTTGTGTGCTGTACTGCACACGTTCAACGCTGGTATAACTGTTTTGACCCACATTTTCAAAATCTTTTTTCAAATACTTATGAAAAAGAAATGAGCAACACACTTTTTCTTGCCCAATATCCAATCTATAATTATAAATGCAATATTTTGTAAGAAAATTGCGATACAAATTGACAGCGTATTTGCACTTTAAAAAAGTTGCTATTTTATGTCGAATGGATTAACGTTTTTGATATTTTAATGGAAGTACTTTTAGCATAGTTGAATGCAACTTTATAAATAGAGTTTGAAATTAGACAATTAAGATAGACAAATTAAGATAAACTGTATTAATTATTTTTAAAATGTATGTTTAAGTTGGTTAATGCTTTTGAAATACCCATTGTTTGTCACTGTGTATAATGATGAACCAAAATGACTTTAATAAATTATGATGTAAATGTACACAGCAATAGATAAGCCAAATGAAGCTTTTTCAGTAGACCAATTGTCAATACACATAAAAAGCTCTTGTAAAGTCAGGGTAGTCTAGCGGTACAGCGCTCGAATTCAGACCTCAGTAGACATGAGTTCGAATTCCATCACCGGTACTAGAATGCGGGCCTACGTTTGGTTTCGCTAATTGTCCACTGCTGAACGATGTTTCTCGTAAAACAGTCAAAGTAGCAGACATAAAATAAAGATAATAAAATAATACATTTTTAGACAAAAACAATATATTTATCATTTGTATACTACTAAAATAGCCTGGGTGGTTTAGCGGTACAGCGCCCGGCTTAGACGTAGATTCGAATTCCACCACCGGCCCACTAAATGCAAGTCCACTTTTGGCTTTGTTAAAATGTCCACTGCTAAAAGATGTTTCTTGTAGAACATTCAAAGTAGTAAAAATAAATAAATAAATAACATGGGTTAACCAAAAGTACGGTATAGTTGTATTATTTGTGCTATAAATTATCAACATTTATTGGATTATCTATGAATAATGAATGTACAAATTTCGCATAAATCACTCATTATTCAGTGAACAAAATTTTGGTCTAATTCTTCAAGATGTTAATTCAAGTCTATCTAAGAATTGAAAGCTATTTAATGATGGCAATTCTTGCCAAAAATGAAACAGCGAAATAGTAATTACATCTGACAGTATTAACATTATTTAAAATATTTTTAATACAATTATTATAATTACAGTTACAAAACCCATTTACTTTAAAAATAAACATAAAGCCATAAAACAAACGGTTACAGCAAAAACAACAACAACAACAACAACAAAGTCCCACAATTCAAAATGAACATGGGACAACAA
Source organism: Cardicola forsteri (assembly GCA_025895645.1). Taxonomy (NCBI): domain Eukaryota; kingdom Metazoa; phylum Platyhelminthes; class Trematoda; order Strigeidida; family Aporocotylidae; genus Cardicola; species Cardicola forsteri. The sequence continues at coordinate 232,386 of JAKXYG010000647.1, forward strand.
AATGTTTCCATTTATTCGAACATTTTGTCAAACGTTTTGTTTGATCCCCCATGAAACATCCAAATAGTAATTACATCTAACAGAATTGACATTATTTAAAATATTTAAAATATTATATAGCCTTTAAAACGTTTTTTTTAATCATTTATTTTTAAGGATTCATCGACAGACCGTTTTTTGTTGTCAACCAATCAGCCGTGTCAACAGACAATGAATCAATTGCAGTCCAATCTGGGCAACTTGGAAAGTCAGCGTTTATATTTAAAAGGTGTCGAGACAAATCAAGCACATATTGGTGTGAGTTACGCGATAGGCAACAATAACAACAACAACAATATCTTGTCTCAAATGACGAAACACAAAATGCATTTAAACAACCAACGTGAGTTTGAATATTACATAACTGCCTTAATAGTACCAGTGTCTAAGTTGCTAGGTTTTTAGCCGTGATGGTCTAGTGGTACAGCGCTGGACTTTGACTTGGGTGGGTGACGGTTTGAGTACTACTACCGGCACTAAATGCGGACTCTCGTTTGGTTTTCTTACACTTGCTAAAAAATGTCTTTCGTAAAACATTAAAAGGTTCAATGTTTGGCTGTACTTGGTATTCACTTGCATCAAAATGTTTTCGATAAAATACTAATAAAATTAAAATTAATAGCGTAAACATATTTAAAATTGTGTTGTTGTGGCAAAAAACGTTAGAACACTAGACTTAAAACTGTAAAGGCGTAGGTTCGAGTCTTACTATTGGCAATAAATTCAGGTCTTTGATTGATACCTGCTAAAACTGCTTTTTACTACATTACTATTATTCTGAAAATTAATTTACAAAAGTAAAATTTTTTAGAGAAAACATTGCAATTTTTAATTACCGAATAGTTTCTTGTATAACACACTGCAAAATAGCTAATGTCAAACCCAATCGCTTTTTTTTGTTACCACTTTGTTTAGATAGTTTGTTATGTTGTTAACTGGAATGTTTACATATTTGGAATATTATAAAAACAGAAATCATTTTAAGTTATAAACATTTTTAAATTTTAATCTAATATATTTTTAAATAAATTATATAATTTTACAAAAACATTGTGTATTTTTTATATTTTCAATTTACTGGTTAACAATGCATTTTGTTTTAATAACGTAATGTAATGTATATTTTTATAGTAAATCTTCTCTCCTCCTTCTTCAGTTTTTCCTTCCTTTATGAGGGGTCAGGTTTTTCTATTTTTTTTTGTATCGAACCAATTTAAAGTATTATGACAAATAAATAGAACAAGTGTAGATTTTTAGTGCCAAATGCCCTCTTCCTTTATCCAATTTTGGAACTGGCTAGAATTGTTTATTTCTAATCCCCTCGTCTTTATTCTATTGTTCTGGGTGATTGAAAACTGAATTCGTACCTCTGTTTGGTTTTGATAAATGTTTACTTACTAAAACATAATTTTTGTACGACTTGTGAATAGCAGAATGCTTTAGTGGACAACGGTATTTTCTTAAAAGTTGCATGAGTTGCATTACAATGTATGATTTTTCTAATTTCCCAAAACAAACTGCAAGATAAGTAACATTTCAAATCAATCAATATTCCAGTTGATATGACTTTATTTTGTTTTCAATTTAACTTATTTTTAAAATTTAAATTTTTAATTAAAATAAATTGACTTTTTTAAAAAATTTCTATTAATTATTTCTTTTTAAAATTTGTTTGTTTTTGGAAAGTACAAAATTGTTGTTGAGTTTTGTAGATTTAAACTAATATTGATAATTTGTTAATTGTAGGATTTAAAAAACAATAATTTTAATTAATTAAAAATAAATGGTTGAATTCATTTAATTATTAGTTAAAGCATTGCGTTTATTAAAAAGATGTCAACTGTGAAATGAATTCATTATACATATTTTTTCGCCATTTACAAGGATAAAATATTAGTATATATGTTATAAGTAAATTTTGAAAACTAACGTTTGAATAGAGATCGGTGTTGATAGAAGTTAGAAAATGGTGGGCAAGTAAAGACCTTTTGTAATGCACAGCACTTCTAGTTGGATTAACTGATAGGTTTTTTGTTTGTTCTTAGCTTGGTTTGAATCGTAACTTTGTGTAACTGGGTAGTAAATGTAACTAATATACTTTTAACGATTACAGAATGTAAACGGACTAAGTTGGGAACATTTAACGAAAAAATAAAACTGTCCAGTTACACGTGAAATTCAAGTCGGGTTAAAATAAGACGAGAACTAATAGCACAAAGTCAACAGCTGGCCTTTTTAAAAAATAAATAAACAGCTGTTGCCCGAATGAAAAAAAACTGGAAAGTCAACGAATAATTTAGATGGACATTGTAGCAAACAAACTCAGGTATTTTGAGCATCCGTTTGCTCACCTTTTGCAGTTGATAGAGATCATTGGAAGAGTTTAATTCGGGGGTGTAATTAACACTTAAAAACAGCATACGTCAAGTGTCATTCATTAAGTGCACGTTTGTTGTACAGACTTAATAATTTGAATTACTGTGGGCAATAATAACCAGGAGGGGATGTTTATCCCCCGATAACGATGAACATTGCTAAAGAAACAACAAGAAGACGCAAATAAGTGAAAGTATACTTCTAATGACAACGTTGAATAAAAATTAAAAAGAAAATTAATTTTTGATATTTAACATTTTTATATCAAATACTTATAGTAAAATCACATTAAAAAACCTTGTTATTCTATACTGCAGAGAGTGATAAGGTTTTGTAATAATAATAATAATAATAACAACAATAGTAACTGTTATCATTTTTATTATTAGTTGCAACAAAATATTAATATATAGTTAACTTTTGACTTTTTATAAATTGGTTAAGCAGTTTATTCAACGCGCGCAATGCACAAATTATTGACGTATATAAATTAAATTGTTCTACTTATTTATTTAAGGTCAGCATAGACAGTAGGTAATTGCTGCCTTTCATTATTCTTGATATTCGTTTTAGAATGTTTCTTAGTGAGTATATTAATAATTTTTAAATAGAAATTACATCATACATCAGTATTTAAATAAATAATGTTGTATTAAAAGACTATTAATATCAACATTTTCAATTATTTACTTACATTTTATACTATTTTAATTCTTTTATTTAAATTAAAGAGGATTAAATGATTTTGTACTAATCGCATTGAATCAAATTATATAAGTGCGCTATTTTAACCGTAGTATTATTGTTTATGATAAACGGCTTTATAGTTAAACAATGAAAAAGCTTTGTCTGACTATATATATATATATATATATATATAACATTTTCTATTAAGTACGCACAAAAAATTTAATCTCATTATTTTATATATGTAATTTAAACTACATTTATTTGTATGCTGATGGAAATGTCATTTATGTGCAATATTAAATACGAAATAAAAATAGTTAACCTTTTTTTAACATTTATTCTACCATTTACATTCAAATCATTTGTGTTTATATCAATTTGTTAATGTTTTTGTTGCTAGACAAATAAACTAGTAATAATCCTTCAATGTTTTTCAGTTTTTTTTTAAATAAATATTTAAATTTGTTTCAATTGTATTTGATGACAACCGTTTATATAACAACATTTTTAAATTATATGTAAAATATTTTTGGCTTAAATGTCTTATAAAAAAGCATTGTTTTAGCAAATGGACATTTGCAAAATCAAATTAGGGTTTAAATTAGGTGCAGTTGATAGGATTCTAAATTATGTATATATATATATATATATATATATATATATATATATATATGCCGGAGTGGTCTAGCGGTACAGCGTTCGAATTCGGACCTCGATGGGCATAGGTTGGAATCCCATCACCGGCACTAAAATGCGGGCCCACGTTTGGCTTCGCTAAAATGTCCACTGCTGAAAGATGTTTCTTGTAAAACATTCAAAATAGCAAACATTAAAAAAAATAATAAACAATGTTGGAGACCGTGACCATACTCAAAACTGAGTAAACACAATTTAAAGTCCCACTACTGGCTCTACATTTTTATTTGTTTATTGACTGCTTTATATGTATTATTATTATTATTATTATTGTTATTATTGTTATTACAAAACCCTTTTGCTTTAAAAATAAGCATGAGGCAATAAGCCAACAATTACAGCAAAAAACAACAACAACAAAGTCTCGTAATTCAAAGAAAACATGAGACTACAAAATGTTTTCATGTATTTCAACATTTTGCCAAACGTTTTGTTTGATCCCATGAAACATTCATTCCAATTAAATCTTTCCAAATAGTTCTGAGTCAAGTTTTTTGTGGTTTACTAACTTTTTTTTTACCATTTACAATTGTCCATTCCAAAACCGTTCTTGCTGGTCTTTCGGGCGGTAAACGTAGAATTTGACCAAGTAATTTTCTTCGTCTAATTGTAATAATGTCATGGAGTGAACGAGAGTCAGTTCTTATCACGATCTCATCATTTGAAATGTGATCGCCCCAGGTAATCTTTAAAATACTTCTAAGACACCGGCAATAAAAAACATCTACCCTCTTTTCAATCTTGTCTGTTTGCTTCCACGTTTCACTCCCATATATTGCCGTAGGAATGGTTATTGATGAGTACAAACGAAGTTTTGTCTTTAAGCGAATTGAAGAACATGACCATATTGGTTTGAGTCTATTGAAGACTGACATTGCCTTTTCAAGTCTGGTTTTAACATCAATTTCGGTTTTTCCGTCTTTACCAATGATGCTTCCCAGATATGTAAAGGAATCAACAGTATCAATATTTTGTCCACTAATTTTAATGGGCAAATCATTGTTTGACTTTATGCACAACACTTTTGTCTTTGAACAATTAATCCGTAAGCCAATACGAGAACTGATATAACTGAGTTGTGTTGTCATATTTTGCATTATTTCTAGAATTTCACTGAGTAGATCAATATATCTGCAAAATCCAAATCTGTTAATCTGCCTTGGTTCCATTTAATACCATAAAACAAATTATTCATAGATCTAGTCATAATGAAATCAATTACCAAAAGGAACAAAAACGGTGACAAAATATATCCTTGACGTACTCTTGTGACAATTTTGAACATTGCAGTATGACCACTTTTTGTTCGAACACAACAACTTGAATTTTAGTATAGGGAGCGCATAATATTCACATACTTTAACGATATTCAATAAAACTTAACGATTTTCCACACAAATTCTCAATAAACACTGTCAAAAGCTTTCATAAAATCAATAAAATTGATTGTAACTGACTGCTGAAATTTGTGACTTTGTTTAATAATGTATTTATTCAATACAACTTCTTCCTTACGGAAAACCTACTTGTTGTTCCTAAAGATGCTTATTTACCGCATTACTTACACTGTTTAAAATTACTTTGCAAAACACTTTACCAGAAACAGATAATAATCTTTTTCCATGCCAATTATTGCAATCATTCAGATTTCCTTTTTTGGGAAGAGTAACAATTACTCCTTACCGTCAACCATCTGAAACTTGTTCATTATGCCATATAACATTAAATAAATGAACAAACTCACGTGCTACAACATTACCTTCATGTTTGAGCATCTCTGCAGTTATCTCGTCAAGTCCTCCTGCCTTATTGTTTTTTAATCTTTGAATTGCATAAATCACTTTAGTTACAGAAATGTCATCAATACATATTACCGGATCTTGAGTCACATTTATATCATGATCATTATCAAAATCTATAAGAGTATTTGGCATGGGCTTATTTAGTACTTTTTTAAAATGCTCTGCCTATCTAGATAATTGTTCATCATCTGTTAGAAGTAAACGACCATCTTTTCCTTTGATTGGAATATCGGTGTTCTTTCTAACTCTCGATAGTTGTTTTACAATTTTATACAGAGTCTTGGAATTATTTTTTGCTGCTGTCTTATCTGCTCCTTTGCATCTGCTTTCTAACCAATCATGTGCGCACATTTTATGTTCTAACACTGGTTAAGACTTTAACGTTAAAAATTTTGCAAACCGAAGAGTGAACTTCCTTTCGGCTTTCACCTAACCCTGTTATCTGTTTAACTCTGTCATCTAGATACGTGCGATTATTTCTTTGCTATTGTTTGCAAAAAATGGCGTTCTTTTGATTGTTTCCGTAGCAGTATGCATTTTTTACAGAGGCCAGGTTGGTGATTTTACGCTCAAACCCTTTTCTCTTATCCAGGCTTGGGACTGGCTAGATTCAATTATTTCTGATCCAAATTAGGCAGAGTTAAATGTTGTAATGGAAACGTTTTTCAGCAATGGACATTTTAGTAAGGCCCAATGTAAACCCGCATTGAGTGTCGGTAGTGAAAATTGAATGCATGCCTACTCAGATTCAAATCGAGCAGTGTAGCGCTATACCACCCCCAGCAAGGTCGACTTTAACCCGAGTAGACATAGGTTAGGTCTTCATCACTGATACCATATGCGGGCCTACTTTGCTAATATATCCACTGTCGAAGATACGTTTTTTTCAAAGTATTTAACGTAGTGAAAATAAATATTTACTGATCAACTAAGAAGAAATGTAGCTCTGCATTTTTTATTGACCTATTACTAAGTTTTTTGTGTTATTTAAAATCTAAATGTTCAATTATTGGTGACTTATAAAACGTGCAGACAAAATAATGCAGAATAAATGTTGCATTTCAGCAAACATTCCCCATTCGTCCAATGCAAATCCACTGGCCCTTGACATACAACTGATTGGATCGGCAGCATCGTCGTTGATATCTCCGACATCACCGTCGTGGTCGTCGCCCAACAGTTTGACGACGTCATCGGTTAGTTCGAATAAATGTTCTTCGGTTGTCAATCAGGAATTCAAATTTGTGGACAATACACTGCAGCAACAAAAAGTATTAATGAGTTTTTTTATTACTTTAAATTTTTTTAACAAAAAAAATATTTTTCAGCAGTCGATATTTGAGCAAAGTCGAAGGTGTGGGCCTACAATTGGTGCGGGTGGTGGGAATTAGTTAAATCAATTCTTCAATACTTATTTTGTTTCATTTTTGTCCATTTTACTACTTTGAATATTTTGACAAAAAACAACTTTTAGCAATAGACATTGGAGCGAAGCCAAACGTGGGCCCGCATTTAGTACCGGCGGTGGGATTCGAACCCAATGTCCGCCTAGGTCTAAGTCGAGTGCAACTTCAATTGGTTGTTATGTTTTTTCAAAATGCCCTATAGAGTTTACGTGACAGAATGATGTTTTCTGTAATCTATTATTACAAAACCCTTTTGCTTGAAAAAAGCACGGGACAATAAGATAACGGTAATAGTAAAAACAACAACAATGTACTATAATTTTTTTTTAATATGGGACAACAAAATGATTCCGTGTGTTTGAACATTTAGCCGAACATTTTAGTTTGATCTTATAAGACATTCATTTCAATTAGATCTTCTCGAATGGTTTTTAGCCAAATTTTCTGTGGTCTACCCTAACCTTTTTTTTCCCATCTTTAATTCTCCATTCTAAAACCGTTTTTTCTGGTCGTTCTGACGGTAAACGTAGAATTTGACCAAGTAATTTTCTTTGTTTAATTGAAGATTGGGATTTTTAAGACTTTCATTGAACTTTGTCATTTAGGTCAGTATGGCGTCCTTTGATTGTTTTTTTAGCAAAATAGATTATTTACAAAGGCCAGGTTGCTAACCTTGAGCTGAAACCTTCCTCCTTTATTAAGACTTGGGACTGGCCAGATTGGTCCATTTCTTATCTTTTTAGGCGGAGTCTAACAAACTTATTTTTACCATCTCCAATTGTCAATTTTTAAACGTTTTAGCCAGTATTTCAACCGGTAAACGTAGAACTGGAACAAATAATAATTTTGATCGAATTGTAATCGGGTCATGTAGTGTTACAAGAATCAGTTCTTTTCACAGTTTCATTGTTTTAAATGCAATTACTTTTAGTAATGTTTAGAATACTTTGAAAACATTAACAATAAAAAATATGTACCATTTTATGCCAGGATGATCTAGCGGTACAGTGCTCGACTTGAACATAGGTAGATATGGGTTCTATCTCTACCATCGGTACTAAAGTTGGGCTTATGTTCGAATTTTCTAAAAATGTCCATTATTGAAAGATATTTACCGTAAAATATTTAAAATTATAAAAGTAAAAAATTTTTTAATGAAATAAATAAAATGTGACTTTAACTTCGTTTTTGACTTTTACCGTTTTTACCAACGAGTGTAGCAGATATGTAGAAGAATTGGCACATTCCAAATACCTTGTCTACTAATTTTTAATAAACATAAAATTATTAGGCTTTGTAAACAGCATTTTTATTTTTACCAACAACTCGAGAGATTGTGTAAGACAATTTTTAACAACAACAAAATAACTTTACAGTTCCTCTGGTTAACTAAAATTAAGTATTTTTGTTTTTTAGTAAATTTTAAAGTTACAATATTGTACAATCATTTTAAATTTAACATCGTATTTGCCAAATTTAATTTTTATTTGTTAAAACGTTTACTTTCTAAATTGATACACAACCAATGTAACATTGTAACTATTCACTTCTGTACAACGATACGTAACAGTTATCTTTAAAAGCTTTTATTTTATTGTAACGGATTGAAAAGTACTATTTTCCAAGTTCAATTGTATGCGGTTTGCAGGCTAATAAAATTAATATTTTGTTTCGTTTGTTTTTTTCTATACAATTGTTACTTTTTATAAAATGCGTCGTTTTTTTGCAATTATTTTAACATTAAAATGTAAATTTATAATTTTCTTATCTTGCTGTTTCTTAAAACTTAATAATTACTATAGCAACTTTGCTAATGTTTGCTGTAGTTTTCCAAAATAGCGTACTATTATTATTTTTTATTAACTCTATTTATTCTTCAAAAATGCCAGACCGCTAATCTTATACTCCAGCCCTCGTCCTTTCCTAACCAGACTAGAGATCGATTACGATAAAGTACTTACAACAACAGAAATTGTTATATTTGCTACAATCACATTTGTTTTTTAATTTTTGTACTTTTTATTAGCTAGGTGATAAATCCACAAGACAATTAGAAATTTCCCATGTGGCAAGTCATCCAACAAGTACTGTCAATAAAAATTATTACATAAATGTTTCCAACAAGTCTATTGATTCGAATTATCCAATACACTCAAGACAGCGTCGCACTTCCTTGACAACAAAGGTTTTACCGCCAATATGCACTACAGCGAGTGCGTTATCGTCGACTTTTGGCATTGCCAACAAACACAACCGAGTAAGTTGGACTCAGGCGCGTCAGTCCTACATAGTTCCAACTTCCAAAACAAAAGCAATTTTAAAAACACCGGATAAGTATAGCAGTTTATCCGATTTATTGAATAACTGGAATGTGCCAAATGCAAATAACCCGCACAGCGTAAGCTTCTGTTTTTTATACTTTGTCTTAAATTTACTACTTAAATATTTAATAGGTAGTATTGGGTACAACCAAACAAGAGACGGCGGTAAGATAGAATTTGTGTAGATTGGGCTAGATACTGAGCAACAATGCATATAAAGAATTTTTAATATTTACTTTAAAATAAATAAATGAATATGTCGGTAATGTATTATTTTTATAGGTGCAGAGCATCTGTCGAACAATTGTTTCCCATATTATTTATTTATATGCAAAGAAAACCTTGTATGTGCAACAGATGTAGCAAAATAGTGAAGAATTTTTACTAATAAACAAAATATTTGTAACAAAATTGTTAAAAATTATAAAAAGGTTTTTAATTACCAAATAGTTTTTTTTATGATAGACTACAAAATACGTAATAATCACTGTGACGTTTTTATTTTTATAGAGTCCTGACATAAATAGGCCAAAACGCAACATTAATAATTCTATCTACATTAAGGACTTGTCTGCTTCTATGTAATTATTTGTTAAAAACAAAATTATATGACACTTTATTAATAGCATGCCAAACAGCCTGGTCTTATTACTATACCAAGCCACAAAAAATATGGTTTATTTCTTAATACTGGAAAAATAGTGGTTTTAGCAAATGTCCCCTTTAAAAATCCAATTACTGTTAATGGTAACCCACTCCCAGTGGTCGATAAATTTACGTACCTAGGCTCCGTCATAGACAATAAAGGCTTCAGCTCTTAAGAAATTTGGCGTTGTATTTCTGCTCCAGCTTTTAGACGTTTAAGTAAACCTTTATGAAACAAAAATAATATTTCTATTAAAACCAAGATTAGAATATATAAGAATTTAGTACATTATATTCTACTTTATGCTTGCAAAAAGTGAACTCTCACTCAAATTGATATACAAAAACTTGTTTAGTTTGAACAAAGTTGTTTAAAATTTATATGGTTTCGCTCGTTGTCTTTCATTGGATGTAACCGTTCAATAACTAATAAAATATTTAAACCATTTTCAAACATTAATTGGCCATATATTTTTAACACAAAAAGAAAAAAACGACTAAAATTAATTGGCCATGTTTTACGTAGATTGTCCACTTATTCAACAAAAACAGCAATAGAAACCATTCCATTATCCGGATAGAAAAGAAGACCGGGTGACCAATAAATTAGTTAGTTGGGCATCCGTTTGCTTACCGTTTGTAATTAATAGAGGGTTCTAATTTGGGATGTAATTAACATTTAAAGTCAACATTCCTCAAGTGTCGTTTATCAATTTGATGTTTTGTAGACTTTTAGTAATTTGGACTATCCTGAATAATAATAACCGGTGGGATATGTTTATCCCCAATGATGATAATAATGAGCCTGGTTTTGCCAATTGACAAACGGCCCAATCACTTGACTTAGACTCCAATAGTCATGAGTTCGAGTCCTACTACCACTATTATTTGGCTCTGAGAAAGTGTCCACTTGCTAAAAAAATGAGCTTATTGCCAAATATTTAAGCAATAGAAATTAGTCACAGTAAACATAAATAAGGTAGTAAGTGTGGTCAAGTCAATTATTAAATAGTTTAACACGACACTATCTGATATTTGAAAATAGTTTTTTTATTTTTTATACGTAACGTTTTATCGCATGTTAACAATTTTGATACAACATTGTTAATAGACAAATTGACATATAATGCTTTTTTTATTATTAATGAAGGTATAATTACATTTTGGTAATAATGATATATTCTATAATAAAATTGAGTTCTTATTCGAAATTATGTAGTTGTTAAATCCATTTATTTTAGACAATTACGTATGTCATAACTATTCCTTATTTTGACTATTTTCAGCTTAACTGACAATTGCATGCGGTTTATTAATGCAATTTGTTTTATACTATTGCCGCATATTTAATGTCAAAATTTGATTGTATGTATTGTAAAAAGTAAAATGCTCTTTACAATTAATGTAAATATTATTACTTTTTTAAACTACTCATTCATTTTTATTTGTTGTAAGATCAGATATTTTTTACTATTCTAATGTATTTTGCACATAATTGAAATATTTCAAATATGTCTTCTAATTTCAATTTTTGAATATTAATTACATTTATATAATCGTCTTTTTTTGTTTCACGAATTAAAAATAAGCCATTTTTATTATCAATAATTGGCAATGCTTTTAGATAGAAAATCAATAATCTACATTTTGCACTTTATTAATCATTTTTAAATTACGTTGTTGTTTTTGTTGTTGTTTATTTTATTTTTACTTTTCCCTTTTCAGTATTTTTTGATGAGCCATTTAAAATATTTTTATTTTTTATTATTTTATGTTTGTTACTTTGAACGTTTTACAAGAAACATCTTTCAACAGTGGACATTTTGGCGAAGCCGAACGTGGGCCCGCATTTTAGTGCCGGTGATGGGATTCGAACCCATGCCCACCAAGGTCCAAATTCGAGCGCTGTACCGCTAGACCTTGAAATTGTTTGTGACAGTGCTAGTATTTATAAAGATTGACAGGGCTTCCCATTTAACTGTCAAATCAATTAATTGTTTCTTTTCAGTACCCTCTTTATTATCTTTATATTTGTGCGACAGACTGAGCAATTGTTTTTGATGGTTTTATAAGCGTAACAAACATGAAAGAATGACGAAGTATTTTGGCTAATAGACGGTATCCTTGTGACGGCGCTATTGTTTGTAAAGATTGACAAAACCATTTGATTTTTTGTCAAGGTTATTTCTCTTATCCTAAGGGCTACATATGGTATACATATACTTTAAGATATCTTTTAAGTACCCCAGGTGTATGATCGCACCCATCTTCTAAAACGGATGCCCAGTTATACCGCTGTGCACTCGGGCCTTGTTGTTGTTAGTCAAGAGTGCACCACGTAAAGAACGAACAGTCAGGAATTTCACCATAATTGGAAATCGAGACTTTATAATAATTACTCAAATCCTCAGAATCATTGGCATTTCAAATGGTCAACAATCTTGCTAAATACTAAATACAGTTATTCTTTGTTGAATATAAATAAATTGTTTTCCAGTTTTGGCCAAACAATAATTAAATTGATCAACAATAAAATACGACTTTTCAAAATACAAATTTTGCTTGCATTTTACCAGCCAACCACAAGTTCACACCAATACCGATCTCACGCCGCACCATACTACACCTGGCACAAACTTTTCGACCGCAGTGCGTCATACGGATCCAAGTCGGTACCTGCATCGCCAATTGGGTCGGTTTTGTCGCTCAATTCGTCCGTCGAACGTCACGTCGATTTGGACGGATGTCAAAGAGGCGCACCGACAGTGTCCAACAATGATTGTGTTTATCTGAGAAGTGGTCAAGTAACTAATCAGCAGCAGCAACCGTCGAAACAATGGACACACAAACAAACTGATCGGTTTTTGTATGTTGAATGTCCTTTTTTAATTATTGGCACATTTGTTGCTTACGAGAAAGATGGATATTTAGTTGGAATAAAACTGTGTTGTTTAATACAAGTTTAGTCATTTGGGTAAATTGATTTTTAAAGTTGAATTTGCAATGTATTGGTATTTTCAACGCGACATCTTAGGCAATAAATGAACAATCACAATTTTGACAATTCTTGGTGGATTTTTTTTAACTAAATGTACTTTTTGTGTACACGGATTTTTCTAAATGGTGGTAACTGTTAGGATTTGATAGTGATATTTTTTATTGTCTCTGGTGCATCTTGGACTAGGTGCCCACAGGCATCTACACTAGTAACAGCAGAGAGTAAGTGCACTTGGCTTTCATTGGACTCCCACTTAGTGAATGGGTGCTTGCATACAGCCAAGATGCTTAAAGGATATTTCAAGGTATCCGTTTACCATATGTAACTGGTTAGGCTTGTGGATCCGCCAACCGGTGTCAACCCCTAATTCCTTCAAAAAAGATTGTTTTATCAATTCTTGTAAACACTGACGTCGTCGCTAGCAAGCGGTTTGTTAACCAAGTTTAATTTGCATCCGACAACCTCTTTGGATAGGAATTCGGGGATATTATGCAAACTTAAAACTAATAAAAAGGTGGCAGAATTACGTTGTTTAATGTCTATTAGGTTAAAAATAGTATGCACTGAGCTATACCAAAAAATTATAGCATACGTGAATTGTTCGTTTTAGAGAAAAAATGCCCGAACATTTTGGTGCTTTCAAGGATCACAAACGAAATACCATTGCCCATTGTTCGGCCAATTCCGATGAATTCAAGTTGATTCACATTGATTCGAGAACTTTCAATCGACGTAAAATATCCCAAACCAAAGCTTCTATGAGTATGTCTGCTGTATTTTATTTTGACTGTTTTGTACTACTACTAATGCTACTACTATTACTACTACTACTACTACTACTACTACTACTACTACTACTACTACTACTACTACTACTACTACTACTACTACTACTACTACTACTACTACTACTACTACTACTACTGCCTAAAATTCAGCCGTAGTTATTCCAACTTTTGCTATAATACTACTAAAGTTAGAGCCTAAAGTTAGCAGTAGTTAATTCCAAGTTTTGCTATAATAAAAGAAAAGTTAGAGCCTAAAGTTAGCAGTCTTATCTGTATAAAAAAACACTGTATAATAATAATAAATGATACTATTTTATTATACTATGACAAATAAGTATTGGTGGGGCTATTTAGCGGTACGTTTCTCGACTTGAACTCGGACTGATCTAATTCCTCTAACGACACTTGTTTGACTTTGTTAAAATGTTCACTTGCTGAAAATGTTTTTCCCGAAACATTCAAGCAATAATAATAAAAAAATTTTAAATACACGATTTTTATGACAGGCTTGAATAGAAGCCGAAAGAGAGGTTGATTTTTGTTATGCAACATTGTTAATGCAATCAAACAGAACGATGTCGCTGCTTTGTGCTTTTTAAAACGAATGAGTTTTGCAATAATAGTAAGAAGAAGAAGAAGAACTATAAACATTTAGCAGAATTTGCTATCCAAAGTCTGTGTTAAACATAGAGTATGGCTAGAATGTTTCTTTTTTGTGAAAAAATATAAAACATCAAAGGAAGAGGAGTTACTAAAGAGCGTACAACTTACTACTTGTCCAATAATTTTCTACAATAAATAGTTATTCGCTTTAAAAATGGAAATTAGTGTGCAAAATATTATTCGATTTTGTGACGTGATTATTACGAGCAAATGCATAACAACCTAAGTAGATATATTCTTTTCATATTATAAAAAATTACCATTTATTTTTTTTACTTAAAATAGGTTAATGAATTTTGAAAATGAAAAGTTAATTAAAAATAGCACGTAAAATGACGTGCTGATATCTTATTAAATGAACCTATTATTATTATTATTACAATAGATTGAAAATAATTTAATTATAAGTATCCAAAAATAACAATCTTTCTTAAGCATAAAATACTTTAATTCATTCAAATACAAAGTAAATTCCTAGTGGAATGGATCACTCACTTGCTAAACCGGTAGTAACGTAGCGATATTTGAGGACACTGGGCAATCAGAATTGACCAGATTCACTATAAATAATAAATTTACAGAGTCAGGTTCAACCACCCGTAGCTGAGTGGTTAAGGCGCTGGCCTGACACCAGATAGGGCGTGGGTTCAAGTTCATGTGTGTGTGTAACACTTGAAAGGCATGCATTGCTGATAATTCTAAATAAGGATGAAACAGCTGTACAGTGCTCCTGGTTAACTGAAACCACGTAGATTTACTATTCAAGTAAATCTGACAAATTTAATAGAAACCCGGATTAAAGGGATTGGTTGATCCAATATTGAGGCAATTAGACAATTGGCATTGGCAAGTAACTTGAAATTTCCAACTGATAAACTGGACACAACATCATCGCTTCTTGCACTATCCACAGACTAAATCTTCAATTTCTAAACAATTTAATTATAAACCAGAGACTGTCACATTGTTGTGCATAAAAAACAGCATTCAATATTGTTTATTGATTTGTTTTTTTATTTCAAATAACAACAGAATCACCCGACCAGTTAGTAAATGTTTTGGATGCGGAATCCTACTACGCTTGGGTCAATCGTATGTCTACACTAACTCAAGGCTTGGACAATTTGGCTAAAAAACCGGTAAGGTTCTGTTGTTTGCATCATATAATTGATGCTAGTTTGTATGAATTGTCAATAATAATCATACAATTTTTATATGGATTTTGATTTTATTTTTACTACTTTAAATGTTTTACGAAAAACATTGTAGTAAAGTCGAACTTGAGCCTGCATTGATTGTCGGCGATGGAAATTAAACTTATGCCCACTTAGGTTCGAGTCTAGCGCTGTACCGCAGACAACTTCAGTGTATTGAGTTGTAGTATGTCAATGGATATTGTAATAACTTTTGAATTGCAGACTGCTTGTTTTGTTTGGAGTATAAATAAGATTTTTTTCATATAATTGGGGACACATAACCTAAGTAGGTACGGGTTTGAGTTACACTGTCGGGGTGGCCCAGTGGTACAGCGCTCGACGTGGACCTGGCGGACATAGATTTGAATCTCACGACCGGCACTAAATACGGGTCTACTTTAGGATTTTCTAAAATGTCTACTGCTGAAAGATGTTTCCTGCAAAACATGCAAAATAGTAAAAATTAAAAAAAAATTAATTTTAATGCAGGTTCTTGTTCAGCATAGCTAAATATCCACCTGCTAAAAAAAGTGTTTTTCATAAAACATCCAATCAGTTACTTCCTTTTTTTTCTTTTACAACTTTTGTCTCTTTTATGAAAAAATGCTGTTTTTGATCTTTTTTTTCCATTTGGTTTTTTATCGAATCAATTTGAAGCATTATGTCCATTAAATAGTTTTGGCATAAGTCTTTTACTGCCAGATGCTCTTCCTGCCGCAAACCACCCGTTCATTTCTGGTCTTCTCTAGGCGGAGCAACAATCTAATAAAATAAATGTAGTCTGATTCTACAATATTTACAAATAACTGTACATTGTCCTGTGTAAATGATAAAAAACAGTGTTAAATCAGTGTGATAACTTATAAAAGTGGATGTAATATGGCCACCAAAAATGACAATATAGCTGGCAGCAGTCTGATTGGTTCATTTGAATACAACCAATTACGTAACAAATTTAAGAACAGCCACATAATAAAGTAAATAAATGTGTTTACTGATCTGCTAAAAGTCTACCTTTCCATATCCTGTTGCTAAACACAGCTTTTTCAATCGGACAACAGTCTGATCACTAACAACGACGATGAAGACGAACTACACCCACGCAAATCCACTATAATTCCGCAAACAACAGCCCAACATTTGCTTAATCCGAATAGGGATTTGACAGTCGAACGTTCGGCTTTCGTCACTCCTATTCCTCAACGCGCGATGGCAAATCAAAAACAACCGATGGACAGCCAATTGATGGATCTTCAAGTTGGCGGCGGTGTACAAAATGGGAATGTGTCCGACGTCAATCAGTCCAACTGGAATCCAACGAATGATTCGAGTGACTCTTCTGTACGTAAGGAGTAGTTGAAATGCCAGATTACCGATTGACAACAATGTAGGCACGACTTTACATTACAATTGTAGCACAATGTCAGTATATAAACCCCACCACTAAGATAATTTTACTGTTCTGTTCTAGTCATATTTTAGCGTTTAACCGGATCATTGAACAATGAAAAAACGAGTACCAAACGTTTTCTGCATTATTTTATGCGCTTCTTTTACGATTGATTGATGCGGATTGCTTTTATACTATTTCCGCTTGGTGAATAGATACAAGCATACGCCAAAAGAATTTAAAAGCTATCTTAAGGTATATGTACACCATATGCAGCCCTTGGGTTAATGGAAAAAACGCTGGCAAAATATTGGGCGGTTTTGTCAATTTTTACAAACAATGGCGACGTCACAATGATGCCGTTTATTAACCAAAATCTTTGTTATTTTTTTATATTTGTTAACTTATCAGACCATTGAAGTCAACTGTTTAATGTGCCTTACAGATCTAGAAATAATGGAGAGATGACTATATCACTGCTCACAATAAATGAATGAATAAAAAATATTTCAAATAATCGCTTTTTACTGTTTCTTATGCACAAAAGAGTTTGTTTGTTAAATTAAAATTACTAGCATCAATATTATCATTATTATCATTATTATTATTATTATTATTATTATTATTATTATTATTATTATTATTATTATTATTATTATTATTATTATTATTATTATTATTATTATTATTATTATTATTATTATTATTATTATTATTATTATTATTATTATTATTATTATTATTATTATTATTATTATTATTATTACAAAACCCGTATGCTTTAAAAATGCACAAGGCAGGCAATAAGATAATAGTAGCAGCAAAAAAATGTCCCATAATTTAAAAGGAGCATGAAGCAACAAAATGATTCTGTGTTTGAACATTTTGCCAAAAGTTTTGTTTCATCATCATCATCATCGGGGATAAACATCCCCCACCGGTTATTATCACTCAGGGTAGTCCAAAAAAAAAAACCAAAACGTCTACAAAAACGTCAACTTTTGTAGTGTGTACTCAAAGAACGACACTTGAGGTGTGCTGACATTAAATGTTAATTACATCCCGAGTTAAACCCCTCCAATGATCCCTGTTGGCTGCATAGGGTGAACAAACGGACGCCCATTTAAATAATTCATTTGGACGAGGGGGCTTAGCATAAATAAAAGGACTGAGTTCGCATGCTACAATGTCTGTCCAAATTTTCCGTTGGCCGCCTGGCCTTCTTTTCCATCCGGGTAATGGTTGGGCTTCCATAGCTATTCTGGCTGGATGAGAGGGCGATCTACGTAAAACATGGCCAATCCATTTTAATCGTCTTTCTTTTACTGTGCTAGAGATACATGGCCAATAAATGTTAAGAGACTTACAAATATCTGGGAATGTTCGAAATATTTTACTAGTTATTAAGTGAGTGCGTTCAATGGAGGACAACGAGCGAAACCATATAGATCTTAAACAGCTTTGCTCAAAATGAACAAGCTTTTGCGTATCCGCTTGGGTGAGAGTCCAAGTTTCGCATGCGTAAACAAGAATGGAACGCACTAAACTCTTATATATTCTAATCTTGGTTTTAATAGAAATATTACTTTTGTTCCATAAAGGTTTACTTAAACGCCCAAAGGCTGCAGCAGAGAGGCGAATACGACGCCGAATCTCTGAAGAGCTGGAGCCTTTACTATCTATGACCGAGCCTAGATATGTAAATTCATCGACCACAGGAGTGGGCTACCATTAACAGTGATTGGATTTCTAAAAGGGACGTTAGCTAAAACCACTGTTTTTTTAATATTAAGATATAAACCGTATTTCTCTGAGGCTTTTTGAGTAAGTTTAACCGCATTTTGCAAATCTTCTTCGGTTTCTGAAAAAAAGTTTTGTTTGATGCCATAAAACATTCATTTCAATTAGATCTTCCCGAAAGGTTTTTAGCCAAGTATTTCGTGGTTTACCAACCTAGATTGGTTCATTTCTGATCTACTCTAGGTAGAGTAAAAATAAAAATCCAAATTACAAAGTTTTCACAAACCCCAGAAGTGAGTTGCAATTTTGACGTTCTTGTTGCAGTAACACTTGAATAAGCAATGCTCAAACAATTTACTTATTTATTTTATTTTATGTTTATTACATTGAATGTTTTACAAGAAACATTTTTCAGCAGTGGATATTTTAGCACAGCCGAACGTGGGCCCGCATTTTAATGCCAGTGGTGAGATTCGAACCCATGCCCACCGAGGTCCAAATTCGAGCGCTGTAACGCTAGATCACCCCGGCTCAAATTAAAATGGATCAGAGATTTAGTGGACAGTGGTATAACTGCGTTTCTGCCTTGATGTTTGACCACAAGCACACACCTAAAGATTACTTACAGTAGGGTTCTTAACGTATACGTACGCCATATGTAGCCAAAATAACCTTGACAAAAAGTAATATTGGTACCTTAGTTTCTGTTTACAGTAGCACTGTCGATTAACCAAGAACGTTATTGCTTTTGTATGCAAATGAAATTTTCGTTGCATCTAAAACGCCGGAAAACAATTGGTTGAAATGTTTTGTTAATGCGGTAACCTTAAAAAACGACCGTGTCACTAGCCAACAATAATAGTTACAAGATTGTATCCAATTTTAAAAAAAAAAGAAAATAAGCACACTCATTCGACATTTGCTTCCTACTGTTTTGTAACACAAATTTATTCAAAATTAAAAACTTGCTGAATTATTGTTTGTTTGTGTTTGTTCGGTTGTTACTACCAGAATTATTATTCGCTGATGGTCAATTCTATTCATGATTTGTCTGTTAAACTGCGATACTTTTCAAATAAATTGGTCGATAGTGTAAAGTGAGTTTTGTTTGAATTGGGAAAAATCGATTTTTATTACTATTATCATTAATACTATTATTATTATTATTATTATTATTATTATTGAAAAATGAATTGCTGTGCTTTTGTTGTTACTGTTATCTTGTTGGCCTATGCATTTTTCTAAAACATAAGGGTTTTGCTATATATATATATATATATATATATATATATATATATTAACAATTAAGATTTTTTAACTAAAAATAATTCAAGTTTTGGCATCACATTATCAGCGTATGTATCAACATCATACAGTTTTTTAAAAATGTAGAACAGTAATTAAATTTTTATAATGTATAAAAAATGTTATTTTAAAAATGTACAATAATTTATTTTGAAAACAAAATTTTTTTTTAAAACTGTCAGATTCAAATTTATTGCCTACTATATATATATATATATATATATATATATATATATATATATATATATATATATATATATATATATATATATATGGTCATAATTCTGATGATCAGCACATGTATCACTAATTTTTAATATTTTCAGTCTAACACAACACCAACAACACTCAAGTACAAATTCGGAAAGTGGCGGAACAACTTCGGGAAACATCCGAGACGACTTTCAAACATCCACTAAGTATACTTTGACGAATGCTCTCAAGAATATGAACGCAATCAATCAGGAATTGCGAAGTAAGATATTGGTTATTTTTAATTGAAAGCATGTCAAATGGGTTGAAAGACTCCCAAACTGATAAAGATTTGGCTGACGCAGTCATCTCTTTGTTATTTCTGTGGTCGTACAGCATATTGAACGATCGTTCCCAATATGTTTATAAACGCAACAAATGTAGAAAAATAATGACGTTTGTTGTAGCCGGGGTGGTCTAGCGGTACAGCGCTCGAATTCAGACCTCAGTGGACATGGGTTCGAATCCCGCTACCGGCACTAAAATGCGGGCCCACGTTCGGTTTTGCTAAAATGTCCACTGCTGAAAGATGTTTCTCGTAAAACATTCAAAATAGCAAACATAAAATTAAAATTAAATTAAATTAATAAATGACATTTTTATGAAAGCATTGCCGTTTGCAAAAACAGACAAAACCGTTTAATATATTGTTAAAGTTGTTCCCTCTAGCCTCATGACTACATAAAGTAGAATTGAAGATACCTTTTCAAAACAACCCTGAGTGTATGCAAAAATGGAATTCCAGGTTTATCGCCAAGTCATGTTAGTTTCAGTCCACAAACACTTTACAAGTATTACTCAGATTTTTAGAATCATTAGCATTTTACATACAAAACTGTTAGTTTGTGACATAATTTCAAAATTATCAGCATTGACAAAATTGTTGAAACTTGTAAAACGTTACATTGTATATTGTTTTGTTGTATTAATAGTTTGGGAATGCCGGAAAGATAATTGATCAAGAGCATTTAGTGCCCAACCTTGTTTGATGTGCCACTAAGGCAGAGGTGGCTACAAAACTACTGGATGGACATAAGTTCCGGTACCGATGGTTGGACACCAGTACTAACTGCAATCCATTATCTACAACTTCGTTTAATGTTTACTTGCTGAGAAAGGTTTATTGTCAAGCTGTCAAGCAATAAAAATTGCTTATTTTTTTATTTTACTACTTTGAATGTTTCACAGAATAGAGATATTTTTATAACTGAGTCTTATATTGACCTACTAAGATGTTTGATCATATTCACCACTTGTTACTTATCTTAGATATATTAAACATTTATTAGTAAATACTTTAGATAATACTTTACCAGTATATATATATATATATATATATATATTATTGGCAAAAAAAGATTGTATTTATAATATACCACAACATGTGTTCTAACAATAAATCATAATGCCCTCGATTATTATTATTGATTCAGATTCATTGCCTACTGTACGTTTTTTAGTAGTGAACATTTTAGGAAAACCGAACATGGGCCCGCATTTGGTACTGGTGATGGAAATCGGACCCAGGTTCGAATCGAGCACTGTATCGCTAGAATGCCCCGGCATAAATTACTGTTACTCTTATTTCTTTCCTTCTACTTAACTGATATAAATAACATAACATAAGTTAATTCCAAATTTCAATAACTCTTCAAATTCCTATACAAAAATGTTGTCGGATGCAAATTGGAATTGGAGGATAAATGAAGTTTTTTGGCTAGAAGACCGCTTTCTTGAGACGACGCCAGTGATCACAGGAATTGACAAGACAATTTTCTTTATGGTTGACGCCGGTTGACGGATCTATAAGCCTAACCGGATACCTTTTTTAACATCTTGGGTACATGACAACACCCGTTCACTGAACAGGAATCCAGTAAAAGCCCAGTTGTACCGCTGTAAACTCGATCCCTTCCGTTATTAGTCTAGATACCTAGTCCACGATGCACCACGTGGAGGACGAACAGTCAAGAATACTGTCATCATTGAAAATTAAAACTTTATAAGCACTACTCAAATTCCCAGGATTATTAGCATTTCACAGATATAAATGATCCAATTATAATACAGCATTTAGCCAGTATTACTTTTTAATTTATCAAATTCCCAAAAATCCCCCCCCAAACAACCCATCAATTCCCTCGGTCTATCTAATTTTAATTACCCCTTTTCCATTCGTCACGCCCCTCCCCCACCGTCCGTTCAACAGTGGTCAACCAAGTTCTATTTGCCTCAGATTCAGTCAATGAATTAAACACTCCTTCACAACTGACCGCCTTCAACCAGGATGCCAGCTGTGAGTATTTAAATACACTGGAACAACTAAATCAGCAATTGCATAGTTTCATTCCAATTAGATCACAATTTGTAAACAAAGGCCAACCTCAAAATACATCGTCGCATCCAAATCGGTCAAACGAACATGCCACTGTCAGATATCCCCAGCCTCGACTACAAACGAAACAAGTACAACAAGTCCAATCAAACATGCCACATGATGACAAAAATTATTCAAAAATAATTTCGCCCAACGTAACGGAACATTGTTACACAAACGAATATTCTACATTGGAAGGAATGAATACAAACCGATATAGTGAAGGCATGTCGTATAACAGTATTATTAACAAAAATGACAATGAAACGTTTGCGGATGAAAAAGAATTTTATTAACCAAGCAAGTGACACTTGTGGAATTAGTTGTATTCATACGTGCAATAATTACACTTTTTAAACTGAACAGATGCTATTAGTAAAAATGTGTATATTTAACAGGTTTTTTTTTGATAAAATTTTAATTCAACTTTAACAAATATGACTTAATTTATCGAAAGCTTTTTCATATCAGATGATATAACATTATTTTTTCAAAATTAACAATTTTTTAATCAGAATGCTTTAAAAAATGAAAATGTATTAATTTGACGTATTTATTTGTTATTTTTAATAATTCACTCATTTCTTATGTATTGTGCTTTTTCTAACTTATTTTTCATATATATATATATATATATATATATATATATATATATATATATATATATATATATATATATACTGTATAAAGTACATTGCAATTTTAAAATAAATCTATTTGTTTAGTTTTCTACTAGCTTGCAGTTATTTGATTATTTTTTATTAGAAATACTAATAATTGCGAAAATTTGAGTTATCCTAATAAAGGTTTAATTTCCAATAACTATGATAATCCTGACTGTCTCCTCCACTTATCGGATCCTATAGACCAACACAGCAATATAACTGGTCATCCGCTTCGGTGAGTGGGTGCAAACATGCACTTAGGGTACTTAAGGGGTACCTTAAAATATACATATAACATGTGTAGCCACTAAGCTAAAAGAGATAGCCCTGACATAAAATCAGATGGCCCCGTCATAAAAATGCCATCTGTCAACCAAGAAACATCGTCATACTTCCACGTTTGTTACGCTTATAAGGCCATTGGAATCGATTGATGTCAACTGAAAAACATTAACCAATAAATCTGTCAGTGAAACCGTCACAATTATTTCACAAATATATATATATATATAATAAATTGCTTTTCAAGCATCATTTATTTTATTTCTTTTAACTAGCTCTAGACTAAATCCAAAACAACTAACTAATCTACGTGTCACGAGTGAACGACGTTATAACTTATCTTAAAGATATACGAATTTCATACAATCTCCAGTTTCACATAGGACTAAATCGGGACAATAGCCGAGTGCATAGCGGTACAGCTGGGTCCCGGATTTGCATGATGCTTGATGACAGCGCGGATGGTGTATAATGATTGGACTCAGCACTCGTCAATGGGCAATACTGAGTCTCTCGTTATTTGCCCACGTGCAGATTATAATAACAGAAAGCTTTTATTTTGTCACGTTAAAACATGATCAATTTAATATAATTATATAAATTACATTTAAACCAGCAAGTGAATACTACTTACAAATCGCGAAATTGTGATGGTTGAATTTGAGATTGCTATATATATATATATATATATATATATATATATAGAGAGAGAGAGAGAGAGAGAAATTGCATACGTATCAATTTTAATCATACCTCTCTAGATTGTCTTTGCTTTCATGTAAAGCACACAATTAATAAATATTGGTAAAACTATTTGCATATTTAAGTGCTTATAGTTGCACACTAAAACCACAAAGACAAATAAATGGAATGCTTTGAAGAATTTTTTATTATTATGCCTTTTTAACAATATGCAGAACGTATTAAGTTACTAAATACAGCCTTCTAATTTGCTTATATTTCTTTAAAAAATTATTTTATTTAAATAGATTAATTTATTTATTACTATTGTTATTGTTTTTTTTATAATTATAGTAATAATCATTATCGTTACATAATCACTTGTGTTACGCATGTTTTTGTAAAATACATTTTTAATATTATTATAGATTATTAAATTGTTGAAATTAACAGTAAACAAAACATACTAAATGTTTATCGCATTGATTTTAGTTGCAAAACGAAGCTCGATAAAATAATTAATTGTATGTGTTCGCGTTTACCCGATATGCCAGCAAAGGCTAATTAAAAAATGTATTTAATAAGTTCACTTAAATATATTCATGTTATCCTGTTTACTATACTCTTTCTGTTGTTTTATAACATATATAATCATAAAAGTATTCAAAGCAACAAGTAAACACAATTTATGAAAGGCAAAAATATAACATTTGTCTATTTAAAGAAAAATTCAATAAGTATAACAATTCGCACTGCCTAATTAAGTTACTGTAACTGAAATATTTTAAAAATAACATAATTAAATTATTCCTAATAAACTTTCATAATTTGAACTTGATATAGATACATGCAAGCATACATTCAAAGTGCTAAAACACTATGTTAAAATAAAATTATAACTTATTATTATTATTGCTTGAATGCTTCACGAAAAACATTTTTCAGCAAGTGGCCATTTTAACAAAGCCACACAGAGACCCGCATTTAGTGTTAATGGTTTGGATCGAATCCATACCCACCCAAGTTGAAGTCCAGTGCTGTACCACTCGACCACTTCGGTACAGTGGAACAGTCCATTTTTAAACAAACAACTCTATTACATTCTTCCATTTGTTCCGAAAAGATGTAAAACAACCGTTCAAAATGCTTCTCAAACTTAAGACTAATAAACAAACAATAACTGTCACCAATCAATGGCTTATAGTATCAATTTCTAATGATAGTGACTGTCAACTCCAGATAGCGCTTCGTGGACTAGATACACCTAAGAATCTACACTAACACAGCAGAGACCGAGTATGCAGCAGTATAATTGGGCTTCCGTTTTGGAGGGTGAGACAAGCATACACCCAGGACACTTATAAAAGCATTCCAAGGTAAATGAACTCCATATATAGCCGTTGAGCTAAAAACGATAATCCTGATAAAAATTCAGACGACCTCGTCAACCTTCGCAAACAGTAGCGCCATCACACGAATACCGTCTATTAGCCAAGAAATTTCCTTATTCTTCTCCGTTTGTTATGCTTATCAAGCCATCAGAGTCAATCGTTTACTATGTTGTATAAACGTAAAAATAATGAATGAAAAAAAAGAACCAACTGGACCATTAATTTTGCCTATTGCATCTTAAAGGTAACTCAGATTTTTATTTTGATCAACTCTTCATTAATTTCCAGATTTATATGACATATAAAACAATCAAATTCGATGGCTTGATAAGCGTAACAAACATAGAAGAATAACGAAGTATACGGCATCCTTCTGATGTCGCCACTGTTCGCAAAGATTGACGAAACTGCCTGATTCCTTGTCAGAGTTATCTCCCTTAGCCCAAGGGCTACATATAATATACGTATAGAATAAGATACCTTTTACATACCCCTGGGTGTATACTTGCACCCACCCGCCAAAGCGGTATCCCAATTATACCGCTGTGCACTCAGCCCCTGCTGTTATTAGTCTAAATGCCTTCCAGCACCTAGTCCAGGATACACCACGTGGAGGACAAACAGTCAGGAATATCACCATCATTGGAAATTGAGACTTTATAAGTATTACTCAAATCCTCAGAATCATTAGTATATTGGCTAATAGACGGAATCCGTGTGACGGCGCCACTGTTCTGAAAAATTGACGAAGCCGCCTGATTTTCTGTTAGAGTTATCTCCCTTAGCCGAAAGGCTACATATGGTATACGTATGCCTTGAGTTACCTTTTAAGTATCCTGAATGTATACTCGCACCCATCCGCCAAAGCGGAAGATCAGTTATACCGCTGTACACTCGGTCCCTGCTGTTATTAGTCTAGATACATATGGGCATCTAGTCCAGGATGCACCACGTGGAGGATAAACAGTTAAGAATATCACCATCATTAGAAATTAAAACTTTATAAGTATTACTCAAATCCTCAGAATCACTAGCATCCCACAATAACAAATAACAATAACATACTATAATATAATTATTTTCAAAAAAAGACGAATATTAGACAAAATAAAATTATTAAAATACTGACTTTACAAAATAATTTATTTATGCTTTACAAAACCAAACTGCTCTAAAGATGTTTGATAGTTTAAGTCGAGCAATACATTTTGAAAAGTGCATTGCGTTTCTTCATTTTCAAGTGGTTTACCAACCAAACTACAATAATGTTTGGATGCATTAGTAGTCAGCATTGTAAATAAATTATGTTCTAAAAACGATAAATGTGTTAAGCAACCTACCTGGTCTAACGCTTGCATCAGTAATTCTATACTTTTTAGCAGGAATACGGTAATCGAAATCTTCAAATAATGTGCGTTTGGAGCCACATTTAATTTCTAAAAACATATAATTTTAAATGATTAATAAGTTATTAAAACAATAATTACATTAAACAGTTATCAATTAATGTTATCTAATTCATATATATATAGTTGCAAAGTAGCTCATCAGCAAAACCTATCTCCAAAATAAGGGTGTTCACTTATCTTAGTATCACCTCCAGTATATGCTTGAACAAATTAACAGTATTACAATTGCAAAATTATATATAAATGTAATACCAAATAGTGTCGTAGTTAGTTTATGCAAATCCAACCTAACTAACATACTCCCTTTTAGGAAATTAATAATACGATTATTTTCATTTCATGTACAAAAAGTAATAAACAAATATGTCTCGTGTAACATCTTATTATCTAATTAACCAATACCTATAACCTTAATATAATAAATAGACATCTATTAAAAAAGCTTAATAAACTATTAAAAAACTTTATATATTAATTTAAAAAAATTTTACATTCTTTTTAAACAATCAGTAATAATATACTTCATTTAAAAGAAAGGTTGTAATAGAATTTATAATAAGATAAATAAAATTACGTCAGTACTCCCTTCTTTATCAAACACTGTTTTGTTACTTAATAAAAAAACAAATTAAAAGTAAAAAACAAAATGATTTTTGTTTAATCTTGTATGATTCTAAAAGTTGTTTTCTCACGAGTAAAAATATTAGATCACCTTCAACTTAAAAAAGCATTAAATTTATTTCTTTATTTTTTAGTGTTGGAGTAGTATAACAGTAAAAGTTAAAACTTTCAAATCAAAAAATCTAAAATTAGATTCCCAACACCACCTAAAAATATTTACAATTAAAAGAATAAATAAAAAAATTAATGACATTACACAACTCTAGTTAGTATTTTTAAAAGTTTAATAAACATTAATTTATTTTTTATTGAAACGTAAACACTTAGCAGCTAATTTTCTTTTAATTACTAAAAATCTGTAACTCAATGAACGTAGTCCATTTATAATTTTTTAATGCAATAAAAGGGAACAGTCTAAATGGAATAGACGCTCATTAATTAAAACAGCGATGAAAAACTGACCACTACCCAAATAGAAAAAATAAACTAATAACTAACAGTTTAAAACATTTTAATTTTAACGAATTCACTCAAACAGCATCTCTGCTTTCTACTAAAATTGTACAAAGATGATCTGGTAGTATAATGCTAAATTAGAACTTAAATAAACATGGATTTAAGCCCTGCCACCATCACTAAAATGATGGCTTTCGTTTAGCTTTGCTAAAACATCAGCTAGCTAAAAATGCTTCCCGTAAAACATTCAAGCAGTATCAAATATATATAAATAAATAAACACAATGACAAATAACGTGTCATTGCCTCCTCACAATTAGGAGTTTACTAAAAAGCTTTACCCTATAACGTATATTTTCAACATACTTTAAAATAGATTATTGAGTACGTTTTAAAAATTAGTTTACAGATTTATACTTAATTTACATTCCCAAACAACTGCAAACAATTCTAAACAAAAATGACTGCTAAAAATTTATATCTAATAAAAACAAATTAAAATAAATTCTAAAATAAAATATATTTAAAACAAATATACTAAAAAATTGTTTAACTTTTTAATTGTAAAAAACATTTAACGTAAAAGCTAGTTTCTTAACATTACTTTTTTGTAAAAATTAATAAAATAATAAAATATGTTTTTAAAAATTGTTCGATTCCGTTGAACTCCATTTTTACTTCAAAAATATAAACAAACTAAATACTAAAAAGATTTTAATACCTTGAACCATTTAAAAACATTACGTTAATCCTCAAGGTTAATAATTTAAAAACTATGTTTTTAAACATATATAAAACTTTTAATTTATAATTAATTTTTATTAATTAAATTACGTTATTTTTAAATGTTTTTTAACATTTATAATTATAAGGATTTCAATCGTTTTATTAAATCATGACAAATGATGAGAAGACATAAAATTGTTTTTTTTAATTTACAGTTTCTAATATATTTATTTTAAATTATTAAAAAATTTAATATTTAAAAAAAATTAACATCAAAAAGTTTAATATAGAAATAAAAAATATTGAACATTTAATATATTTCAATTACAAATATAAACTGCACAAAAGTAATAATAAACTTTAATTGAAATAAATTGAAAAACGTTTATCAATTTTTTTAAATTTTAAATATTTTTATCATTTAAAGCATAAAAAATCAAAATTAAAATTTTAAATTAAATTACATTTTTTATCTTTTATTTTTGATAACATTTTAGTCAAAAGTTGTTCAATCATATGTAAATTGTTTTTAAAATCATATTTTAATTTTTAAAAAACAAGTAATTTATAATTTTTAATTTGTTATTATTTAATTAAAAATAAATAAAATAAAATTGCCACATATTAAAATTACCTATTGTTTCTAAAAACATTAATTTAACATTATTATCCTCTATTGTCCTAGTAGGCTTATTTTGCATAACTTTATTTAAAAATATTTGATTATCTTATATATGCCCTATATATATATATATATATATATATATATATATATATATATATATATATATATATATATATATATATATATATTCTAAAATTTTGCATGTTTTTTATTTGTATAAACTCCGTTTCTTTTTTTCTAATTTATACCTTTACATAATATAGAATTTTGTATTTAATATTATTTAATATTATTAAATAACAACTAAGAATGCTAAATCAATTTAAGATATATTTTGGAAAACAGTCTGGTATGTTTTTGAAAATCAAATGTTTTTACTAGCATGTGTGCTTTAAAGTACGAACCATAAACAATGCAACTCAGTGTTATCTGCAGTCTTGGTTTTTCTTAAGACTATAATTGCATTGCTATAAAAAGGTTGCGGATTATTATGTTTTTATAAATATTATGGGACTAATTACGGACAATTACCATATATAATAATTTATTTTTAAGCATATAATGTAGTAGTATTTTTTTAATGTGTGCATTTTGGGTTCTTTGTTTAAGTAATAATTTTGCAATGCTATTTGTAAAAAATGATTTTTTGTTATTTTTTTAATAGTATTGTTAAAGTGATATTCAAAACGCATTTTAGTGAAATGTAGATGTTTTTAATATGCTTTAGTAATGTGAGATAAATTAACCGTTTTTGATATGGTACTTCTGACTGTGACTTATTCATTTACTGTATATTAAAACCCTTAAGCCAAAAAGAATTACCGTCTGCGTTAAGTTTAGCAAATTGACTCCAAAAAATGTGTAGCTGATTTTACTAATTGGACAGTGGGGCACTTTAGACAAGCGACGTTACTTGTAATAGAAGGTTGTGTAATTAGGTGCTAGCCAAAACTTCCCCTAATATCTACGTCTATGCTGATTACGTAAAGTAATGAATAAAAACGCAAAATAAAAAGAAACACGTTTATTGCCAAAGTTAACAGGATCAAACCACGAAAAAACCAAGAACCAAAATAAAAGCGGAAGACTGGATAAGAGCGGATGTGTTTAATGGCGTAGAAAAGGGTTGCTTATATACACGCGAGGTGAGGCGCGCGTCACGCTACACGTCCATTGGAGCGTTATTCATCCTTTTCTCTTTTCTTTTTTTTGAAGATTATTGTAGTGTTTTTTGCATTGTATTAGGCACTTGTTTTATTATTATTATTTTATATTTATAATTTTTGCTCGCTTTCTATAATTGTTAACTTCCACTATCTACCTTGATTTTATCTTGAGTTCAAATACTTTTTCTGTGACTAATCCTCTTTTACCTCACCATCCATTTTATATTTCCCCCGAATCTTACTGATTCATCGATGATTAAAACCAAGGATCAAAAGGAGTTTTACTCCTACTCAACTCGTGTATTAACCTGTAACCTGTATATAGCCGTTCCTACCAATAAAAGTCACTGATACATTTAAACAAAAATATCAATATTAAAAAAATATTGTTTTTAAGATTTAAATGCTATTTTTGTAATAAAATAAAATAATATTGTTTATTATTTTTGCTTATAATTTTCTTCATCAAAATTTGCCGCTACATAAGGTTAAAAGATGAAAATAAAACATTTACAAGTATTCAATATAATTATTTAATTGATATAATGCATTTATTTTTTTATTTAAATTTTAATAAATAAAATAATATTTTACTTAAATGTATAAAAAATAAGGTAGTTTTATGCTAATCCATTATAACTCAAGATTTGAAACCAGTTTTATAGACGTTTAAAGTAATACTTAATTATGTAAAATATATTTTATAATTAATTGTTTATTAATTTTGTAATTAAAATAACAATTTTTGTAATAAATCAGTAATATATTTATATAATTATTTAAATTGAATAATATATACTACTCCCGAGTATCATCTAAAAACAAAATAAAGGTAATTATAATTTATGCAATATTTCAAATTTCTGATTTACCTAATAATAAAGACAATTGATTTTTGTTAGAAAATGTTAATAGTGCATACTTTTTTAAATCTCACACAAATTGTAACCCGCAATCCTTGAGATTTCAGACCAAAATTATATTCTTCAATCCCAAATTAAATGTGTTAATTAAAAAATTAATTAATAAGCTGTAGCAAATAAAATGTAAGTAACTTTTTATTAAATTAATGTTATAAACAAATTTTAATTATTTTAGTTGAACTACTATAATTAGATATCTGTTTTACAACTATCCTAAGTATGTGTGACACTTAAGTAATTCATGCTGTTATTTTATATTTATCTACAGCAAGTTCGATTTATGAAAATTTATTAAGAACAATTTAACAATCCAGTTTTTAACATTTTTTCGTTATGACGCTTTAATTAAACATTATTGATTATTATAATCATCAATTTTTTCTTCAAATAAACTATTATTATAGTTTTGTTATTTGAGAGTTGTTTACGATTGTTTGTTTTTAAATAATGTACTTTATATAGTTAAATTAAATTGATGTTTTAACGCGACTAAATTAACGCTGATCATACTTTGCTTGCTTTCTGTTATTGTAAGTTATGTGGGCAAACAACTAATGACTAAGTATCTCCAATTAATAAGTATTGGATCCGATTATCATACAACGTCCGTGTACTTGTTAAATATCTTCGCTTATATTAGATTTTAAATGTTTGCATTGAGCTCAATAAGCAAGCGTTTTTAATCTTTTTTGGTTTTCCACCATTTATTTTCCTGTTGTTTTTAGTCAATTCAATCCGTTTGTTTACAAAAGTATTATAATTATTTGTTAAATTATATACATTTTTGTGTAATAAAAAAGTATTATTATATTTAATTATACAACAATAACGTTTGTAAAATATAGAAACATCAAATGTTATTTTGACTTTATATATAGTTTTTATGCAGTTTTTATTGATAAAATGTTTTACGGGAGGCATTTTTAACAAGTGGACATTTAGTGAAGGAAAATGATGGCCCGCATTTAGTGCTTATGATCGGAATCAAACCCATGCTTACCTAGTTTTAAATCTAGCGTCCTGCCCACCACTACTACAGCAACAAAAAACGAATATCATAATACACAATTTTATTTGTTTAAATCATTACACAACTATATATTAGAAACAGGTCTTCTTATTGGAAAAGCAAAACACATATTGTTTATTCTGCATTTTGCATGATAAAAATAACAAAACAATTTTGTACATCATATGCAAATTGAATCAGAATATCGTGTGATTTTAAATATTTGATAAAATAAATTATACATGTTTGTAATACTTGATTGTTTGGATAATGTTCAATTTGAAATGCAAATATTTACATTTAAATTAGTTAAAATATGCATGTTTCTTGCCGTTTTTTCTTAACATTATTTTGTATGTTTTGTGTTTTCATTTTCAGTATTGTAATTAGATGAATGTGTTGTTTAAATAAAAAGCAAAAATAATATATTTAAGAATGTGAATTTGCAAAAGTTGCAAGAGTTATAAATTTGAAGTTGGATAAGGCATAATTTGAAGTTCTATTAGCACTACTCAGTGTGAACTGTCAGGAGCTTGAATGTCAATGTACATCCTTTAAGCATTTAAACTCCGTTAAGAAAAATAGAAATGAACCAATTTAGCCAATCTTCTAAGTATTAATATTATGTAAATATTATAAACTAATTAAATAAAAATTATTTTTTTAACTTAATTAATGTTTTTGTAAATTATAGTTTTAATAAATATATCATTTTTTTAATTTATATTAATTTTTGTTGTTTTGTTTTGTTGGAAAAAAACATGTGTCACTTTTCCGTAAACATAATTTTTTATTGTTTCAATGTTTGTACAAGAAACATTCTTTATTATGTAAACATTTGATTGAACACAACTCGAATCCAGTTTTGAATTCTGTCACTTTTTCAACTCTTTTACAATATTTTACATATACGTACCCATATTTGAAGCCAACAAACATGTTTGCAATTTATATTATTATATATTGTACAAAACCCTTTTGCTTTAAAAATAAGCATGGGGCAATAAAACAACAACAACAACAAAGTCTTGTTGGCATTGAAGATTATGCAAATCAAAGATTGAGCTTCTTTTCGGCTCAACCCTGTCATCTGTGTAACTTTGTCATCCAGATACGTGCGATTACTTCTTTGCCGTTGTTTACCGGAATGGCGTTCTCTTGATTGTTTCCGTTAGCAGATTGCTAACCTTGGGCTCAAACCCTCCTTTTTTATCCAGACTTGGGACTGGCTAGATGGAATCATTTCTGATCCAAACTACAATACCATTTGCAATAAAACATTGTAATTATAAAATACAACAACACTCGTTCTGGAGTTAAACAACTCCGCCTAGTTTGCAATTTATTAAATAATTATCTTTGTTTTGTAAACACAAATGTGCCACAGTGGCCGAATTGACAAACGCTTATCTCAAATGAACAGTTGAGTTGAATTTAACAACCAATCCAAAATGTATATCTTTAACTGGAGCATGGTCCATTTACTGGGATGCTAATGATCCTGAGTTTTTGAGTAATGCTTATAAAGTCTCAATTTTCAATGATGGTGATATTCCTAACTGTTCATCCTCTACATGGTGCATTCTGGACTAGATACCCACAGGCGTTTAGACTAATAACAGCAGAAACCGAGTACACAGCAGTATGACTGGACTTTCACTGGACTGCCGCTAGCATACACTCAAGATACTTAAAAAGTATCTGTAGGTATCCATTTGCTATGTGTCGCCGGTTAGGTTTATAAATTCGGCAATCGGCGTTAACCTCCAATTCCCCCCTTTTGTCAATTGCTGTTAACACTGGCATCGTTGCAAGAAAGTGATTTTCTAGCCAGTTTAATTTGCATTCCTCAACCTCTTCGCGTAGGAATTTGGAATGCTACGCAAACTGGGAATGAATAAAAAGATGGTTCCGTGACCAACTGTTGTTGTTCTTGTTCATTTGGTGGCAAATGTTTCGAAATATGCCAAAAGTAGTCAAAACTGCATTAAATTATGCCCTATTGAAACACTATTTTATACGTGCAAATAACTGCTGGTTGTATCGTTAATGCGACATGTTACAGAAATTAGCCCAGTTTACATTAAGCGCCTAATAAATATAAGAAAATGAAATAAAATCAACTGATTATACATAAATTATAATTAAAATACGGTAATAACTATCTTCAATACTTATAATTATGTCCAGAAATGTATTTTTGTAGGTATAATCTTTACAATAGAATAATTAATAATATACTAATTGCTACAGTTTTTCACATATTTTTAAACCAAAATCATATCATACTATTGATAGAAAGAGAGAGCAAAAAAACAATAAATAGCTTATTCCAAATAAACTTTTTATCTTGATTAGGCGTGCGCATAGTTACTTGTAAGTAGTTGGTACAAATTATGAATAATTATTGTTTTGTTTAATGGCAACAAAAAAGTTAAATTACAAACGTATTGTCAACTGATTTTGTGTGTTAAAATTTGCATCTGCTCAAGTATTTAAGCCAACAATCAAAATAATTATTATTATTTTTATCATAATTACAATTATAATTATAAATTGAAGAGCTATCATATTTAGGTGTCTCAACAAAACTAAATATGAATGTCTGTTGCCATTTTGATTGCACTATGCGTACAACAATTTTTTTTCTCTAACCACTAGTTTAAACTTTTTTGTTTTTGTTTTCTTGCGTTTCTGCAAAGATCGCAAAACACAAACACACAAATTGACATGGAAACTGTTTAGCAGACAAATTTTAACAAAACAACAGTTGATAGACGTGACAACTAAGCACCGTCTTTTTCAAAGACACCTATTGTCTTACAATTTTG
This sequence comes from Cardicola forsteri, assembly GCA_025895645.1. Lineage (NCBI taxonomy): Eukaryota > Metazoa > Platyhelminthes > Trematoda > Strigeidida > Aporocotylidae > Cardicola > Cardicola forsteri. Next base: position 267,855 of record JAKXYG010000647.1, read on the forward strand.
ACCGTTTTTTCACTATAATGCATCCGATACAATTTATTCATAATTGTGTTGTTTGAAGGCTTGACAACAAGTATTTTTTATTAAGTGAAAATTTAGGGATTGTCTGAAAATACAAAATTGCTCAATTAGGTATTTTGGCTAGCTCGAAGCAGTACAATTGGTAAAGGGTTAGACTTGAAACTGGATAGACATGCAGTTCCTCAAATAATGTTCCTTGTTTGGCTTCTCTAAATAGCCATGTGCTAACAACTGTTTTTTGTAATCAATTCAAGTAGTCAAAAACAAAATGCACTATATTCCAGACAATTTAGCGTAGCCGGTCCTAAGTCCGATTAAGAAAGGTAGAAGGTTTGACTGCAAGGTTAGCAACTTGACCTCTACAAAGCAAATATGACCAAAGAAACAATAAGGAGATAAGTGAAAGTAGTATAATTCCCATGACGTCGTTTGGCATACAAATCCGACTAGAAGTTCAATCTGCGATATGCACAATTGTAAAAGCCAAAAATGTAATATACAACCCTGTGGATAATATTGTTGCTGTATGCTCTTCAGAGTAGAAGGATTTTGAAATAAATAACTAGCAAACTATTACCAACATTATGCCAATTGCATTTAGTAATTATGTTGACTTTAAAATAGAGCTTTTTACTGTATATTTTGACATAAATATTATTTATTTTTCAGTTGTTAATAGTAACATTTTACAAGAATCATCTTAGTGAAATCAAACATGGACTTGCTTTTTGTGCCAGTTAAAAGATTATCCATTTTTATTAATTATTTTAATGACATAATTTTGAGAATTTTTTAAAATATTAAAATGATGATTTAGGAGTTAGAGCTGTGATCATTGGACCAGTAAACATGGTTCAGTTTTCAATAATATAAAACAAACTTAACAACATGCAATACCTGTAATTGTAGTAAATATTACTGTTTATAAAGTTATGTAATTTCTTTTGCCAGTTTTCAACTTTTGCAATTTCTATATCTGAAGTAATTATTCAGCGTTTGTGTTGAATTCAATGAATATGAAATTTAATTTTTAAACAATATTTTAAATAAATAACATTGAAAAAGGACTGCTAAAGAAACAGGAGGAGGGGAGGACATCATTCCATTAAACTGCGTCAAATAAGCAAAAACAGCATAATTCTAATGACGTGGTTTGGCATCAAAATCCGAATAGAATTTCAATCCACTGAAGCAATCTTCTTATTTCATGCTCTCTAGAATGAAAGGATTTTAAATCATTGAATAAATAAAAAGTCAAACGAAGGTCCGCATTTGGTGCCAGTAGTTGAACTCAAACTCATGCCTACCGCTTTAGCAACATTGCCATCCCGGTTTTAAGCATTTTTTGTTAAGCTTTCTAGTAGGCAGTGCCCAAAAGTCACATCCTAACACCGTTCAATTGGAAGTCCAAAAATGCAAACTACTGATAAACCAAATAAATACTACAACTTGTTTTGCAAATTTTGGACATTTAAAAAAAAGAAATTTCCACCCTATTGAGTCAAGATTCAACATTGTAACTCTAATTGTCATCAAATATTACTGTGTATGCCGCTTGGCATTGCAGCTTGCTTGTTCCCTATTTTTGCCAAAATAATAATTGGTGTGTTTTGTTATTCAAAATTAAAAACCACATGTCCGATTATTGCCACTTTTTTCGTCAGTTATCAAATAGCCACAGCCATATGTTTGTCGAATAAGCGCCCCCGTCCCAATTTAACAAACCATATTACATGTCCATATGACTTATTATATTTAATAAAAAACAATATTTAATTTTTTGTATCGATTTTCAAATTCTTCTTTTTTAATTTTTATTTTTATCTATGCACAAACAGCTAAGAGAATTAATTCATTGTAGATGACTTTTTAGTTGGATATTGAAATATATTAATATATTATTGAGTACAATATTAAAAACAAAATAACCGGTTTTCAAAATGTAAACTTTCCAATCGTGACGTTGTGTAAAACCAACTGTGGCCTACTGGTTAGTCTTCAATATATATGAGCATCCTTTTTTATTTTACGGGAAACGCATCTTTCAGCAGTGGACATTGTAGCAAAACCAAACGTGGGCTCGCATTTAGTGCCAATAGGGGGGATCAAATCCATACCTACCTAGGTTTGAGTCGAGCGCTGTACTGCAAGATCACCGCGGCACTAAAATTGGTAAATTATTCAATTGTATATTTAATACTGGACATCACCATGATAATCTAGAGCGATGAAAAATTGACAAAAACAATGCTCTAGTTTATATTTAAAAAAAGATAACATGATTTGTATTGTATTGTTGAAATTAATGTATCTTTAATCCTATAAATTACAAAATCATTCACTAAAATAAACGTTACATTTATACAATTGCCTACAGATAACAAAAGCATTAATATAATTGTAATTATTTGCAATCATTTAAAAATATAATGCAAATGGTTTAAGAAATAAAAATGTTTAATTAAGAAAATTAAGAATGTAATACAAAATCAAATTGTACAACATTAAAATACTCCTACATTAAACGCTTTCAGAAAAATTGTAGAAATCAATGAATATTATTTAAAATATTAAAAATGCATAGCTTCTATTATCTATTTTCATATATGTGTAGATATTTTGTAAAATGAATTATTTTCAGGCAACTAATTTGCTTGTTTTTCAGTTTTTTGAACTGTCAATATTCTTGTTTTTGACCTAAATTAGAATTTTATAGTGATTTTATAGTGACAGCCAAAATCATGTCTAAAAAATATTTTAGTACAATTTAAATGTGTTTCGTATAATTAAATGGTTTCACCAAAGCGAATGCATTATACAGTATTGATTTTGACAGCAATTTATTTATCTGCCCTACTTTATTTTTGTTTCACAATTACAGTGAAAGCGTTTTAAACCTTTAATTATAAGCGGACATTGACCAGTAGATGGATGTTTTAACAAGTACGCAGACGTTGTACAACAATCGAAACCAATGCTCAATAATTAGCGATACTTAGTTGTTTGTCTGCATTGATTTGACTAGTATAAAGCAAACAAACTATCACCAACCTTTATTTATTCACGTTAAAACATAATCATACAAACTGCAGTACTCAAACCAAAAAATATTATGCTTATACATTAAAAAAAATCGATAATTCACAATGCTTAATTAAGTGGTTATAGCTAGAAAATGTTAGCAATTAAATAGTTACATTGTTACTAATATATTTTCATAATTTAAACTCGAAATGTCCTTAACATAGGCTTTAAACTGTTTAAGACAAACCGTGTCTTATATTATAAAGAAAGAGGACTTGTGGCAGGACGGCAGTACGCCAGAACTGTTTAATGGCTATAATGCTTCAAATTGGTTTAACACAGAACCAAATAGAGAAAAGTGACCAGAAACAGTGACCCCTCGTAAAAGAGGGAAAAGCTGAAAAGGAGGATTACCGTTACCGTTGTCCACTAACGTTTGTGCTGTTTTCGGCTTTTTTCTAAATTCTACCTTCAATTTTCTCATCCTTATTGAAATCGATTTTTTGTTATTTCTAGCCTATTGTATTGTTGTACTCGTGCATTGAATGCGACAAAGTGCTTTGCTAATAAATACACCAATGGCCATATTTACCTATTTACTTTTCACATTACTAATTTAATTATTTTGCAGAAAACATCTTTCAGCAGTGGACATTTTAGCAAAGCCGAATGCAGGTCCGAATTTAGTGGGCCGGTGGTGAGAATCAAACCCGTGATCACTCAACCTTCAGTCGAACGATACGGTATATATATATATATATATTGGAAATAGTAAACTTGGTTTTGTACAACTTCTACGTAATGAAGATACCCTACTGGAAAGCCTTGTTTAAACACCATTAATTTACCTCATTTAAATAAATTAATTATTTAAGACTAGTAATAGCGAATGTGGTTTTAATGTATAGTTGAATAGAAACATTTCTTTCTAATTTATACGAATAATTTTTAAAATCAAACTAAAAATCCAATCAGTATTACTGAACTTCAATTGTACTACTCACAATAACAACTACAATGCTTTAAAATTTGTTGTAGATTTTATAAAAGCAGTTTAATAATATAATAAGTTGAATTAATTTTTCCATAAAACAATTATGTGACATGCAAAAATGTAAGAATATTAGTAGTATGTTGAATAAACAAAAAATTGTGTTCTATTTTCTACAAACCGACTTACTAAAAACCAACAACCAAAATTATAGATAAATTATTGAAAAAAAAAAACGATTTTAAGTGCCTTGACCACTTATTGCATAACCTTTTTAAACAATTTAAAACCATTTTTAAACATTCGGTATAAATTAACACGGAATAATGTAATTTTTAAATGTTTCTATTAAGGTGACAAAAAATTAAAAGTTATGGTATATTCGCTTATGGCCAATTCTGCAAAATGGTTGCAACAGCTTTTACGCAACATTATTTTGTTTTTGGTACTTTAAAACACACATTTAAAAATTAAATGTCAAATACTTGTTATAATAATAATAATTATTATTATTATAGCAGTAATAATAATAATAAAATAATAATAATAATAATAATAATAATAATAATAATAATAATAATAATAATAATAATAATAATAATAATAATAATAATAATAACCATAACAATCTAATTATTATTCTAAAGATGTTTGGTTTGAAAAACATAGGACATGATTTATTATATTTTTCAATTAATCATTGTATTTAGCCATTAAAAAATTATGTACATTAGAAAGTCAGCTTTTGTCAGCCTTTATTGAACTCTGATCTCATCTGATTAATAGTTTCACTTTTTTTGTTTTAGTCTGTTAAAGTGGCGTTCTTTTTCGCTTCTTTAATAATATATATTTTCTAAAAAAACTTTCTAGCCTTTCCCCTCTCTGAATTGTAACTTAAGACTGGCTACGGTTAAAAATGATAATAATAATAATAATAATAATAATAATAATAATAATAATAATAATAATAATAAGCAGTAAACAAAGGACAAATCCACACACTGAAATAACCTTGTCACACCTTTAAAACAATAAATAATTAGTGTAATAAAATCAACATATTTTATAGTTTTACAAGAAGAAAAAACCATTTTAAAGTCAATAATATTGATTAATGCATTTTTCAATCGCATTGTGTGACTTTTCATTTGCAAACGTTTGTTGTAGACACAAACAACAACAAAGAAACATTCATCAGTTAGATGATTTATCATCGCACTGTGCTAATCTGCTTTCATTCAATTGATTCAATATACACAACAAACGTTTGATTTTCAATTGTGATATAATATTTAATCTAAACACTCATCATCATCTCCAAACAGACGGGTTGGAAAAAAACAAAGTCATCGTGGATGCGTGCAGCATTTTCAATGTTTAATTGTTTTTTAAATGTTTTTTTACGACTGAATAATTGTGTGTGTTGTAAAAAATAAAAGATTTTATTGTTTGAAATGGATCAGTGTTTTTTGTCAAGCTAATTTGTGTGTGAGAGGGGAGTTGTGATAATTGCTAGTCAAACTCTACACAAAATTGATACATTATTATTATTATTATTACTAATATAAAAAATACCTTGTATTCAAAATATCGATATCTCATTTTCAGGTTGAATTCATCAGCTGTGTGTGTGTGGATGTATGTTAATCCTACGTGCTCATCAATAAATTCAATCATTAATATTTTATGACACGAGCTAACAAAAAATGATTACATAATGATGATAATCATAAATTGGGGGTTTTTTTCAAGTGAGCACACACCTGTGTTGTTCATTTTTTCTAATGATTCCAATCAAATTGGTTATATCAATTTCTTGTAAATATTTTTCATTTATTAAAAAATTGTTTTTTCCTTCAGTCAACCGGAAAAAAATTGAATTGGGAAAAATGAATCGGATTGAATTGTTTCCACTAATGATAATATCATTTTAAAGAAAAATTGCTTAATTAAAAATATATAATGACATGTTTTTTGTGCAATTAGACATCGATTTAAATTAAAATTAATTATAATTATTATTAATATTATTATTGCTATTATTATTATTATTATTATTATTATTATTATTACTATTATTAATATTGTTATTACTATTGCTATTATTATTACTACTATCATTATTACTATTGTTATTATTATTATTATTATTACTATTCTTATTATTGTCATTATTATTTTTATTATTACTATTACTATTATTATTATTATTGTTATTACTACTATTATTATTACTATTATTATAATTGCTACTATTATTAATAATAATATTAGTGTTAGTATTATTACTATTATTATTAGCTAAAATACTTTAGTAGAGGTGCGTTCAGTATTATAACATTAGCGTAAGCCAGAAACAATATCAGTGATTAAAATGATATACAATAATTGCAAAAACAAAAAATGTTTAAATTAGCAACTGCTTCATTAACACATATAGTCCTGAAAAAGACTTATAAATTATTGAAAAAATTAGGAACTAATAATTGATTGCTTCGTTTTAATGTGCAACTCTTATTTGCCGGGGTAGTCTAACCGTACAGCGCTCGACTTGGACCTGGTGGATATGGGTTTGAAGCTCATCACTGGCACTAAATGCAGTTGCACAATCGGCTTTGCTAAAATGTCCACCGGTGGATGATGTTTCCTGTTAAACATTCAAAGTAGTAAAAATTAAAAAAATAATTACAAATATGTCAACTTTTATACCACACCCAATCATTATTTTTCAATAAGATAATGCACCATTACATTCAGCATTCCATCTACGTGGATTTCTAAATCAAACATTTCTACACCTGTGAATTAGAAGAATAGTTTAACTTGCTGATCACTAGATATTACTCCCCTTACAATAATATTAATAATAGGATTATTAAAATGACTATTATTAATGTTTTTTATAACAATAATAATAACATTAATAATAAGAATAATAATAATAATAATAATAATAACAATAATAATAATAATTATTATTATTATTATTATATTAACAATAATAATAATAATAATAATAATAATAATAATAATAATATTAACAATTACAAAATCAAAATCGTGTTAATGAAGTCTATCATTGTCCTTCCTACAGAGAGCACCAGTTCAATAATAATACGTTCCGACATTAAAATAAACCCTTACAAACTATGCAAATTGACAACGTTTTCCAAACTGACATCAAGTCTTTCGAAAAAAACCAAACCCTTTTTCGAAATTAACATTAATCGCCCCACCCCCTTCTAAAAAATGCAATTTATTCGCATTGCCACTTTCAAGTACAATGTTGACCTATTAATAGCGAGTCGTACATATTTGATTTGCCCACTGAAGTAGGCGAATCAAACAGATTCAAAGTAAGTGTTAATAATAGGTCAAGTGGTCTTTCATTCGCCCCCCACTTCACGCCACCCCCAATACTTCGTTCGAGCACGCTATTTGTACACTTGTACATAATACCTACCACACTTCAAAATGCCCCACAGTCCACCACTTAAGTCCGCATTTACGGTTGACTGAAATTAATCACAGTGTACTGGTACTTGTACATCTGAATTGTTCCGTCCCTCTCAGTATTATGTAATGGATAATGCAGATCTATTAAAACCCACACACACATACATTTTGATGTTATTTGTAATAATTACATCATTTGACCAAAGTGCCTTTTGAACATTTTTTGTTAACATTCCATTTACAAAATGCCTACCGCATTCAACAATAACAATATGCAATGCAATAGTGTGCGTGTGTGTGTACATTATGTACAACCGATTTCAAGTGTAGTAAGTCAACTAATAACCTAAAGTTAAAATGAATTTTGTTCTATTTTTTAAATAAAAATGCAGTTCGTTTTTTTCCAACTTTCTTTCTCTCTATGTACACACACACACACAGTCAATGTTTTTCAAACCTATTTCAATTACGGATTTAACCAAACATTCAAATGGTGTAATCTAATTATAAAAAACTCACATTAGCCATGTTTTGAATACTTTTGAATTTGTTTTTTGTAAAAAATTACTCGGTTTAATTATCTACACAAAGTTTTTGCAATTATATAACAATATATACTTTACATGCAGTTATTATCTTATTCTGTTATCTACATTTCTGCCTGTCTTCCTCGATATTTTTAAATAAATATTTTGTTATTTTTGAAAAAAGATGCACTTTCGTGATAGATACGTCAGTATGTATTGGATAGTTAGACATAATTAGCTAACTCATTGGGACATAGTTTGAAAATTATTTATTGTCCGTTAATGAAAAATAATAAACGATAAACATCTTCCGCTGTACGCTGATCTTGCAAAAGAATTACATTAGTCAAAATTAAAAGAATGCTTACAATGTGAATAATAATAATAATAATTATTATTATTATTATTATTATTATAAGTACGATATACATCAGTTATATTTCATCGACTTTATATACTACTATTTCATTCTTTAAATAGTAGTATTTATGTTTATACAAATAGAAATATTTAAATATAGTATATATGAACACAGATATTTATTATTATTATTATTAGTAGTAGTAGTAGTAGTAATAATAGTAGTAGCATTTTGATTATCATTTTCATTCTCAATATATTCATAACTGTATCGTTGCAGATATATGTCTTATATGTAATAAGGTTTGTGCCCGCCTAATTTATAACAATTGTCGGTATGTAATTAACAAGACTCTGTTTGACTTGACTACGTTTCTCATTATCATATTTTAAAAATACAATTTTTGCGACAATTGACTAGGAAAAATAGAATCAAATTTTATTTTTATCTTATCAAAAGTACAGTGAAGGCTGAGGGTGGAGTATGTATAAATTTTTAAATATATAATAATAACAATAATAATAATAATAATAATAATAATAATAATTTTAGTTGCATTGACAATGTACTATCGCTTCGCTTTCATCAATTTAAAAGTAGTATGTTTGGATTTTTTCATTTTGTGCTATTTATAAACACGAGTATAATAATTATGGAAGTTAGAGCAATGCAATGTGCATGTACTATTTAAAACAAATAAAAATATTCAATTACGGCTGAACACTGTTCAATAATGCTAACAATTACTTTTAAGAATTATTTATCTAATATTTACCTTACGACAAAATTTAGCAACATCGAAATAAAAGATCAATTTGAAAATTATTCAATGTCATATATATGTGTATATATATATATATATATATATATATATAGCGGTACAGCGCTCGAATTTGGACCTCGGTGGGCATGGGTTCGAATTCCATCACCGGTACTAAAATGCGGGCCCACCTTCGGCTTTGCTAAAATGTCCATTGCTGAAAAATGTTTCTTGTAAAACATTCGAAGTAGAAAACATAAAATAAATAAATAAATAAAAATAAAGTATGTATATATATATATATATATATATATATACCTAAGATAAGTAAAAAGCGCTAAATTGTTTTTAAATATCAAAGTAGATCAATATGGGATTCAATTTCATTACCGACAGTAACTTAAATCAAAGTATATTCAATTTACTTATAAGTAGGTTGTTTATTACTTATAGTAAACCGTATATCAATGTTAATTGTTCACTAACCCCAAATCAAATATATTTACTAAATCCTTTTCGTTTGTTAATAGGAAGTATATTTTAGTAAATGGACATTTTAGCAAAGCCAAACATGGACCCGCATTTAGTGGATCGTTAGACTACCCCGACATAGTTCGAATATTATACAAATTATAAATATATTTTATTTATTAAAAAATAACTAATAAAAACAAAGATGTATATATACTCATGAGAAAACCTTTATCAAGTCAAAAGCATCTTTTATCCAACTCACTCCACAACTCATCATTGCGTCATCCATACTGAGCAATAATTGACAAATGATTATATCGCACACACAATGACTGTATCTAATTCCGTGTGCCAAGAAACAATCTTGCCATTGTAACCATAACCCTTTCCGCATAAGCAACTAACAAATATGAAGTTGTTATTTAAGTAGGCTACTACGTGTTTCATTTATTTCCAAACATGGCAGATATTGGATCAAATACAATAAACAAAATATTGGATCACTTTTGACATTGGCTAGTAAACTAACAAGATTAGTAACAAGATTAAATGCTGGTTGTTGTGATTAAAATGTTACAAACATTGTCGAAAAGTGCTAATCATTATTAATAATAATTATTATTATTATATTAATCTTGATATTACATCATAAATTCCTTTCTTCCACAAACATAATCACCAATCTAAAACATATTATTATTATTATTATTATTATTATTATTATTATTATTATTATTATTATTATTATTATTATTATTATTATTATTATTATTATTATTATTATTATTATTATTATTATTATTATTATTATTATTATTATTATTATTATTATTATTATTATTATTATTATTATTATTATTATTATTACTATTATTATTGATAACAAAATTAAAATCAAATATCTAGGTAGCTGGTTCACTTCTTCTAACAGCAATGTTGAATGAGAGTCATGTGCTAAGCATTTGTTTATCGAGAAATTAAAGCAATAAATCCAGAGAAAAGACATAACTCAATATTTTCACATTTTCGGCCTAATTTAATTAAATGTTCAGTTTCATTTATGTCGTTTTCAAAAACAGGAAAATATTTTCCATGTGCACAATTTCTTGTGACTGCCTGTATTCGAAAACTGTTTTCTTCTTTGCATTTTGCAAAACAACACTGATATTGGTTATAGCAATGACGTGGTAAAAGCAACAAAGTTTTGCTATTGCTTTTGATTTTAGACAACTATAGAAGCCGCCAATAATACAAGCTTACTCCAGATGTTAACATTCAACAGATTCTTGTACAACATCCACATTAACTCTTTTATACGTCGTTTAACTGAACTATTTATTGCATTTGTTTTTCGGGAATTAATTTACTATTTATAAGATGAATAAAGCAATTAAGACAGAAATAAAATTTTGCTTATATATAAACAAGTGTTTAGTAATTTAAAATTAAATCAAGTACACAACATAGGGGTATTTTGATCAATTCAAATTATCAATAAAAGATTTGATATAATCCAATTAAAAGTAGTTGTGATCGATGTTCAATTATAATTAAAAAATCACTTCAGGTTTACACTAATTAGCTAATTTGCAATTTTCAATAATTATTGATTTTTTAAGTAGTGTATTACAAAAAAACTCGAATTTTGAGTTGTAATCACTAAGTTCAAATTTGTTTAAACTGTGAGTAAAAGTGCAATGATAATAAGCTTTTATTAGTAAAATGAACAGCTGCTTTTAATCACAATGTTCCGTAAATATTTAAGTAGGTAATCAATTCGCACGCTACTGAAGCCATTTTACTAAGTTTTAACAAGTACACAAACATGATCGAAAGCAATACTCGTTAATTAGCCATACTTAGTCTTTATTTGTTTGCCCACATAAATTATAATATTAAAACATTATCAATTCAATAAAATTGCACAAACTGCAACCAGTAAGTGAATACAATTTACGATTTACAAAAATGTAATATTTGTTTATTTAAAAGGAAAATTGATAATTAATACGGATCAATAATAATTCGGGAAGTTTTTACTACTGAAAAATGTTAAAAACTGAATAGTTAAGTTGGTCTTAATAAGTTTTTATAAATCAATTTTTATAAATCGATTCGAACAACTCTAATGATTGGAAAATAAATATTGCCAGAGAAGATCAAAAATGAACCAATCTAGCCAGTCCCAAGCTTGTATAAAGGAGGAGAATTTGCGAGCAATAAACAGGGGAAAAAACATTTACGCCCAAACTATTCAATTGTCATAATGCTACAAATTGGTTGGATGTAGAATCAAATGGGGGAAAATGGACCAGAAACAGCGACCTCACATAAAATAAGGAAAAACTGAAGAAGAAGAAGAAGAACAAAGAGTTATGTCAAACAGAATTATTTTAAAACACGTCTTATCCACAATATCCAATTTTACTTCGGTTGAAATATTAAAATCTTGTCTAACCATTTGACAGCGATACACCCCCGCCTATTTTGACTTTGGCAATGTTCAATGTTAGCTGACCCTCGTCAAAATTAGTCACAATTTCCAATGTTTACACTTTTACTGCATCCGTTCAAATACCAATTGATTTATGCATTGAAATTGTTCCATTCTTTGCTATTAAACGCAGTCGTTCTATTCTCGTAATCACTGTCACAACGATCGACACTTGCGACAGGAAATTGGTTGAATGCAAAGCCAAATGGATAAAACGGACAAGAAACATCTACAAAAGTGAGAAAAGCTGAAGAAGAAAATAATACAAGGACGCTGTTCCAACAAAACTACGGTAAAAAGTGATTTCGATGATCGCATTGGTTGACGAATTTAAGTTGCGAGGAGGGTAAATGAAAATTCTTGACTGGAAGATCGCTTTGTTGTAATGACGCCAATGTTCAAAGAAATTGGCAACGTGATCTTTTTTGGAGGAATTATAAATTGATGCCAGCTAATGGATTCTAATCTGCTACATATGATAAATAGATACCTTGTGATACCGTTTAGGCATTTTGGTGTACGCATTCAGTCTTGGATACACTACGTGGAGGAGAAACATTCAAGAATATCACTATTAATTGAATTTGAGATTGTATAAACATTACCCAAATCCTTAGAATTATTAACATTCCAATATTCAGCAGTGAACATTTTAGCGAAACCAAACGTGGGCTTCCATTTAGTGCCCGTAGTGGGGATTGAACTCATACCTACCCATGTTCGAGTTGAGTGTTGTACTGCTAGATCACCTTCACAATTAATTTGGTAAATTATTCAGTTATTCAAAATCCTTTACTACAATAAACATTACATTTATACATTTGTCTGCAGACAACAAAAGCCTTAACATAATTGTAATTATTTGCGATTATTTTAAAATATAATGCAAATGGTTTGAGATATGAAAATGTTTAATTAAGAAAATAATGTAATACAAAATCAAATTCGATTAAAGTACGTATAAAACTCTACATTAAACGCTGTCAGAAAAATTGTAGAAATCAATAAATATTATTTAAAGTATCAAAAATGCATAGCTTTCATTATATATATATATATATATATATATATATATATATATATATATATTTTTTTTTCAAGCAGCTAATTTGCTTGTTTCTCAATTGTTTTGAACTGTCAATATTCTTGTTTTTGACCTAAATTAGAATTTTACATCGATATTGGTAAACAATATTTTATTTATACTGTCGAGATAACGTTTAATGAATGTTTTAGTACAACTTAGATGTGCGTATAATAATTGAATAATGTGAGAAAAACGAACCGATGATACTTTATTGATTTAACAACAGCTCATTTATCTATTGTATATAAATATATGCATATTGTGTAGTAAAACAGAGAGAGAGAGTTCTTGTTTTTAACTGTGTGGCTATCAAAATGTTTAAGTAAATGCAGTAATTGCTCTAAAGTCTGCATTTGAAAAACAGCTGGTAATTGTCGAAACACTTCTTTTTTTCATTATTATCATCATCATCAACTTGTGCCTCTTTTATGAGGAGTTGCCGTTTCTCCATTTGTTTTTGCATTGAACCAATTTAAAGCATTACAGCCACTAAATAGTTGTGGCGTGGGTTTTTTTACTGCCGGATGCCCTTCCTGCTGCAGCACTTCATCTTTTATCCGGACTTGAGACTGGATAGATCGGTTTATTTCTCATTCTCTCTCTCTCGCTATATATATACTCATTAAATAAGTATTAAAATATGCAAAAATACCCTTATTTATGAATTGAATTACTACAAACAATGTCAATATTCACTTGTTGTCCGAACAGTTGATTTGAACTTCATTTCATTTCCAACGCTAATCCAATTATATTCACTTACTTATCCTTTTGCAAATAATTTATCTAACTAACAATAATTCAATTATTTTAAAATCCTTTTTTTAACAAAAAAAAGTATTTCTTATCAAAAACATTTAATCCAATCTCTCCATTACTGCTATCGCTCTTGTGATTTGACCTTATGTAACATGTTGGAAACATGTGTAACCTACTGCAGACGATATAAGCAAAAACTCGGAAAAAGCATCATTTTTCAATCTGGAATATGTAATTTTTAACACTTTTGACACGTGCCCTCAATAGATGCAATGTAGATACACGTTGTAATAAATATCAAACAGAATATATATATATATATATATATATATATATATGGGAAATAAATTATTTTAAACAATTCGTGTTTTTCTTTATGCTAATTACCTAACCTTCCCCAATAGACGAATGTTTGTTGTATAAGAAGACCATTCGTATAGTCATGTTTTTTTGGTGAATTACACCACTACCTTGTGTCTGTGTGTGTGTGTGTATTTAAAGCCTCAACACAAAATAGTTTCATTTCCAAATTGTTGCATTTCAAAAACAATAATGATGATGATTATAATAATAATCATCATAATCACAATTTAAACAAGCAACAAACGTCTGTTTACTTTTTGTTCATGTGTAATTCTGCCTTTTATTCAAACCCCTCAAATCTAGGTTATGGGGAAAGTCCGCATGTTTCAATTGATCCTTTTGATTGCTTTTTTGGAGAGGACGGAATGGGTACACACACACACACACAAATATGAAAAGTTTTAATCTTCCAAAAAGGGATTATTTATTAAATAAATTAATAACATGTTTGTTCATCGATAATTGTTCTGTTTTTTACACTTTCGATACAACTTATTAAGGCTTGCAAAATTAATCCGAAAAGGTGATAATCAATAGTGTGTTAAACAATATTGTTGCATCATAAAATGACACAAGGGTTGTTAATAATGCATTTGAAAAATCAATAAAGTTGAATATTGGATATTGGATGAGAAGAGTACAAATTAGTACTAACTGCACTAAAGTTATTGATAAATAAAAAGAAACCCATATCTAAGTGGAAAGCAATTGGTCTGATTCATTGAGTGTCATCTTTTGTGTAAACATGGATAAACTGGCAGTATTGGAGTGATCCAGTGTTTGATTCGAACCTGCGTGGATATGGGTTCGAATCCCATCACCGACATTGAATGCGAGCCTACGTTTGGCTTTGCTAAATTGTCCACTGCTGAAAGATGCTTTATCTGTAGCGCAGCTGTTTCCACACCACTCCACTACGCTATCCAAAATCTCGACCGAATGAAAGTATTGGTTGTGGAAACGGGAATTTTATATTTTAGAAAAATAGAATAATGTATTTATTCATTTCTATTTTATTTCAAAACCCTTTTGCTCTAAACATCATGCAGCAATAACATTGCACATTGAATTTTTGGCTTTGAAAATTGTGTGTATGGAAGACTGGAATTTTATTGGGATTTCATGCCGAACCCCGTCATCGGATTAATGATGCTTTCACTTGTTTGTCGTAGTTCAATGAAATGGTATCTCCCAGTGTTGCTAACACTACTCCATTCTCAACCGGACTTGAGAAGGGCTGTAGTATATATTGTCACAATTTAAGGGATATTGGGTATTTAACTACTATGCAAACGTTGTATAATGATCAAATCGTTAATTAGCAATAGTTATTATTATTATTATTATTATTATTATTATTATTATTATTATTATTATTATTATTATTATTATTATTATTATTATTATTATTATTATTATTATTATTATTATTATTATTATTATTATTATTATTATTATTATTATTATTATTATTATTATTATTATTATTATTATTATTATTATTATTATTATTATTATTATTATTATTATTATTATTATTATTATTATTATTATTATTATTATTATTATTATTATTATTATTATTATTATTATTATTATTATTATTATTATTATTATTATTATTATTATTATTATTATTATTATTATTATTATTATTATTATTATTATTATTATTATTATTATTATTATTATTATTATTATTATTATTATTATTATTATTATTATTATTATTATTATTATTATTATTATTATTATTATTATTATTATTATTATTATTATTATTATTATTATTATTATTATTATTATTATTATTATTATTATTATTATTATTATTATTATTATTATTATTATTATTATTACAAAACACTTTTGCTTTAAAAAATAAGCATGAAACAATAAGATGACAATTACAGCAAAAATTAGCATTAAAGTCTCGTAATTCAAAAAGAACATGAAACAACAAAAAGTTTCCATGTATTTCAACATTCTGCCAAACGTTTTGCTTGGGCCCATAAAATATTCATTTCAATTAGATCTTCCCGAATAGTTCTTAGCCAAGTTTTCTTTGGTCTGCCAACTTTTCTTTTACCATTTACAATTGTCCATTCCAAAACCGTTCTTGCTGGTCTTTCGGGCGGTAAACGTAGAATTTGACCAAGTAATTTTTTTCGTCTAATTATAATGATGTCATGGAGTGAACGAGAGTCAGTTTTTTCATGATCTCATCATTTGAAATGTGATCGCGCCAGGTAATCTTTAAAATACTTCAAAGACACCGGCGATGAAAAACATTCACCATCTTATCAATCTTGTCCGTACGTTTCCACGTTTCACTCCCATATATTGCCGTAGGAATGGTTATTGATGCGTACAAACGAAGTTTTGTCTTTAGGCGAATGGAAGAACATAATCATATTGATTTAAGTTTATGGAAAATTGACATTGTCTTTTCAAGTCTGGCTTTAACATCAATTTCGGTTTTTCGTCTTTACCAGTGATGCTTTCTAGATATGTAAAGGAATCAACAGTATCAATATTTTGTCCACTAATTTTGATAAGCAAATCATTGTTTGACTTTATGCACAACACTTTTATCTTTGAACAATTAATCCGTAAGCTAATATGAGAACTGATATCACTGAGTCGTGTTGTCATATTTTGCATCATTTCTGGAGTTTCACTGAGTAGACCAATATCATCTGCAAAATCCAAATCTGTTAATCTGCCTTGATTCCATTTGATACCATAAGACAAATTATTTATGGATTAAGTTATAATAAAATCAATTACCAGAAGAAACAAAAACGGTGACAAAATACATCCTTGACGTACTCCCGTGACATTTTCGAACATAGCAGTATGACTACTTTTTGTTCGAACACAACAACTTGAATTTTGGTATAGCGAACGCATAATATTCACATATTTTAACGGTATTCCGTAAAACTTAACGATTTTCCACAAAGATTCTCGATGAACACAGTCAAAAGCTTTTATAAAATCAATAAAATTGATTGTTAGTGATTGCTGAAATTCTTGACTTTGCTCAATAATGTTACGGAGGGTGAGTATTTGTTCAATACAGCTTCTTCCTTTCCGAAAGCCTGCTTGTTGTTCTCAAAGGTGTTTATCTACCGCATTACTTAAACGATTTTAAATTACTTTGCAAAACACCTTCCCAGAAACAGACAATAAGGTTATTCCGCGTCAATTATTGCAATCATTCAGACTTCCTTTTTTAGGAAGAGTAACAATTACTCCTTGCCGCCAATCATTTGGAACTTGTTCACTAACAGATTGTAATAAGATAAAGCAAACAAACTGATACCAGTGTTTATTCAGTTACTTTGAAATATAATAAATTTAATAGAATATGCACACTACGCTATTTAAAAGAAAAAGTGAATACAACTCACAAATCACAAAAATGTGATGTTTATTTATTTAAAAGAAGAATCGATAAGATTAAAAGGCTCAAAAGGATGAAAATTCAACAGCCAATCATGTTCATAATGCTAATATAAATATCTACTTTTTAAACATAATTATTTACAGTTTTATATATTTTGCAGATACTTTTACTAAAGCCAATAATAATAATAATAATAATAATAATAATAATAATAATAATAATAATAATAATAATAATAATAATAATAATAATAATAATAATAATAATAATAATAATAATAATAATAATAATAATAATAATAATAATAATAATAATAATAATAATAATAATAATAATAGTAATAATAATAATAAAATAATAATAATAATAATAATAATATAATAATAATAATAAATAAAATTTAGCTGTACAACAAAAGAATAAAACAAGTCTCATTAATCATTAGCAAGAAATAACTTGCTGCAATAACAACAATCTACACACACTTCCCAATTACATTTAAAATATCTCAATGCATTTGAGCTATTAAGCCCATATATATATGTGTGTGTGTGTAAAGGATTAATTTGTAATTTCATTTCGTGATGTTTTACATATTCTACAATTAAAAAGATACATTAGCGAAAGCCAACTTACTCATTCCAAAGTCATTAATCATGAAAGAGACGCATATGTGAACAATGTTAATAATAATAATACACGACGCATATATACACACACACACAACACGCATTCTCTTCTAATGTTGTAAATTAGAAATGTTGACTGTCTTTCCTCAATTACTTTTTACATATATTTATATATTTTCATATGCAATAGTTACTGCAATGGATATTCAATAAATGTAACTATATTTTTAGATTGTCATTGAATATGCATAATATGCATGTGTAATGAATTTTTGTTGGAATATATGATTGGCAAAAATTTTCAGATCCGGTAGAAAAAAGTAGAGTTAGAGTACATGTTAAAACTGTTGAAACAACAACAACAACAATAATAAAGAAGTGAAATTATAATTTGCAAATTCCAAATCTGTAATAATGCCAACTATTTTTACGGAAGAGGTCAACTGTTTGGCAGTGAACATTGTAACAACGCCGAATGTAGGCCAGCATCTGGTGTTCGAATCGAATGCTTTACCATTAAATCACCCCGGTACAATTGCATCGATCGATCTTGTTGCGGTGAAAATTGACGAAGATAATTCGAAGTCTCAAATAATAAACAATATTATTTTATTTTATCAAAAATTAACATTTAATTTTTGGCAATTAATATTCTTCGAATATTGGACAATTTTGTTTGAATGTATCAATGGTACATACCAGTGGGAACGGCTATAAAAACAACCGCTCCCACGCCATTGATGACTTCCGTTTCCTCCGTCTTGGTTTCCATCTTGGTCTGTCCCACGATCCAATTCTGTAATTTGGCAATAAACGTTTCCTGGTCCCGTCTTTACGTTCTTACTCATTACTTCAAGTAATCAGTACAAACGTAAGGTATTTGGAAGGAGACTACGATTAGATCTTCTATCAACGCAACCTTCAACAACAAGCGACGCCGCTTGTTACATCAAAACCGCTCTCATCTCGCGTTTAGTGAAACGAGGCTACGTGGCCTGCAATTTGGAGTCAATTCACTAAAATCTTGTTGCAGTAGGCTTTTTAGAGCAAAAAGGTTTCGAAATGAATAAAGACCGAACGACACAATTTTTGAATTCAATGTTGACAAATGCACTATGGAAGCAAGTGTCTATTAGGCTTATCTCTAAACGACAGTTTAACGCTTGTTCTACTCAAAGCACAAGTCTAACAACTGAGCAATTTGTTTTGCCATTAAAAAAAAGGATTTTATTTAAAAAATAATAACAAAAATGAGTAAAGTTTTACAACTTTAAATAAGCAATTTTTCATTTCTTCAATTAGGAAAATAGTTCCAATTTTTTACAATAATAATTTTGACATAAATTTAATAATAATAGAGAAAAAAAATATTTCGTTTTTGCCAGTTTATAAAATGCATATTTATTTGCCCATTGCGTGGCTCAATAATTTTGTTGATGACAGTTGAGTTACATGAAGTAGGTTTTAAAAGGCTTGTGTGGAAAGAATTGGAAGTCAGTGTGCCTTTGGCCAAACAAAGCGTAAGACGATTAATTACGTTGTACGCCTTTCAAACAACGCTCACGTATCATTTTGTCATTGTTTGTTTGTTTATTTCTACATGGAAAATAGTGCACTGTTTTTAAGAAAATGCTGATTCAATCCTCTAATACAATGAAGTCCATGAATGAATAGGCTAGTGATTTTGTCACCTCGCTATTATTTCCATATTTACAAACCATCTCAAACAATTTTTTTTCCTTTCTTTTACTTAATTGATGATAAACTTCTTACATGCAACAAATATGCAAAAGTAGTGAAGTTATTTTTTATTACCAGACGACCTCCTTGTGACCGCGCCTTTGTTGACAAAATTTGACAAGGATTTTTGTGGGAGTTTTCGTTTTTAGCCCATATATATATATACACACACACACATTAGATTGCTTTTTGACTACCCCCAGGTGTATACCTACATCCTGCTATACATTCGATGTTAATTTTACTCCAAGATTTGCTATATTTAATTGAATGATATTTTTTTATGTATGCTACTTTGAATGTTTTACGAGAAACATCTTTCAGCAGTGGACATATTTAACCAAGCCGAACGCGGGCCTGCATTTTAGTGGGCCGGTGGTGGGATTCGAACCCATGCCCCACCGAAGTCCGAATTCGAGGGCTCTACCGCTAGACCACCGCGGCTAATGACAACCGACATCGATGGCTTGATAAGCGTAGGAAGCGTAAAAGAATAATAAATTTTCTTGGCATCCTTGTGACGGCGCCACTGTTTGTAAAGATTGACGAGTTTGCCAGATCTTTTGTCATGGTTATCTCCCATAGCCCAATGGCTACATATAGTATACGCATACCTTAAAATACACTTTAAGTACTCTGAGTGTGTGCGGAAGTTCACTTATATATTGTTGTGCACTCGGTTCCTGCTGTTATTAATGTAGATACCTAAGGGCACCTAGTCCAGAATCGTACGGTAACAGAATCATTACCATTATTGCAGGTTGAAACTTTACAAGCGTTACTCAAATCGTCAAATTTACGAAATTGCGATTAATTATAACAACGATGCGTACATTCATTTTATCACATGCATTGTTAAAAATTGGAACATTTTTCAGTGTCCACTTGTAAACATTGTGTCTCGTCTATCCAAATATTTACTTGTCCAATGAGTCCAATGAATATCAACACTTTTTATCTCTAATTGTTCAGTCTTAAATATCGTGCTAAAAGTTTGTTTGATTCCTTGTTCCATGTGTCTCTGTGTGTGTGTGTGGCAAACACAAAATGCGATGTAAGTTTGCATCTTTATTTATTTATTAAAAAATGGTGATTGTAATTTATTTGTTTGGCTTGCAATTGAATTTATATAACTTACAAAATAAATAAATAAACGAGCAACTAACTCAATTTGATAACATTGGCGAATGTTCGATAAATTGTCAAGATATACTTTCTCTACATATGATTACATTTATCGTATAGCCTTGACAGTTACTTGTGAATGTAGATCCAACTTGGGAGTGCATATTAACCAGTTCCAAAAAAAAACATTGTTGTCAGGCCCCGATGTATTTTGGAAAACATAAGAAAGAGCAGCAAATCTTATTGCACGTTTTCAAAGCAGTAGAAAAGAATAAAATGGGGTCAGAAATGCCTTTTGGAATAATAGTTACATTGTCTTCATACACCTACGAAAATCGTAAACCATAGACAATATTTGTTTGAGATGCTATGCAAACTAGAAACTAATGGAGAGGTGTTTTTGCTACCAACTATTATTATTTTGGCACAATTACGGTATTATGAAAGTGGATAACGGCAACTTCTGTTATGAGAGTTCTATTTCTTTTGAAACGCAAAATTAATTCTTCTAAAGTATCTGTTCGGTTGTTGGAAAAATGCTAGCCAATTATTCAAGTTGCTTTTAAAAAGCTAATTTAGGTTGATATTGGTATTTTACTTTTTTGCAGTAATTTTTTTGTAATTACATGCATAATAATTTGTGTTTAACGAGTACGCGGACGTTGTATAATGACCGAATCCAATCAATAATTAGCAAAAAAACTTAGTCTATTTATTTGCCAACGTAGATCGTAATAAAAGAAAGCAAACAAATTGAGATCAGAGTTTATTCGGTCATGTTAAAACATCATCAATTCAATACAAGTACATAGGCTACAGTATGTAAACGAACAATTGAATACAACTCCCGAATAACGAACATATGACGCTTGCTTGTTGAAAGGAAAAATCGATATTTTTAATAATCAATTATGCTTAATTAAGTGGTCATGGCTAGAAAATGATGAAAAGTCGAAAGTTAAGTTGTTCAAAAGTCGAACATGCTTTATGTGTATTCATTATTGTACTTTTCAAAGTAGCATTGTGAAGCATTTAAAAATCTTAAATAACAAAAGAGTATACTTAACTTGTACGAAAATTGTATTTAAAGTTAGTGCAAATGATACAAATACATTTTGATTGTTTTTATTTCAATTAGAAAATTGCTACAATTCAATATACACTGTACACTATTCAGTGATAATCTGCACTGAAAAATACAGTTTACAATTAATTTCAGGAAGAAAAATCAATTTTTGACGACTTGAAAAGTGCTCTTTTGATTAATTTTACTACTATAAATGACTTATGATAAACCATTTTGTAGCAAAACCGAATCTAGGCCTGCATTTAGTGCCGATGATGGGAATCCAATCCATGCCTACCTAAGTCTGAGTAGAGCATTGGACCGCTAGATCACCAGCGGTACGTGATAGCCAATTCGGCAATACTCCGAATGGCGTATTTCCATACAGTGTGTTGAGTAATACGGGACCAAATATACAGCAATAGATTGCTCGACTCGAACCTCGGTGGGCATGGGTTCAATACCCGACACCGAATTCGTTCGACTTCGTTAAAATATTCACTTGTTGACAATTGTTTCGTGGAAAAATAGTTAAGCAGCAACAGGCGAACAAAAAAAAACGAATTAATTTTGATTTTACCACTTTAAACGTTTTACAAGAAACGTCTTCAGTAGCGAGACCGCATAGAGTGCCGGTGGTGGAAATCGAACCCATGCCCACCCACGTTCGAGTCGAGCAATGTACCGCTACACCTGGCTTGCTGCTAAAAGACCTTTCCGTCAAGCACCATTCGTAAGCAATTAGATTGGTGATGCTTGTGTGATCATCATTGATTGTTTGATTAACAAGTAGGTTGCTAATTAAATTAACGAATACACATGTGCAACCACTCCTACCCTCCCTCCCCGCCCCGATTACTATCGTGAATATTGTAAAACTCGTGATGATAATAATAATGATAAGGCTGCCATGCTGAGTAGAGCTAATTTGAATATTTAATGTGTTTTTTGTTCATAAGTGATTCAAGTTACCTTGCACAGCATGAACTTCTACTAATCTTCTTAGATTTACGAGAGTTTTGAATACACTAAGTTATCGTAGCTCACTTAAAACTTGAAAATCAATAATAAATTCTATTTTGCTATATCAATGTCCAAATCCTACTATATCGACCCTTGAACCCTGTATTGTAGTTAAACAATAAATTCATCCATTATTATTATTATTATTTCCCTATTAATATTATCTCTATGGCTTGACATTTATTCTTTTTGCACAAATACTTACTGTCTGATCTGTGTGTGTGTGCATTTGTGTGTGTATGTGATGGTAATGGGTGTGCGTTTATTAGCTTGAAAGATACACTTTAAACAGATGGGTTATTATTGGAAGCACTTAAAGAAAATGCACCATGTCCGCTAAACAAACAAGTCCATACATATTGTCTCTCTTTCTCTCTGTGCTTCATTTTCTAGTCATGGAAACACACACACACACATAATCCCATCGTTATGGTGGCAGTATTAACAATCATAATAATAATGGCAAGCCAAGTGAACAATTATAATCAATGTTTTTTTACAAAATCGGTCTCCTCTACAAGCAAATAAATTAACAAAAACCCTTACACATACACACACACACGTACATTTCCCTAATCATAATAAACGATTAAGATAGGAACGAACACATACAAGACAGTTAGTATCTAACGTGGGTCGGTAAAAATATGGACAATTTTAATTTTTAATCGTGAACAGTTCAAAGATGGATGGATTCTTTATTAATTAATCGATTCATGTTTTATAGCACAAGACGAAGAAGGGAAAGTGGACAATGGAAAAAATATTTTTCTCACGTTTGAAAACATCCAGGGTCTATTAGACTTTTAATAAAAAGATTATTACACCATTATTTCATTTGGTTAATGATTTTTTGATTTTTTGCGAAAATTTCTTTTTTTCGAACAAGTAGATTCTGAGTGAAGACCTAGACGAAGGCTCGTATTCATTGCAGGTAGTGGGGATTGGGCCGAGGCTCACACATTATCGAATCTAGGACTACCACTACCCATAACAATACTACTCATAACAATAATAATAACAGTAGTAGCAGTAGTAGTAATAATAATAATAGCAACAGTAATAAAAATATCAATACTAATAGTAAGGATAATAATAATAATAATAATAATAGTAATAATAATAATAATAATAATAATAATAATAATAGTAATAAGGATACTACTACTACTAATAATAATAATAATAAGTTTAATAATAATACTAACAATACTACTACTACTACTACTACTAATAATAATAATAATAACAATACTACTACTACTATTACTACTACTAATAGTAATAATAATAATAATAATAATAATAATAATAATAATTTTAATAGTAGTGATGATAATAATAATAATAACAATAGCAATAAGTTTAACAATAATAACAGCAATAATAATAATAATAATAATAATCATCCTACTCCAATGGCTTACAGCTTCGGTTAGACCAAATGACAAATGTTTTTCAATGTTTCAAACAACCGACAAAATTCAATAGCCGATCGATAAAAATGTAAAATGCATCGCGTTGTTAACTGCGCCTAGTTTGGACCAGCAATGATTCAATCTAGGCAGTCCCAAGCCTGGATAAAGGAGGAGCGTTTGAGTGCGCAAGGTTAGCAACCTGGCCTAGTGTAAAAAAGTTTTATATTGCTACGGAAAACCGAAAAGAAGCTCAATTTTTGATTTACAGAATCTTCAATGCCAACGAGACTTTGTTATTGTTGTTGTTGCTGTAATTGTTATCTTATTGCCCCATGCTTATTTTTAACCTTCCTCTACCTAATTATTATATATATATATATTATAAAAAACCCTATTGCTTTAAGAATAAGCATGGGGCAATAAGACAACAATTACAGCAAAACAACAACAATAACAAAGTCTCGTTGGCATTAAAAAATTCTGCAAATCGAAGATTGCGCTTTCTTTCGACTTTTACTCAACCTTGTCATCTGGTAACTTTGCCATCGAGATACATTGTTGTTTGCCGGAATGGCGTCATCTTTCATTGTTTCCGCAGCAGTACAAATTTCAGGCCATACACGGAGTACTAAAATGGTGTCATTTTTGACCTCAATCGTTTTTTGTTTAAAACACATTATCAAGGTTCATAAATCGAAGGAAATTGATACAAGTTATGCTCAGAGACTTTAAAGATTTATTTTCAAATAAAAATTTGGTATAAATATATATATATATATATTCAAGGAATAGTAGGCATAGGATTATTAGTGTATTTCATACTCTGGGGTCAGCTTTCTGACCCCATTTCAGGTCCAGGAAGGTTAAAGCAAAAGGGTTTGTATAATATCGTAATATAAACGGGATAAATGGCAATTAGGCTACCTGTTCACTATTTCTATATTAAACAATCAATTGCGATGGCTTGATAAGCGTAACAAACGTAGAAGAATAAGGATATTTCTTGACTGGTAAACGGCATCCTTGTGACGTCGCTACTGTTCGCAAATGATTGACAAAACCGCCTGATTTTTTGTCAGGGTTATCTCCTACAGCCCGTCGGCTACATATGGTATATGCATACCTTTTAAGCATTCTGTGTGCATACTTGTACCCACCCACCGAAGCGGCAGCCCAGATTGGCCGCTGTGCACTCGATCCCTTCTGTCATTAGTCCAGAATGCTCACTACGTCGGGAATATCACAACCACTGACAATTGAAACTTTATAAGCATCGTCAGCATCATTAGCGCCCTAAAATAGAAATAATCGTCAGCGATAGAAATCTCTATTAGTTACGTGTTATCATCGAAATCGATCATAAGACCATAATAGGCACTCGTTCCACATATATTGAAAGGATCGATTTCTGACAAGTGCTCCTGAATTCCAGTAGTCATGTTGATGTTTATTGAAAAAAAACTCACATTTTTAAACAATGTGGTATCACATGTTACATTATTCCATGTGTAAATATGAGATATGACAAAATTTTAAATATATATACTGATTTTAATCAAGTTGGGATATTGATAATCCTGGGGATTTGACTAATACTTATAAAGTCTCAATTTCCAATGATGGTGACATTCCTCACTGTTCCTCCTCCACGTAGTGCATCATGGATTGGGTGTCCACAGGCATCTAGACCAATAACAGCAGCATAACTGGGCTTTCACAAGATTGCCGCTCAGTAAATGCGTGCCAGCATACACACAAGATGCTTAAAAGGTATCTCAAGATATCTAGTTGCCATATGTAACCGATTAAGCTTGTGGATCTGTCAACCGGCGTCAAATTCCACTGACTGTGAACGTTGGCATCGTCGATCTAACCAATAAAATTCATTTACTCGCCCCCCCTCCACAAGTTTCATTCGCATCCGACAACCTCTTCGTTGCAGGAATTTGGAATGCCTGGCGAACTTGGAACTCATGAAGATGTGGCGCCTTCACGAGGATGCTGTCTACCAGCCAAAAAACTTATTCATTCCTCTACGTTCGTTACGCTTAACCAAGTCATTGGCAATCGATCGTTTAATGTGCCGTACAAATTATAGAAATAATCACAACGATGAAGACCAAACAAATAACTTAAAATTATCGGACACATTCAGCATTATTGGGCATCATTACACAATAAAAGAATGGTTTACACAATTAACATAATCAAACTAGTGTACGCATAAAGACATTGCGATTTTGCACAAAAGACACAGCGCGAATATGCAAATTAACTGCGTGTCTTTTGTACACACACACACACAACGGATTAATCCAAACTGAGTCAAATAATTGCGCGTTCTATGACAATATTGTCATCCAATGATTGAAGTTTGTGCATAATTTTACACAAACAAGAGTACCATAACCAATCGATTGGCATAACACAAATCCAAATTCGTTTTGATAAAACAAAACTTTGGCATTACAAATGCAGTGCAATGTAATGTACGTCCAGTGGAACTCGTGTCGTACAGCGCACACGAAACAATCGACTTCGATGGGGCTTGGAAGGATGATGAAGTTCTTCGGCAGCCTTGTAACGAGGCGTCGTCTGTTCCCAATGTTTGACAAGGCCGTCCACATTCAACGTCAGGGGGTATACATAAACTTCAATATAGTTTATAAATACACTAATTTAAATGTTTTGATGAGAAAAGTATCGTTCAGCAGTGGATACATTTTAGCAAAGTCGAACATGGGCCCACATTTAGTGGACCGGTGATGGGATTCGAACCCCAATGGCCCAAGTGGAAGCAAGCCCAGTCATACCGTGTGATTTACATTTTCTTGACATCACATGACATCAAAGGGAGGTAGTAAACCTACCGCATATTCGGCATCGAGTCGACTTTCTAGCACGTCCAACTGCTGTGTCGCTCGTTCGTTCAATTCGCGCGTCTGCCGTCCTTCCTGCTTGGCAAATTGTCGGAATGCACGCAATGCTGCTTTGCGATTGATTCTGGAAAAAAACCGTTAATTCAAGAACATTGATCTCGCAAAACAAATTGATAAGTAATCACTTGAACTTGTTTAAAATGACTCAATATACTTGATGGTACATGACGCAATAAACATCAAGGTCAGACAGTGTTTGTCAAATGAAGGGAATTGTAGTTTGATAACACAAAGGAAAAATGCACTTACACACACACACATAATCAAGCCGCTCGTCACATGGAAGAGACCATTTTTAATTAAAATCAAAATTATTGATTATAGTCGAACTAAGTCATGTTAAAGACAGTCAAAAAGGTCACATAGGCATGACAACTTGTCAACGAATCAATGAATAAACAAATCAGTCGAAGGTCATCCACCCGTAGCTCAGTGGTTTAAGGCGCTGGCCTGACACCAGATAGGGCGTGGGTTCAAGTTCATGTGTGTGTGTAAAACTTGAAAGGTATGCGCTGCTGATGATTCCAAATGTAAGGATGAAACAGCTGTACAGTGCTCCTGGTTGACTGGAAAACCTAGTAAATTTATTATTCATGTGAATCTGACAATACTAATATAACATTTCTAAAAACATAATCCCTAAAAAAACCCCATTGTTAAATCAGTAATTGTCATAAATGTAATTCCGTTGAATGGTGATGCAACACTGCTGATGTCATAATAACATGTACTTAATTTTGAGCATGTCTTGGCAATATGTATGAGAAACTAATTGTTGACTGTGGTGGGGATCGAACGCATGCCTGTAGTGTTATGCCACACATTCGATCCAATATCTTAAAACCTTTCAATAGTTCACTGTTTTTCGATAGATGGAGGATGAATTATACATATAACAACTATTCTCTCTTTTATTAAGGGTCACTGTTTCTGGTCAGTTTTCATCATCTGATTCTGTATCAAACCAATTTCAAGCATTATGATTAATAGTACAGCACTCGATTTGGACCTCAGTGGGCATCCGGGTTCGAATCCACCACCGGCCCACTAAATGCGGGCCAACGTTCGGCTTCGCTAAAATGTTTCTGGCAAAACATTCGAAGTAAAAAACACGGGAAAAAAGTTTTGGCGTCAGTTTTTACTGCCCTTCTGCTCACTCAAACCCTCATCCTTTATCCAGGCTTGAGACTAGCTAAATAGGTTCATTTACGATCATTTTCAAGACAAGATCCCCTCAAGATGAAACGTGTGCAAAATACAACAACAACAATAACAAAAGATGGTGGAAGAGCCACCTGTTCATTAGTTGCAAGTTCGCACAACATTCTGCATTCCTACACCAAGAGGTTGTCGGGAGGGGAGAGGATAAATAAAGTTTATCCGCTAGAACACTGTCTCCTTGCGACGAAGTCAGATATTTCACAGGGTACAGCGCTCGACTTGGATTTGGGTGGGCATCGGGGTTCGAGTCCCACCACCGGCCCACTAAAATGCGCCCCCCCCGATGCGTTGGGCTTCGCGCCAATATCCACTGCTGAAAAGCATGCGCGTTTTACCGTCCAAATACATTCCAATAGGTAGCAATGATAAATATATATATATTCATTGATATACCAAAATGTCAAGAATAAGACGTACTGCTGTTCGTTCCTAAATCGACATTCGTTGACGTCGGACGGAACAATGTGCTTGGACGTCGTCGTTACTTCCTGACCGTCGACAATAAATCGGCGCGTGCGTGTCATTGTCCGGTACATGCTGTTTTTGCGCGACAACTGCGAATTGACGGAAAAAAAGAGAAACAATAAAGAGCTTTTTTCCATCTTCTATCGATTCTTGTTACGCTCTAATTGTTCGCCCAAGCATTGTCTACCATTATTTTGGTAGTGTCAAAAAAAGGTACATACTCAAACATTACCTTGAATGTGTCTGACTTGGCCA
Source organism: Cardicola forsteri (assembly GCA_025895645.1). NCBI lineage: Eukaryota > Metazoa > Platyhelminthes > Trematoda > Strigeidida > Aporocotylidae > Cardicola > Cardicola forsteri. The sequence continues at coordinate 297,462 of JAKXYG010000647.1, forward strand.
TTTTCTTTTGTCGTATTAATACTGATTCGTCCGAATCATTTTCAACCCGATTTTGATGACCATTGTTGACATTGGAAAGGTCAATTCGATTGGTGTTCACTAATCGCAGGTCTGTTCCATTTTGACAATCCTTGGAAATCGAAATAATACAAAGAGTTGATCGAATTTAAAAAATGGCGTGCGCGCATTGATTTGGATAAAAAAAACCGATAGCAATGGTTTCATAATTTAACTATACAAAAAGGTATTACATTTATTGCAGGAGGCATGTCGTTCAGCAGTAGACATGTTTAACGAAGCCAAACACGTGGGCCCGCATTTAGTGGGTCAGTGGTGGGATTCGAACTTCAATGCCCACTCAGGTCTAAAAAAATCACTGCCACTTATTTATCTTAAATTCCATGTTCTACTAAAAACGTTTTTCATCGTGTGAGAACATATGGCTAGGTATCGACGTGTCACACCAGTAACTTCAAATTGAAAAACAAAAAATTGCTCTCTCTCTCTCTCTCAAACTCATTCATTTCCATTTATTTGAAAATCTACTTGCACGTTATTGGTAATAATAATAATCTATAGATTAATGTTGCATTTTAAGCTAATTATATATTATTATTATTTCGATAATGATAATATCACAAGCAAATTTAATACGAATAAAAGGAAATCAAACTTTTCACGACGTAAATAGGCCATCAAAATGCTATAATATGAAGGATGCTAATGATCTTGAGGATTTGAGTAATGCTTATAAAGTCTCAATTACCAATAATGGTGATATTCCTGACTGTTCGTCCTCTACGTGGTGCATCTTGGACTAGGTTCCCCTAGGCATCTAGACTAATAACAGCAGGGTCCGAGTGCACAGCGGTATAACTGGGATTCCGTTACGGCGGGTGGGTGCGAACATATACTCACAATACTCAAAAGGTATCCTAAGTTATATAAGGTATACCATTTGTTTCTGTTCGGGGTAGGGGAGACAAACCCCACAAAAAATCTGCCGGCCTCGTCAATCTCTGCAAACAGTTGGGGCCGTTACAAGGATGCCATCTACCAAAGTCGATTGTTTACTACGCTGTCACGAGACAATACAATTATTCTTACAAAGCTACGTCTACGTATCCCAAATTACAAGTTGTATAAATAAAACAAATTAAACATAACCCCCCCAATGTAAATGCCTACATCACGGTTGGACATTTCGGCTGTTTCCCGCGCATTCAAACTACGATCGGCAGCCATATTCTTGCTACTGCTGCTCCTGGCGCCACCGTCATTCAGCGACTGCATCAGTTCGTAAATGCAAAATCCAACCGACGGTCGTTTGGAGTCTGATTCGAGGACTTCGTCTATCAATTCGTCAACGTATTCCTGTAGCAACAATGTACCCTGCAAAAAATCAATAAAACAATACTGATTATCATCAACACCAAAAACGCAACAAAAGTTGGTGGCATAGTTACAACTTTGATTGGTTCCAAGTTCCGAATTCCTGTACGAGGATGCGAATATACAAGGCGATCTTTCTTTGGGTGAAATGGGGTATTGATGCCAACTGGTGGATCCACAAGCCTAATCAGCTACATATGACTAATGGATACCTCGAGATACCTTCTAAGCATCTTAGGTATATGCTAGCACCCATTCATTGAGCGGGAATCCAGTAAAGTCCAGTTATACCGCTGTGCACTCGGACTCTGCTGTTACTAGTCCAGATGCCTCTAGAAACCTAGTCGAGGTTGCACGACGTGAAGGAGGAACAGTTAGGAATACTACCATTATTGGAAATTGAGACTTTATAAGCATCAATCAGCATCCTCAAGATATCTTTTAAGCATCTTGGGTATTGACTAGTACTCATTCACTAAACGGGAATCCAGTGAGAGTCCACTTATACCGCTGTGCACTCGGACCCTGCTGTTATTCGTCTAGATGCGAATTGAACTTGGAAAGATAAATGAAGTTTCTTGGAATTGACGAGGCGATCTTCTTTAGAGTTGACGCCGGTTGACGGATTCATAAGTCTAACCGGCTACATATGGTAAATGGATACCTTAAGATACCTGTTAAGCACCTATTAGCACCCATTCAATGAGTGGGAATCCAGTAAAAGTTCAGTTATACCGCTGTGAACTCGGACCCTGCAGTTATTAGCCTAGATGCCTATGGGTACCTAGTCCAGGATGCATCACTTAAAGGAGGAACAATCTTGAATATCACCATTAATCAGCATCCTCGTGGATCATTAGCATCCTTTGCAAGATTGATAGATATGCAACAATTCACAAGTGAAAAAAAATCTATTTGCTTTGTGAAATTTTGTTCATGCAAGTATGTGTCAATTGAAAAGTGTCGAGTCGTGTGATAATTTTGGAAAAGATAAAAAATGTTCGAAGCATTACTCAAATCTTCAGGGTCATTAGCATGGCAGGATTATTACCATTGTATCACCTAATTCATAAAATCGTTAATAGTTCATAGTAATACATGCACGTGAACTGTGTAGCACATGATAAACCAAACAGTTCAATTAAAATCAAAAACTATGCATATACCAAAAATAAACAAATGAATTGTTAGGTTGCAGTTGGGTAGAACCAATTGTGTCGCTAATTTATTCCGTATGTAGTTATTTGCGACTGTGATACTACTAGCTTATTCCAGTACAAGTAGTTCATTCATTCAAATGGTATACGTATGTCCTAAGATACCTTTTAAGTATCCTGGGTGTATGCTCACACTCACCCACTATAGCGGAAGTCCAGCTATGCCGCTGTGCACTCGGTCTCTGCTGTTGTTAGCCTAGGTGCTTGGATGCATCACGTGGACAAACAGTCAGGAATATTGCCATCTTTGTAAATCCTCGTGGATCATAGTGATTTGATAAAAAGTTCGCTTGAAATGTTGTCAATGCCCTATTTTGTTAGCCCAAACAAATAATGAGTATATAAACTGTATAATATTTCTATTTCTTTCAATCTTCATCTCGTCTATTCGAATGCAAAGGCATGTATTGTCCGGATCATGAAAACACGAAAAGTTATGAAGCATCATTAACTGATTTCCGAAGTTATAACTCAACTGACGCCTCGATTCAAACGACCATAATTTTGATTAAAGTAAGTTGTGTGTGTGTATTTTCTTGACGTCCAATCGTGATATTGTTTATTTTATACGAAAGCTGAGATGGCTCTTCGATTCCCAATCCAATCAACTGTCGTAGCGGAAGCCCAGTTATACCGCTGTGCACTCGGTCCCTGATGTTGTTAGCCTAGGTGCTTGGATGTACCGCATGGTGGGGTGACAATCAGAAATACCACCATAATTGGAAATTGAGACTCACATCGTCAGGATCATAAGCGACAAAGAAAAGTGCACTGATTTGGACACACTCCGACGAACTTCCTTGGCTCGCTCAAAAGCCAATTGGGGAGGGGGGAACTACAGCCTAAATCACCAGACCGCTAATAATCCTGAGGACATAAGTAATGCTTATAAAGTCTCAATTACCAATGATGGTAATATTCCTGACTGTTTGTCCTCTACGTGGTGCATCCTGGACTAGGTGCCCCTAAGCGTCTAGACTAATAACAGCAGGGTCCGAGTGCACAGCGGTATAACTGGGCTTCCGCTACGGCGGGTGGGTGCGAACATACACGCAGGGTACTTAAAAGGTATCTAAAGGTATACGTATACCATATGTAGCCCTTGGGCTAAGGGAGATAACCCTGACAAAATATCAGGCGGCCTCGTCAATCTTTGCGAACAGTGGCGACGTCACAAGAATGCCGTCTACCAGCCAAGAAACTTTGTTATTCTTCCACGTTTGTCTACGCTTGTCAAGCCATCGAAATCGATCGTTCTACATGTCGTATAAATATGGGAAATAATGAAGAGGTGACCACGTCACCAACCAAAATGAATGAATGAATGAATTCTTGTTTCGTTTCGTCCACTTGCTAAACATTGCGTTGCCAACGATCACTTCAATCATTGCGTACACAAAGAATTTTGTAACAAATGTTGACATGTAATTCAATATTTGATTGGTACATTTTTTTAATTTACAGTACATCAGGACAAAACACAAAACTACTCAAGCCGAATGGAAGTGGGTGTTGAGTGAAAAATGGAATTTGAAACCACCCACATTGATCATTAACTTATTCGGTACACATGCCGAATTATATGAAAAATTTAAGAACACGATGAAAAAAGGCTTGTGGAAAGCTGCTGAAGAAGGTAATATATATATATATATATATATATATATATATATATATATATATATATATATATATATATATATATATATATATATATAGAAAATGTGATGTAATTAAAGCTTTAACTTCACATTAATAACTACACAGATACCCATATATATAATATTATATAATTAGTGTATATATAATTATATAATATTATATAATTAGTATATATATATACAGAAAATAGAATGTAATTAATGCTTAAACTTGACACGTTCGGCTTCGCTGACATGTCAACTACTGAAAAGCATGTTTCCCGCAACACATTCAAAGTGGTAAAAAGTAGACATTGTTCCTCTACTCTGAGTTGTCACTCACTGGAAGCTGCTGATTTTACTGATTAATCACCAATTGCTATTTTAGACTTCGATATCATTGTAATAACGAACTACTGGATATCAGACGACTCTATTGATATCCGCCGACTGTTCTCCCAGCTGGCAAGACAATGTATTTATTTATTTTATGTTTGCTACTTTGAATGTTTTACGAGAAACGCATCTTTAGTGGGCCGGTGGCGGGATTCGAACCCATGCCCGCCGAGATCCAAGTCAAGCGCTGTATCGCTAGACAAGTAAGGCATATTCCCCCCCACGTAAAGTAGTAAAAATTAAGAGAAAAAAGCATTATCACCACATACCGTCTGGCCATCGATTTTGTGCGGCCCCAACAAACGCGTGTCACCCAAATGGCTGTCCATGGGTTCGTTATCTTTAGTCAGTGATTCCGTCGTCGCCGTCGCCGCCTCCTGACTATCTTCATCTTCGTCTTCCATCATTTCGATGGCGATGTTGAAGTTGGGCGAATCGGAAAATGCCAAAAACTTTTCCATTTCGTGATCCTCAATTTCTTCCATCTGTACATCGGGGTAAGGGGGGGAGAGAGTAAGACGAGTTAGAATAGATAACAACAACAACAACCTCTTTATTAGTTCTCATAACGTCCTGTAAAATCGCCTTGCATTGTTTGCGGTTTTCGTAGGCGTGCAGAAATACATTTTGTCCCAAACAGCATCCGTCCAAGTATGTTTTGTGACCACCTTTCCTTTTCTTCCATCAATAAAATTTCCAAAAAGAGCGTGTCGAAATAAGCACAATCGTAACTGTCGCAATACAAATGATGGAAGATCGTCAAATTGATCATTTTCGTTCAAACCCCTGCTGATACGGAGGATGCGAAATGGGTATTGTTCCAAAATGTATCCGAGACATCTTGCTTCTAATTTGTTAAGCTTCATAATGTCCAAACGAGTAGTCATGTACTCAGTAGAAGACGCTTGAAATTGCTTGAATGGAAAAATCGTAGATTAAACCTATAAGTGTATTGTCGTGAGTCATTTTCACAGAAGTGGCATTGCTAACAGCTCCTCCTCCACGAAGCGCATCCTAGACTAGGTGCCAACAGACGTCAAGACGAATAACAGCAGGAACCGAGTGCACAGCGGTATAAGTGGGCTTTCACTCGAATCGCGTTCAGTATACACCCAAGATGCTTACAAGGTAACTTTTTACCATATGTAGCCGGTTAGGCTCGTGGATCCGTCAATTAGCGTCATTGCAAGGAAATGATTGTCTAGCCTCGACGTACCATTTGCATCTGCCAACCTTTTCGTATCACAATTCGAGAAACTATTCAAACTTGGAATTGATGAAGAGGCAGCTCTGTCACCAACTTGTATTATTATGTATGGGACTTTTCTTTTGAAAACATAACTAAAAATAACCTTTTCAACGTAAAAGGAAAAAGCATCACAATAACTGTTAATGTGTCGAAAAACCAACGTGACCAGATAATATGCCACTGTCACTATTTCAGCCATTCAAGCACAAAATCTATTGTTGACAAAATGGATAGTCGATGCCTACTAATTAATGCAAAAAAATGTCAAGTTAACAATTGTTTTATATTTGTTCAACAATTCTGGTCGAGCAAAAACATATAAATAATTAGAATTTATTTTTTCTAATTGTTATTTTGTACTTTTACTTTGTATTTATTTTTGTTCATAGCATTAATTATGTGTTATATATGTATCTATATGCTAGATGTGCATCTTGGGAGTTATTACAATTTATAATGACAATTGTTCACCACGATATAAGCCTAGCCGACTCATCCACTGAAACCTTAAAGAAATGAAAACAAAACAGCATTTAACAATACCTTGCGTTTTCAAACTCTCCTCATTTATCCAGGTTTGAGACTGGCTAAATTGAATTATTTCTAGTGGCAAAAGAAAAAATGACGGTAGACGACAGAAAACTTGGAAAACAACCATTCGGGAAGATCTAATTGAAATAAATGAATGCCTCATGGGGGGGATCAAACAAAACGTTTGGCAAAATGTTCAAATAATTTTGTTTCCCCACTTTCGTTTTCAATTATGGGACTTTGATGTTATTTTTTGCTACAACTGTGTTATCTTGTTTCTTATTGTAAAAGTAAAACGGTTTTGAAATAGTGAACAACAACAACAACAATAAAGTCCCATCTTCATTAATTCCAAGTTCGCATAGCATCTCGAATAATACATGTAACAATACTGAGCGTACCGTTTCGCTGGAATCAATTTCTTCGACCACAACGTCAGCTCCAAGTTCACCCAGCAGCAGACGAAGTACCGAACGGTCAGCATCGGTAACGGTGGCAACAAAAGGATCCTATTTGAAATATAGATATTACAGTGTAACTATATAATTCGTCATTTTCAAACTTAAATCAATAGATAACAAGTTTGTCCAGTATCCAACATCAAGCTTCTTCCAATGTATTGTATGCAAAATTGTTGTATGTTCAACAAACATAACTTTTTGTCAGAATTCGACTAATACAATGGTAGTGATATTCCTGACTGTCATCTCTACGTGGCACATCGTGTACTAGGCAGACCAAAGCAACTAGACTAACATAACAGAAACCAAGTGTGCAGCAGTACAACTGGGCATCCGCTTCGATGGATAAGTGCAAGCATAGACCAAGGCTACTTAAAAGGTGTCCTAAATAATACCTACACCATATGCATAGCCATTGGCCTAAGGGAGACAACAGTAATAAAAAATCGAACGGTACCGTTACAACGATGTCGTTCACAGGTCAAGAAACTTCGTTTGTTATGTCATCAAAGTTGATCGTTTAATATATTGGAAGAAATATAGGAATAGTGAAGAGATGACTACGTCAGCAACCAACCAAATAAAAGAATGCATTTTTCACTTTTTTTAAATTATGGGATTAGTAGCACGGATGCTTCATTAGTTACGTATTTGTAAAGAATCTGCAATGATTATCTTCCATTTATATACAAATAAAACCTCGCATGTGTAACAAACGTAGAAGACTAGTAACATGTATACGGGACTCAAATAATTTTATTTCAAATGCTAATGATACATGTAAATTAGTGAAACAATACAAGTCAGAATACACATACGTCAAATATTGATTACATAAGTGTAATTGTTTCAGTTTGTGTAGAAAAAAAATTGTGCATTTGCAATATGTTTACTAGTCATTACTTTAAACGCCAAGCATTTTTAATATCTCAACATAAAGTTAAATTCTTGAAGGCACCAACTCTTACCATTATTATTAAAAAACGTTCAGTATGAGAATGTAACAACACAATGTTACAAAACATAATTTCAAAAGTTTCATTTACTTAAAAAAATCGTACAATTTAGAATATTTTTTTGTTTTATTTAAAATAATACAGAATATTTCATAATTTTTCAACGTGTTTATTATAGTCTAACACATAGTGTGTATGTGTGCAAAAACAGGCACATTGTGTATGTCTAAATTGATTAATTGGTATATATATTCAAAACTTCAAATTTTAGTCTAATATAAACTAACAGCACATCAATGCAAACGAATTATAAGGACACTAATAAACTAGTACTTTTATAATAAGATTATTTTTAATTAGATTAAAAAACTAAAACAACGTATTATGAGTAAGCAATAAAATGTAAAATATTATTTTTTTAAAACATTTAGATGTAACAATCTAAAAAATGAATACATGAAATCATACCAAAATCTAAAAAAAATTAAACTCTTCCTCAAATACTGTAAAATAATAGTGACATACAATCAATCGATCTAATTTTTATTAATTTTAATAAAAATGCTTTTCCACATACTTGCAACAAATTACTGCAGTCGGGGCGCAAAGTTGGATTCTTTTGCAAACAAAGAGCTATAAAATTTTGAAATCCTTTCGACCTGAAAAAACAAACAAAGCTAACTTTTGAAATGCATCATCATCATCATCATCGGGGATAAACATCCCCCACCGGTTATTATCACTCAGGGTAGTCCAAAAAACCAAAACGTCTGCAAAAACGTCAACTTTTGTAGTGTGTACTCAAAGAATGACACTTGAGGTGTGCTGACATTAAATGTTAATTACATCCCGAGTTAAACCCCTCCAATAATCTCTGTTGGCTGCATAGGGTAAACAAACGGACGCCCATTTAAATAATTCATTTGGACGAGGGGGATTAGCATAAATAAAAGGACTGAGTTCGCATGCTACAATGTCTGTCCAAATTTTCCGTTGGCCGCCTGGCCTTCTTTTCCATCGGGATAATGGGTGGGCTTCCATAGCTATTCTGGCTGGATGAGAGGGCGATCTACGTAAAACATGGCCAATCCATTTTAATCGTCTTTAACTGTGCTAGAGATACATGGCCAATAAATGTTAAGAGACTGACAAATATTTGGGAATGGTCGAAAGGAAATGCAACGGTAAAATTATCTAAAGTTCAATATATTAACAAAAAACCTTTCAACTATATTTTACATAAAATCTACTGTTATTACAATGGGACACTAGAGTAATGGTTCATAAGAATGTGGATGTCCATTTAAATCCAACGTTAAACACAAAAAGCAGAAACTTAAAACAATTGTAAAAAGTATTAACGTTTCACAGCATTGCTTTACAATTCAACTTTAAGCAATATTTTATTTGTTAAATATTTTTTTTACATGTAAAAATAGAAAACTGAAATTAAAACAATGATTCAATAACTCGTTTTATAGCAGTCAATTACTTGAGTCAATATACGAATACTTTACTTCAGTACAAAAATAAAAAAATTAAAATTAAAGTAAAATTTTAACTTAATCGCAATGCAGTAATTACACAAAAAATATGTACTTAAAAACTAATATTTTTTGTAAATGAAAACAGGTTTTTTATTTAAACTTTGTTAAGTTATCAAGTCAATAATTACTTGAACAAGACCTCTCATTTAGTTATATTGAATATATTTTTAAATTGACTGCTAACAGTTTGTCTTATATCATACTTTAATATGCTAGGTTCCTTAAACTCGGAAAAACGATCGTTACCAGGGTTTAGATAAGAAGCAAAAATAAAAAACAAAATAAAAATAATTTTAAAAATGGACTAATTTATTCAACAGAACATTAAACGAACCAATATTGTGGCTTAGCCAATGTAGGAGGATCAGATTTTGTAATCTTCATCAAAACCCGAGTATGGCTAATAGAATTGTAGGGTGGATGAACTTGAGCCAATTCAATTAAAGTAATACCTTATTAAGAAACAAATTAAATATTTATACAAATGCAAACACTAACTGTAAAAATTAATTTTAAAAATAAATAAAAATATTTAATAGTAAATACTACTTACCAAAAGACCAGATATCAGCTTTCCAGTTATACGGATTATCCTTAAACGTATCACAAGCAATAACTTCAGGTGCCATCCAATATGGTGTGCCTATAAACGTGTCACGTTTCTGTTTGTCGTTTGCTAGTTTAGCAGAAACTCCAAAATCAGCTAAAAATTAGAAAAATTAATTATAATCTAAACAATCGAGTTTGACAATGTATTTTGTGTTATAACATAATTTACAAAATAACTAATCAAATTCCATAATTAAAAATACTCAACGTATGATTAATAAAAATTTTAGTATCATTAATTAGTTTTCATAAATTAATGCAAATACATTTATAAAAAACAAAGGTTTTATCAATCATTTACCAAGTTTAATTTCTTCATTGACAGTCAATAAAATGTTTCCAGCTTTAAGATCACGATGTATTATAAGATTTTCATGCAAAAATTGAAGACCTGACAAAACTTCAGACGCAACAAAACGTATTTGAGTTTCCGATAACGGTTTATCTAAACTTTCCATTATGGAATCAAGGGCACCTCCACCACACAATTCCAAATACATCTAAATACATACTATAACAAAAATAATATTACCCATAATTTATTATCGTATATGTAAGCTTCGTAAAAACAAAGTATGTTTTTATGTTTAAAATTTGTCAAAATATCAATTTCAAGCATGAAATCATCCAATTCATCTTCGGAGTCAAATTCAACGCGTTTCAAAGCTGCAAACAATGTTCCACCTTTTTTGTGAGTCTTTAAAATAATCAATGTAAAAATTTTAAACCAACCTTATAAACTTTACCAAAAGCACCATCACCAAGCTCAGAAATGATGTCCCATAAAGTGTTGGGATCAATGTTCCTACTTACATCACTCAAAATATTTTTCTTCTTTATTTCCTCGTTAGCTTTATTTTTTTTAAAAAAACCTTTAAAAATTGTCATTTTTACAATCAATATTGTTATTTTAAGCAACGCGTTCGACAAGGTCGGATTCAAGTTCGAGTCTTGAAGGTCGTAAAAATGAATATTTTTAAGTTTTCTTATATTTTTTATTATTTTTTTTTATTTTAACAAATAATAAATTTTAAAAAAAAAATTAAAAATTTTATAAATTGCATTTTGTATAAATTAAAAAATAAGTCAAATATTAAGCAGGTAATCAGGTAATCAGGTAAAATCACGAGTTATGTAGGAGGAAACTCCTTTTTGTACTCGGTTCAAAATATCAAATATCGGCAAAATAAATCTCAAAGATTATGTATATAAATATAATAAAGCTGTAAAAACAGAATTATGAAATTAAATATATTCATGGAGAAAATAGTTGTCATATGCTGATTTGAAGGAGTCGATGGAAGGAGCTAAAACAACATGGCTAGGTAGAAGATTCTACGCGGAAATAACCCTATACGAGAAATGGTTTAAACGTAACCGGGATCTTACTCTAGGTTTGGATAACTTAAAAGGGTGCCCCCTTCGAGAATCGTTCGCGAGTATAAAAGGGAGTTCGGCACCATCTGACCTTAATAATTTGTAAACTAAGATGAGATCGCCCCGGAGCCTCCTATCTTGCAATGGAAAAAGTTTGAGAGATTTTAATCGGTTTGTATAGCTAATGTTCTTGAGCTGCCTAGAGGTCTTTGTGAACCTACGCTGTACTTTATCTAATATCTTAATATCCGCTTTTAGGTAGGGGGATGTAACTTGGATACAATATTCTAAGTGGGGTCTAATGTAAAGTTGGTAGAGTAACCGTGTACAACTTACCGGGACGTTCCCAAGATTACGTTTAAAGAACGTGGTTAGTTGGAATCCCTTGGAGGCTGCTATTCTGTGATGCGTTGAAAAGTCTAGGGATTGATTAAATGTAACCCCTAGATCCTTGATTAAATTAACTCGAGTGATGGGGGAAGAATCTGGCGCTCTAAATGTATTGCCTGAATATTTACCAAGGGAGAAGTGATTACACTTGAAAAAATTCAGAGGAAGCGCATTTGCTATAGACCAATTGTAGATACTTAAAATATCGAGTTGAAGTTGTTCAGGATTAGTATTCCAAATCTTGACATCATCAGCATATAACAAGATGTCAGAACGAACAACAGCAGGTAGGTCATTGATATAAATAATAAATAATAAAGGACCAAGGACGGATCCTTGAGGGACACCTGAGGTAATGTTTACAGCAGCGGAAGTAATATCACCTAATCTTACGCTTAATTGCCGATTGGAGAGAAAGTCCGTTATCCAATCGAGGAGAAGCGGGCTAATCCCAAAGGCTCTCAATTTATTCAATAATGCTGAGTGGGGTACTTTATCAAATGCTTTGCAGAAATCAAAGTAGATGACATCAATCGAATGAGAATACTCCAGCATTCTAGTGATACTATTGGTAAATCTTAGTAGATTAGTGAGGCAGGAATTAGAAGGCATAAATCCATGCTGAGAAGGGTTAATGAGGTTATTATTGACTATAAAATTTATTAGGTGAGACTTAATTATTTTTTCCATAATTTTACTGGGAGCAGACAAGATGCTAATAGGTCTGTAGCTCTCAGCCTTAAATCTACATCCAGCTTTGAGGATCGGCCTTATGTAAGCTAATTTCCAAACTGAAGGAACCTTGCCTTGTTTTAGGAAAAAGTTAAACAAATACGCAAGAGCAGGAGCTGTCTCAGCAGCACATTCTCTGAGGACTCTCGGGTATATTTCATCTGAGCCTCTAGAGGAAGATTTTAATTTGAGAAGGAGATTGCGGACAATCTCCGGGGTGATGAGGGGAGAACCGGATAAAAGAGAGGAACTGGTGGTAGGGTTACCAACGAAATCCGTATTGAAGACGGATTGAAAGTATTGGCTGAAGGTGTTACAAACTTCAGGCAAAGGAAGAGGAGATCCGTGGGAATCCTTAAGTTGTGGAAGAGAATTTGGGTTCCCTCGTTTATTCTTAATGAATTTGAATAGCAAACTCTTATCTGTCTTAGCTTTATTAAGGATGCTATTAATTCTGCGATGTTTGAGCCGGGAAAGGCTGCAAGCACATTTATTACGTAAATCGAGGTATTGATAATAAAAACAGGGGAGGTTGGTTGATTTCCACTTATAGAACTCGCGATTACGGAGTTTAATGAGTCTAATGAAACGTTGCGGGATCTTATTCGACGGTCGGGAAGGCGCTCTGAGGGGGACAAAAAGTTTAGCTCCCGACTTGATGGTGTTGGAGAAATATTCGCAAAAATTGTCTACCTTGTCGGAAGAGGAATAAACCCATTTAAAACCTTTAAAATAGTTCCTTAAACCTTCAAAGTTAGCATTACTGAAATCCGGAATAAGCGCTGAACGAGGGTTGGCGATGTGGGCTGAATTAGGGAGATAGACTTTAAAAGCCAAGACGGAGTGATCACTCTTACCTAATGGAGGCAGAGTAGAGACGTAGTCAATTACATGAGAGAAATTGGTGAGAACTAAGTCTAAGCAGGAAGAGCTACAGCCCGTTCTATGCCTAGTGGTAGAGGAAACCTTTTGAAAAAGGGCATTTTCAATGCAGAATTGGAGAAAGTTAGAGTCAAAGGGGTTACCCTGACTGGACAGGGTATCCCAAGTGATGGTAGGGGCATTAAAATCGCCCATCAACACTTGAAACTTATGGGAGGAGTTGCAAACTGACTGGAGTTCTTGCAATAAAGCAGAATTTGAGGCTTCAGAGAGGGAAGGGGGTCTATAAAGGATAGAAAATCTAGCGTGGTCGCCAGATGAGAAAAAATAGAGATAGAGAGGAGATCAAAGCCTAGATTAGTAGAGGCTGAGGGAGGTAGAAGGGTATAGGTTAGGTTATCGTGAATATAAAAAAGACAGCCACCACATCTAGATCGCTTTGAATCCGACCGGATGATGCTATAGCCTTGGATTAGCAATTCGTTATCGAGAACATCTTCCGATAGCCAGGTTTCAGTAATGCCAATTAAATGCGGTTTAGCAGTCAGAGCTAATAGACTTAACTCACTGAATTTATTATAAAGACTGCAAGCATTAGTATAATATACTTTTAGGGGGAGGTATTGGTGGAAGAATGGGTCCTATTCTTTTTATTCGATGGAGAAAATGGACTTGGCTCCGGGGCGTTGATGGAAAATCCTGGGGGCATTCATCTGAAGTCAATGGAGTTAGTTGCACTAAGGAAATAGCCGATAGTTTCGGACAAATGGATCTAGGCAATACTAGAGGTTTATTGGTCCTATCACTACTGGCATGATCTATATGCACCCGGATATCCGGGAAACGAGACTTAACATCCGTCCAACTACTAAGAATTTCAGAAGCAATGTCGGAGGATTTAAAAGAGACGATTATAGGGGGAAAGAAAGTTTCCTTTTACAAGACATGCGCGTGGCCTTAAAATCAATGGGCTGGGGTGGCACGTCTTAATTATCTCTGAAACAATCTTTTTGAAATTGGTCGCAGTATCGGGAATTCCCCTAACTATTAGATTATTTTCCCTTCTTTTATCAGCAGTAAATTGTTTAGCTGCGGATAAAATTTCCTCCTGTGAAATTCTGAGAGCAGCCTTGGTGACTGGAGAGGGAGAGACTCTCTTAAGAGCGGATGGGAGGGCCGCAATTAAGACTTTGAGTTGGGAGATTTCATTTGAGTGCTTGTTGGATTGAACCTGTAGGGTAGATTGAGACTCGGGTAAATCTTTGATAGATTCGCTGATATTAGTGTTACCGAGTTTAACTTCGTTAAGTAGCTCTATTATGAGGTCGAGTTTGGTGTCAGTTTTAGGGTCAGGCTTGGGGATAACATGGGGGTGGGCGACGAGGGAAGGGTTAGATTTCCAAATACAATTTATGCAATTAAAATCCACCTCATTAGTTGCCAATTCGTTGTAAATACACTCCGAGAGACCGGTACAGTTTTCATGGAACCAGGTGTTGCACCTAGAACAAAGCATACCAGTCTTTACGGACTTACTACAACCGCGACGGCCACAAATCGCTGTCTGAAAAACTTTCATTGATAGATCGAAAGTTTCTAAAATGTAATAAAAATAAAGTATCACACGCAAAGCAGTGTGATAATCGGGTTAAAGAGTAAAAACAATGAATGATCAAGCACGCTGCATACAAATGGGCTTGAACACAAATAGGCAATTAAAAATTGCACAATTATACACAAAAACACAAAACGATACCCAAAAAAAACTAGGCAAATAACTCAAAAAAAAACACGTAAACACGAAACACTATTGCAAGCGCAACAACAGTAAGCAACTTTTGAGCGCACGACACGCAGCGTATCGTACGGATTCAAAATATTAAATTTTTTTAAAGTAATATAAATTATCAGTTAACTAACGTTAGAATGTTTAAAAGTTATCCAAACTTTTTAATAACCAAAATAGTATAAGTTACAATGGATGAGTGGTGCTTAGAGAACAAAGTTATTATGAAAATCTAAAACGTATAAAATAATAAACTTTATAAATATTTTACGTTAAAAATTCTGCTTGATATTTCTTATTATTATCAAATTACAAAATTTAACATTTTTGTTGTGTATTGTTAGTAGTAAAATTTGGTAACAATAAGTAATTGTTTTATAATATGATTTACTTTTTCAAACATAATTTCCAATTTTTAGTAAGACTGTGTTGCAAAATTATCTTAACCTTGAACTATAAAAACATTTATTATCTTAAAAATATTGTATTTTAAAACAATAATATTTTTGTCCAGTTGATTATACTAAATATTAATAATAATAATAATAATAATAATAATTTATTTGAAAAATTATTTAATGATTTCGTGATATTTGAAGAATTTTTAATTAGGATTTATGAAGGTACAAAATATAAAGTATCTAGTATTTGTAATTTTTTAATTGTATTTTAAAAATATTTTAATTTTATTTTACTGTTTTGTTCATTTACACATATATTAAGTTTTTCCACAATTTTGAAAAATAAAATAATAAAACCGTTTTGTGTTTACAGGTTACAGGTTGGTTCACGAGTTTAGTAGAAGAAGACAATCTCCATTTGATCCTCGGTTCTGATGTATCAGCATTATCGTATTAAGAAAAAAAGAGTTAAAAGAAAAATCAAAATAAATAAACCATCAACCAGCTAAAGAATATAAGTTACAATCATGTAAAATTGGATAGGGCATAACGATTATAAGTGACGAGATCGATTTGACATTGACTGCCATTAAAGGTAGACTTTTCAGACATTGATAACTCTCTAAGTAAAGTAATAAAATCTTAATTTGGATTGCACTCTGTATTTATTCAATTTGAGATTGTGACCTCTACAAGAGTTCTTAGTTAGTGAAAAGAAAGGTGGAAAGGAGCCAGATGTTAAATATTGTTTTACCAAAATGAGATCACCCTAAAGCCTCCTATCTCTTAAAAGAAATAATTTTGGAGATAAGAGCCTGTTATAATAGGGCAGATGCTTTAAAGACCTAGGTGATTTAGAGATCGACTTTTGAACTTTTTGGAGGTTATGTGAGTCAGATTTTAAAATAGGGACAGTAACCTGTGCACAATATTCTAAGTGCGGTCTGATATAAAGCATATATAGCAGACGAGCACACTTCGGGGAAAGGTTACCTAGATTTCTTTTAAAGAATTTGATTAATCGGTAACAAAATTGAGTAGCTTTAGAATGATGACCTGTAAACTTTAGCGCAAAGTCAATTATCACTCCCAGATCCTTTACAGATTTAACCAATTCTATCAATTGGGAGTCATGATTAGGCATTGAGAAGACATTCCTGGATGGCTTACCAAAACATTTATGCTTACATTTAGCTAGATTTAGAGGAAGAGATTTTTTGACAGCTTACTTATAAATGTTATTGATATCAACCCAGATCTTAACATTATCTCCATATAGCAGAATGTTGCACTGAACTACTTTAGTTAAATCGTTAATAAATATAATAAACAGAAGAGGTCCTAATACTGACCTGGGGAACACCCGAACTAATTAGGCAAAAAAGGATAGATCAGTGTCTATTCGAACATTAAAGGAGCGATTGGTAAGAAAGTCAGTGATCCAAGCAAGGATTGGCCCAATGATGCCAAATGATATTAGCTTTGTTAAAAGTAGATCGTGAGGTACTTTGTCAAACGTCTTAACAAAGTCAAAATAAATGGCATCTACTGAGGGCCTTGAGTCTAATAAGCTTGTAATGTTTTCTGTGTATGCTATTAAATTAGTGAGGCAGGACCTGTGGGGCAAAAAACCATGTTGGGCATAGTTAATTAATTTATGCTTAGTGATGAAATCAAGTACATGAGTCCTTAATAACCTTTCCATAACTTTACTTGGAGTAGATAGAATACTAATCGGTCTATTGCTCTCAGGAGTAAACCTAGAACCCGATTTGAATATTGATCTAATAAATGCAGACTTCCAGATGTGTGGAAGCCGGCCAGTGATTATGGAGAGGTTGATAATATAGGTTAAATATGATGCTAATATCCCAGCACATTCTTTTCTAACTCTAGGGTATACACCATCAGCACCATATGAGGTGGATTTGAGTCTTTCGAGCTGTTTGAGAACTGATTAAACATTCGGAGTAAAGGGACCAATAGAGAGGGCCGAATCTAGATAGTAGAGTGAGAGAGAATCAGAATGTTGAAACAAGCTTCAGGTCTAGTTAGAAGTAAACCAGTATCGTTTTTCAGACAGGGTAAAGAAATCTCGGAAGCACGCTTGTCTTTAATAAACTTAAACAGGGTGCTTTTGTTGTCCTTGGCTTTAATTAGAAGTTTGTGGACCATATGGTACCTGAGACATAATTAGACCGGAGCATTGATTCCTAATTAAGATATAGTTGTAATAGAAACAGAGGAGCTTAGAAGATTTCCAAAAGTAGAAAATCTTGTTCCGTTTCTGGATTAAACGGACAATCTTTCTAGGGAGCTTTGGACTAGTGTAAAAAGGAAATCCATATGGAACAAACTTGTTGATGACTTCTTCAATTAGATTAACAAAGTATGAGTAAGCCTGTTCTAAATTATTGTTATATAAAAGACCCCAGTCGGCCAAGAAAAAGAATTAACAAAATTTCCAAAAATCAGCTTTCTTAAAATCAGAAATTGGCATTAGGATGTCCCTCTTCTTCCTAAAGCTACATAAGGGAAGGATCACTTCAAAAGACAAAAAGATATGATCACTTTTTCCAAGAGGGGGTAGGTATGAGATAGAATCACTGGAAGAAGATTTGTTGATAAAAACAAAATTAAGGCATGATGGAGAGGAACCGAACCTGTATCTAGTGGGTAATAGAACATGCCGAGTAAGAGCTAAGATTTAGAATTTTTTTATCAAATGGATTAGAATCAGAAAGAGACCGCCAGTTAAGAGGGGACAGTTGAAATCCCCCATTAGGATACGATGTTTGTAGGGAAGAGAGAAGCAATGTTTAAGTTCAGAAACAAAAGCTTCGTTAGAGGTTTTGGATAGTAAATGGGGACGATAAAATAAAGAGCAGAGAGTATGGAAACCTAATGCCAAATGGATAAACTCATATTTTTCTTGAGGAATGCATTGGTGTACGGATACAATAGTATAAGATAAGTCGTTCCGGATATAAAAGAGACAACCTCCATTTTACCTTTACTTGAGTCTTTCCTAGCTATTCTATAACCTAGTGGGAGTGTTTCCCTATCAAGTATGTCTTCTGAAAGCCAAGTTTCTGTGATTCAAACAACATGAGGATTAGTAACACTAACTAGTTTTTGTAGTTCAGATAATTTATTGAGTAGATTTAATGCGTTTGTGTAGTGTGTTTTTATGGAGGAGAGACGGGGAGAAGAGGGGATAATTGCCTGAGCCGATGTAGTTTGGGGAAGTGAGTATAACTTTGGGGTAGAAACCGAAAATATGGTATATTATTATTATCAAGCTTTAATGGGGTGAGTCGAACTACAGGAATTCTGTTATCTAAAAGAACTAAAGTCCCAGAAATATTTATAGCACGTTCGTCCCTAGAAAAAACTTTAAGTAGACAAACCCCAGGATAATTAGAGCAAACGATTAACCAACCCTTCATAATTTTTTTCTTAGTAAGAGAAAAATTAAAAGTAACTAAAATAGAGGGGAGCAGGAAAGTTTACATAATTTAAAATTTTTAACTTTAGGGGAACACGAAGAAATGATATTCGATACCAGCTCTTTACAGTTTGTGACACTGCTTTTAATACCTTTAATAATAATGTTGCAATCACGTTTAACATCATCAACGTGTTGCTTGGTGGAAACCAAAATTTTTTTCTAGGAAAGTCTAAACCGATTTAGCTGCTAAAGAAGAAGGGCTGGAGTTAAAAATATATTCTTTTAGGGAATATAGTTCAGACATAACATTATTAGAAAGGTGGGAAATTGAGGCGTTTAAGGTCTCCGTTTTAGCTTGGGATTTAGAGAGCTTGTGGACCGTTGTTGTTAGCGTACGGGAGATTTCATCTAATCTAATGTTAAAATTATGAATCTGAGAAAAATAGGTTTTTTAATCTAAAAGTATTTCTAAAATATCATCCAATTTGTTGTCGTTGGCAGAAAGCAATTGTCGTAGATCGATTTCGCATCTGCAGTCTATGCATTTATAGTCAATCGTACTATTAGCAATTTGCGAATAGTGTTCAGATGATAAACCCGAGCACGCTTCATGAAACCAATTACCGCAAAGTGCACAAAAAATGCCAACTTTCACAACCTTCTTGCAGCGTTGTAGGCAACATTTGGATAAATTGGAAAGAATCATATTTGGAAACAACAACTAAAAAATGGATATTTAGATTAATCAGAAAAAAAGAAAATTATTACTAGAAGTAGGCTAGTGATAATTTAAAAAAAACAAAAATAGTGTTAATGTTACCACACAATGCAAAAACTACGCACAATAAACATTGGCACACTAAAAAACAGACAGAAAAAACACGGATAATACAAAATATATATAACTTTACATCAAAAACACCAAAAAACGGAAAATTTAGCATACGTAACAATGAGCACAATACAATTAGCAAGCTACTTTTGATTCGTAACGTCACGTAAGCGTATCGCATAGATTCAAAAACAAATTGATCAGTTTAATAATAATAATAATAATAATAATAATAATAATAGGGAGCAAATAAAGTCAGTTAAGATAATGGAAATTAAAAAATAGTTGATGTTTTTGAAAGTAATATAAAACGTGGGAAAATATACAGTAGAAAGAGATTAAAAGGATAATTAGAAAAAGTAACTGAGTGGATGAACAAAAAATAGTTGTAGTAATAGCAATAATAACAATAATTTAAACTTTACAATACAGAATTTAATTATTTACATACTCTATAAAATGTGTCATTTTTACCTTTTACTTAATTAATTTACATTGTGAATTCTATAAATTTTAATGTCATAATTTATACTTAATTGTACATACTTGTAAAAAAAATTGTTTAAATTATTTAAATTTATTAATAATTAAAATAATTATATTTGTTACATTTAATTTCCAATTTTTGTAATTCTTCTACAAAAATTACAAGCAATAATTTAAAGGAAATATTAACTGTTAAATATTGTTTTTATACAATTTTTGTTACACAAATCGGTACATAGATTTTTTATTATATAATTTTTAAACAATTTTGTATGTAATAAAAAAAAATAATGTATAATAATAATATATGGTAAAAGTCCGGGTTGAAGGAATTAAGCGGTGATAACAAACAATATTTATAGTCACCAACTAATAAACATTAATTAGATTTACTATAAGTAATGCATTTATAGAATCTATTTTAACTACCCGTAATTTATTGTAAAAAACTTTGACTCAAAACTGAAAAGGGAATGAGTTTGGGTCTGTAAGAAAACTCAAAAGTACATAAAAAAAGTACGGGGTGGTCTAGCGGTACAGCGCTCGATTTGAGCATGGGTTCGAGTCCCATTACCGGCACACGTTAGGATACGCTAAAACGTCTACTGCTAAAAGATGTTTTACGTAAAAGATCTAGAATAATAAACAGATAATTAAATAATAATAAATATATATATTAAATTTCTTATACTTACTTAAAATTTTACAATTAAAGAATTTAATCAGTCTCTTTTATAGAAAATGTAAAATTTTACTGAAATAAAAAAATTGGTTTTTTTAATTATATTACATTGTATAAAATAAAATAAATTTTAAAAACAAAATATTTATAAAAAATAACAAGTATTTTTAAATTATTGAATTATTTATTGTTATTTCTTATCGTATAGATATACAATTAAAATTAATTAATTTTTTATAATTTTAAGTAAATTTAAATATACAATTTACAAAATATTTTATTATTTTATTTTTTAAACTAAGTTGTTTAAATTTATTAAATACATTTTGTAAAAATTGTACTTTGCACACACAGTTTATGAAACCTACTCGATGAACGATACTCAAAGTTGTATTTTAGATGAAGCATTACAATTTGAAGATAATAATTTTTTTGGCGAGGACGGTAAACTAAAAGAGCGATGGACACCAGTTGGTGCGACTTCGAGTCCAGAAACAGAATCCTATTCTGACGGTTTTTACAACGGAGAGTCTGATATATCGAAACTGACAATAGAAAATGAAAACTTAAATAATGCATTAATGGCTTTAACATCTCATATTGCTCAAGTAAAATATGTTATTAAATATTTAATGCTTTAATTAAAAATAGATGATACTAGAATAGATATACATGTACAGTTATTTTAAATGTGCTCATTAATTAATATGGCCTTTACCATAATGACATATACTTTATTAAACATTTTAATAATATTACAACAACGTTTTGTAACTATTTTAATTAAATTATGCAGATATATTTATGTATTATTTAAAACATAATTAATGTTTGTTTGTAATCTATTTATTCCTGTTTAGTGATTTTTATAAATATAATATTTGTTTATTAATATTATAATTAATATAAATTATAAATTTATTAAATATTAAATATTTTTTATGTTTTGTGTTAAATGTTTTGGATTTAGTATTGACTATAATAAACAGAGTTAAATTATATTGTATTTTTTATTATGAAATATACAGTAAATTGTAAATTTATTAATGTCAAATAATTTAAACGTTTTAGATTAAAATTTTAAAATTTTAAAACAAGTATATTGAATTATTAGTTGATAATTAAAAAAATATTTTTGTTATTCTTTTATTCTTAAATTAATTTGTTTTTTGAGTTACAGAAGTGGCTATAGTCCTGGACTTAAAACTAGGGAGTTATGAGTTAAAGTTCTATTACTAACATTGAATGCTCGTTTTTGTTTGTGATGAAAGGTTAATGTCAAATATTTAAGTTTTGAAAATTAGATTAAAATCAAAATAGTATTTTAATTTTTTAAATACATTTAGGTTGTGTTAGTATGATTAATTTATAGTTTGTACTAAAAGAATTTGAAATATTGTAAATTTTTAAATTTTTTTAAAGTAAAAGAAATTATTATTTAATAGCTAACTTTACTGAGGCCGGTTTCAATTCTGGTTGAGAAGTGGGGAGGGTTTGAGGGCAAGATTAACTTTGTAAAAAGTACTTTTTAAGAAACAACCAAAGGATATCGTTTTGTTAAACTACAGTTAAAGAAATAAAAACATGATTTTGATGACGGGCTTCGGTGAAATTAAAATGAAATTTTAATTTCTCAAAGAGAAAGGGTTTTTAAATAAGCAAAATCATAAAATAGATTTAATTAAATAAAAATGTGTTTACTTGAAGTTTTTGAAATATTTACAGATTACTGATTTAATGAAATGTGTTTTTATAATTTATTAGAAATTATAAAAATGGCATTAAAACGTATTTATATTTAACATTGTATATCAGGTAACAGACTTGTACTTCAATTGGTATAAGTTCGATCTCGATTATTAGCACCTAAATTGGCTTTGCTAATATGTTAACCTGTTCAAAGATAGTTTTTGGAAAAAACGCTTGACAATGAACTCTAATTAAAATTATTATTTTTTTAAATATTATAGGTTCAATTTCGTTTAGGGCAGATTCTCAATGCCGATTCTAAACATAAAGAATTGATGTTAAAGTCTCTTGAAGAATTTGCGTCTCGCGGTGTGACAGATCTTAATTATTTTTCAGAAAAAATAAATCAAGTAAAATTTTATAATTATTTTTCATTAATGAAAATTATTGATGTAAACAAAATATGAAATAAAACTGTATATATTTATAATAATTTAGTATTGAAACAATATAAAAAATGTTTTTTATAATATTACCACTTTTATGCTATTGTTTTGCTAGAAATGTGTTTTAGAAAGTGGAGGTATAACACAAACAAAGAGTTTTATAATGTCAGTATCTGAAATTAAACCGTTGTTTATTAGTATGATAATAATTTGAATTATACGTTACAAAATTATTTAATAATAATAATAAACTGAGTTTAATATAAACAAGATTATATTTGATTGTGATAAATATATATTTAATAAATTACTGAAATTAATTATTGCAAGAATTAAAGTTTTAATTAACTTAATATTAAATATAAAAATGGAAAATTAATAAACATTTTTATATTAATTATTTATATATTTAATATTATGAAAATATAAAAATACGATTTCAAAAGTAACAGCTTTTAATTTTTGCTTTATAGTATAAAAAGCTAAGTTTGTAATAAAATGATTATTTGGAAAATTTTAATTTTTAAAAGAAATTTTTATGAATATTTTATAGTTTACTTCCAATTCTTGTAACGGCAATAAAATTAACTCCGAGCCATGTGAATTGATAGAAAGGTTACGCGCTCAGTTGGACAATTTGGAAAAATTTGCTTACGAGGTAAATGACTAAAAATAGTACAAATTATTTATAAATTTTTATATATGTACATAACAATATTTTGTTACACATTTTGCATGATTTAATACGTTGTTTAAGTGCATTCAGTTATTTTAAATGTTATTATCTGTACGGTGGGATAATATGTTTTTAAATGTATTTATTGTATCTGGATATGTGGAGTAATGAATTTTAAAATAATACACTTTTTAGAATTTATGTAAAAAAAATATAAATATGCTATTTTTAAGGTAGTAAAGATTTAGTTTGTGTATTTAAAATATAGTCATTTAAACGTTAATTTATTTTATATAAAAATTATTTATTAAAAAAAGATTGTTAATAGTTTTTAAATACGGAGAGTATTTTCTTATATTAATTAATAGAATTATAGTAGGAAAACATTTTGATGATTAATAATTATTTAATATTTTTAACGATTTCTAAAAGTATTGATAAATTGTATTTTATAATTATTTAAAAAAACTATTTTTGTTTAACAAATTTAAATAAAATTGTATTATTTAAATAAAAAATGTTTATTAAATAAATGTTTAAATTATACTGTTGCCCGAAAAAAGTTTTAGTCTGTAAACTGAGAAAAATAAAAAGGTTAATATCAATTGAAAAAAATTAATACTTAATATTACACTAAAAAGAAATGTTGTATCAATTTTTAAAGATTTTTAATGTCTATTAATGTAAATATGTAGTCTTTTACATTAAATTCTGAGTTCATATATATTTGGATAAAATTGATTTTTTCCCTTTTTAAGAGTATTAAGGATAGAAAACAACCAATCAAAATTTATTATTCTTTGAGATAGGAAAAAAACATAATCTTGATAATTTATATATTTTTGTTAATCTGTTTTTATTAACTTTTTAATTACACCTACGCATTTGTTTTTGACCTTGACAATATATATATATATATATATATATATATATATATATATATATATATATATATGCATATATATATGTATATATATAATCTAAAATAAGCAAAATAGACTAAAATGAAACGTTTTTTTTTCAAATATAGATTGTTATATCTATTTTTAGCACGAAATGAATAAATGTATTATAATTAAAAATTTATCAAAAATATTAAATTATAAAATAAAATAAAACATATAATTGTTGATTAGAGAAAATATTTTAAAATTCATACTTTAATGTTCTATGTATATATATTTATATGTATAAATATATAAATGTTGGTTTTTTCTAAATTTTATCACATTAATGTTTTGGTTATGCTAAATATATTGAAAAGTGAATTTTTGTTTTTTATTTTGTCGATAATTCTAAAAAAGAACAAGTTTTATTTCATTCAACTAGGTTATAACTACAATTAAAATATTGTTACATATATGAATAAATAAATGATTTTATTTTGTTTGTGACAAATAATAATAATAACCGAAACAGTAACAATAACAAGAATAATAATAATAATAATAATTTTTTAAAATCTTAAGTCTGCTATGTTGAATGTATTATGAGAAACATCTTTCAGCAGTGGACATTTTGGCGAAGCCGAACGTGGGCCCGCATTTTAGTGACGGTGGTGAGATTCAAACCCCATTTCCACTGAGGTCCAAATTCAAGCGCTGTACCGCTAGACCATCCCGGCATAATAATAATAATAATAATAATAATAATAATAATATAATAATAACAATAATATAATAATAATATTATTATTAATAATAACGATAATAATAGTAATGATAACAATGATAATATCGATAATAATAATAATAATAATAATAATAATAATAATAATAATAATAATAGTAATAGTAATAGTAATAATAATAATTAATAATAATAATAATAATAATAATAATAATAATAATAATAATAATAATAGTAATAATAATAGTAATGGTAATTGCTGAAATGTAGATAGATTAGTGAAGACAAAAGTAACTCAGTAGAGTGAGGTGGTACACGAAATAATAAATATTTTTAAGCCATAGAAGCGGTTATAAAGGGTAATTTTATTAAATTATTTGATTGTTAAATTGTGTACCACCGCGTTAAAAGCAGTATTGAATTGCCCGTTGTCAAAAGTATATTAGAAAAATTCTCGGGGTGGTCAATTGTCAACAATGATTATGATAAAGAGAACAGTTTAAAAAAATTCAAAAAGGAAGAATTTTTGTTGGGCATTAAGAGATCGATTATTAGAATGATTGAAGGAAATGGCAGAACATTGTCCCGAGTGTCTTGTTCAATTGTTGCCAAAATTGATAATTTTTGTTCTCATTATTGTTTGACATTTAAAGATAAACGTTGTTTAACTGTAAAATAATTATTTTGTGAAAATATTCCAAAAAAAATTCCTCCAACATTTTCGATTTCAAACAACCGGTTTTTTTGTGTCATCTGAAGAGTGGAAAGCACGCGGAACCTCCAACTCAAAGCGTTTTGGAAAGGCACCGACTTATTTTGGAACAATTGGGTCAAACATTCGATTTGGACATTGCAAATTTGGAAAAACTGTCGATTGGCGAATTGAAACACGTTGTCAATGTGTCGGTCAATGAGGCAAGATGATGATGATGATGTGTTGTGATTGGTTAAAAATGTTGTGTCTTTTTTATTGGCTCAAAATGCGGCCATTTTGATTGATTACTGCTTGGAATGTTTTTATCGAAGCCGAACGAAGGCCCGCATTTAGTGCTAAGTTCGAGTTGAGTTTTGTGTACCGCTGGCCTATCCCCGATCTAATTAATTAATTCAATTCAAAGTTTGAGACTAAGAAAGAAAATGGGTACTATTATTTCCTTACAACGTTTGGCAGAATGTTCAAATACATGGAAACATTTTGTTGTCTCATGTTCTCTTTGAATTACGAGACTTTGATGTTAATTTTTGCTGTAATTGTTACCTTATTGCCCCATGCTTATTTTTTAAAGCAACAGGGTTTTGTAATAATAATAGTAATAATAATTTCCTTACAAGAAAAACATACAAACGTGTGCCATTCGTTCTACTAAACAACGTGCTTCAATTTTGGACACAATATTACATTGTCCTCAAGCTAATTACTTTTTTTTACGTCAAATTAGAATAATTCCTTGATCATTTACGTGTTGAAGAAAGTTTTCAACTGTAAATAAAACTAATCCAAAACTGTACATATTTAAAATGCGATTAATCAAAACGATGAATTTGTTTGCAAACAGAACACATCTTGGAAATATTGTCAAATAGCATCCAAAATTTTGTTTTCTCTTTTTCATCAAACAAAAAACAGCTATTTGTTATTGATAATGATATTTGCCACTTTGAATGTTTTACGACAAACGCATGCCTTTCAGCAGTGGACATTGTTTGGCGAAGCCGAACGCGTGGACCCGCATTTTAGTGGGCCAGTGATGGAATTCGAACCCCGATGGTCACTCAGGTCCGCTGTACCGCTAGACCACTCCGGCACAATCTCAACAGCGTTTGTTTAATTGTGTATTTTTAAAAATTAACTAGCGGTAAAAATGTATTATGTATGACAGAATTATTAGCTATTTTTATTACTGGTCTTATTACGGGTTACGATATGAGATAGAGTAATAGGTCTGTGTAACAAATTCGAACATTCAGGTCACAGAAGGTAAACATAAATATCTAATTAGGGTCAGATATATTTTTAACAAAGCATATATATATATATTTATGTAATTAGTTTTTGAATCCCGTAAAAATAAATGAAAAATTGGTGGAACAATTGAAAACGCAGGTTATAGATTTGGAACGATTTATCGATTTTTTACATTGTAAGTTTGAAAATAAAACGGTTTTATTTTTCATTTATACTTTCTTGTGTAATTGGTGTTTTGTCAAAAGGATATATATATAAATAGAATAAAAAAACAACAACAACACAGTCGCATAATTTAAAATGAACAGCTGGACAACAATATGATCCCATAGGTTCAACCATTGTTCGTAAACATTTGTTTGATCCCCCATGAAACATTCATTTCAATTAGATCGTCTTGAATATGTATGTTTTCTTTTATCATTATTAATTGTCCATGCCAAAAACCGTTCCTGCTCGTCTTTCGAGCAGTCAAAGTACAATTTGCCCAACTAATTTTCTTCGTCCAATTGTCACTTATTTGCTGTTGGCTGTCGGAATGGCGTTCTCTTGTTTGTTTCTGTAGCCATGCCGATTTTTTACAGAGGCCAAGTTGCTAACCGTGCGCTCAAATCCTCCCCCTTGATCTAGGCTTAGGTTTATTTTCTATCTTTTCTAGGTGGAGTAGAATTTACATTGTTGTACACAATGGTATAGAACAGTAACACGATACGTTGGTTGCGTGTCTAGATAATAGTCAACGTGGGCGACTAATCAAGACATTCATTTCAATCAGATCGTCTTGAATATGTCTGTTTTCATTTTATTTAAACTTCACTAGCTACGGTATCGCCACTGCGCGAAGTATGTCTGTTTTTTGTAGTCTATCCCAACCTTCCTTTTGCCATCGTCAATTTTATATTGTAAAATCGTTTTTTGTTGATCTTTCGGGCAATAAAATTAGAATTTGATAAAGTAATTTTCTTCGTCTAATTGTCACGCACATTCCACATTATCGAGGGTAAACACTCCCCTCACCGATTATTATCGTCCAGGATATTCCAAATTAACCAAAGTTCGCAATGTGAACTTAATGACCTTTGAAAAATGCTGACTATAAATGTTAATTACATCCCAATCATTGTTATTATTACTATTATTATTATTTTAATTATTATTATTATTATTATTATTATTATTATTATTATTATTATTATTATTATTATTATTATTATTATTATTATTATTATTTTTATTATTATTATTATTATTGTTACTATTATTACTATTATTATTATTTTAATTATTATTATTATTATTATTATTATTATTATTATTATTATTATTATTATTATTATTATTATTATTACTATTATTATTATTTTTATTATTATTATTACTGTTATTACTATTATTATTATTACTATTATTATTATTATTATTATTATTATTATTATTATTATTATTATTATTACTATTACTATTATTATTATTTTTATTATTATTATTACTGTTATTACTATTATTATTATTACTATTATTATTATTATTATTATTATTGTTACTGTTATTACTATTATTATTATTACTATTATTATTATTATTATTATTACTACTATTATTATTATTACTATTACTGTTACTATTATTTGCAATGTGAACTTAATGACACTTGAGGCATGCTAACTATCAATGTTAATTACATCCCGAGTCAAACCCCTCCTAGTGATCTCCATTACGGACGCCCATGTCTGCCGGGTCCAAGTCGAGCTCTGTATCTCTAGGCCACTCCGACAAACCTTATTCTTTTCTTTTTCTATCACGGGCCTAGAATTGCCAGAAATCGAGTAAAGTATTATGTTGTTAGTAGATAGACAATGGTAGAGGCATTGATTAGCGGTATGTCATCACAAATGTTTGTATTTAAAACTTTTCTCAATCTATCAATTCGTATAATTTTTATATTTACTATTTCTATTACGATCATTGACTAATTTGTAATTGTATTATTGTCTATTCATTGATAAAATCAAAACAATATATACAATAAAAAACGTTTATTGACAATTATGCTGGTTGGATAAATCTGTACTTATTAACGAGGTGATTGATTGTATTAGAGAAATAATAGGTTGATTATTTAGCAATTTTGATGCAGAATTTCTACTTCACACGTTTTTTTTGTATAAAAACCGAACTAGAATTTGTTCTTTTTTGGATGATAAAGTAAAATTTTACAGTGTGTTGAGAATAGAACGCGAAAAGAGTTAATTTGTACAAAATGTATTACTTATCAAACGATTAGCACACCGATGTGGGATGTTAATAATTCTGATAATTTGACAAATGTTTATTATGTATCAATGATGGTAATATTTCTAATTGTTTATTCTTCACGTGGTGCATTCTGGACTAGATGCCCTTAGGCATCTAGACTAATAACAGCAGGGACCGAATGCCCAGCGGTATAATTGGGTTTTTCCCTACGGTGGGTGGTTGTGAGCATACACCCAGGGTACTTAAACGGTATCTGTTGGGCTAAGGGAGATAACCTTGACCAAAAATTAGGCGACCTTGTCAATCTTTGCGAACAGTGACGACGTCACAAGAATGCCGTCTACCAGCCAAAAAACGTCGTAATTCTTCTACGTTTGTTGCGTTTGTTAAATTATCGAAATTGATCGTACAAATGTATAGAAATAATGAAGAGGTGATTACGCGCCACTGTAACCACAGTAAAACACCTGTGTGAAAATGATAAACACAAAAATTATTCCAATTTTTAGTTTGTTAATGAATTGAGAAATGCAACTAGACATGTAGGTAATCTACTCTAAAGTTTTAATTTTGATGGTCGTCTTCTGCCCGTTTGGGGCTCGACCCAACTCTTCCAATCGGTCACATAAGTCCATTGCTGATTGTTTGTTTTTTCCGCCAATGAAGCAGTCCACTTAAATAAAGTTTAATTGCGATTATTTGTATATTTGTACGGCATAGCAAACGATTGACTTCGATGGCTTGATAAGCGTAACAAGAAAGATCTTTCAGTAGTGGACATTTTTAGTGAAGCCGAACACATATGGAGGCCCATGACTTGGTTGGTGATCACGTGATCACCCCTTTATTATTTTCCATATTTGTACGGTATAGCAAAACGATCGATTTTGATGGTTTGATAAGCGTAACAACAACGTAGAAGAATAAGGACGTTTCTTGGATGATAGACGGCATTCTCGTGACGTCGCCACTCTTATCGTCAGGGTATATGCATACCTTAAAATATTTTTTAAGTACCCTGAGTGTATGCTTGCATCTAACAGCCGTAGCGGAAGCCCAGTTATACCACTATGCATTCTGTTCCTGTTGTTATTAGTCTAGATGCCTGTTGGCACCTAGTCCAGGATGCATCACATGGAGGACGAACAGTTAGGAATATCATCATCATTGGAAATTGAAACTTTATAAGCATTAGTCAAATCCTTTGGATCATTAACATCCCATACTAACAGACAGATGAAAAGTTAATTAAAATAGAATACACATATGGAGGGCCATGACTTAGCATTAAATCTATTTTGTGCGCTCTTGCTTCGTTTTATTAAAATGCGGAAATGTTGAAGTATTGTTGGCAGACAGGTAATATTCTAGTAACGCTGTTAATCGCTTGTTTATTTAAGTAGGGGAAGTTATTATCAAAACTTAATTATGACAAGTGCACCTTTCATCTATATTTTAATTAGTAATAATAATAAAGTAACAATACTTAGAACGTGTCAAGGTCAAATGTTCTTTTTCGGAGTTGTTTTATTGCCAACAATGAGCAGACTAGTATAACAAGTCGGTTTTTTATTACATTTTGTTTCGTGATGTGGTCACCTCTTCATTATTTTCCATATTTATACGGCATAGCAAACGATTGTCTTTGATGACTTGATAAGCGTAACAAACGTAGGAGAATAACGAAGTTTCTTGGGATAGTAAACGACATCATAAAGATTGTCAAGGTTATCTTTTATCCCAACGACTACATGCGGTATGCACATGCCTTAACATATATTTTTAAATACAGTCAATGTAAGTTTACACCATAACGGAAGCCCAGTTATACTACTGTTTTAGTCTAAGTGTTTGGATGCACCTTGTACAGTTGGAAATATCAGCAACATTGTTTGATAAACTAATTGAATGTTGTTTTGCATTCATTCGAGGCTCGGGAGCTTGCAGCAGTCAACTTTCCAAAGCACTGGCCGACTTCAAACGGACGCATATGGGCGATTTGAAACACAATTCAAGCGAACGTTCGGCACAGACCGATGGCGGCGTTCATTTGGGACACAGTCGGCACTTAAACAAAGAACTTGACTTTGAATTTGTTGATACGGCGGACGATGGACAGTCTAGATTTGAGGTAGGTTTTCTTCATTCAAATATTTTGTAGCGCAGTTGCTCGACATTGTGCGTTAATCTTTTTTTTTTTGTTTATTATTATATAAAGGGTTTTGTATAATATATATATATGTAGATTTTTGTTAGAGGTATTTTCTTTAATCCAACAGCTACATATGGTATACGTATACCTTTAGATACCTTCTAAGTATCCTGGGTGTATGTTTGCATTCACCCGTTAAAGCGGGAACCCAATTATACCGTTATAAATTCAGTTCCTACTGTGTTAGTCAAGATGCTTGTGGAGGAACAATTAAGGATATCCCATTTATTGGAAAATGAAATTTTATGAGCATTACTCAAATCCTTAGGATTATTAGCATTTTCGTATATGTACCACTGAAGCGAGTATATGCCTATATATATATATATATATTTAGGATTACTCAAATAGTGATCAGAAATTTGAACGCACTCAGTGGGTTAAAAATGAGGTGAGTACTCATTATTATTATTATTATTATTATTATTATTATTATTATTATTTGTAAAACATTACTGTTATTTATCAAATAATAATTGAATTAGTAACTTTTTTTGAATGCATATTGGAGGTTGGAAATTCTATTCGGATTTTGCCAAATTCCTTCATTGGAACCATGCAGTATTCATTTCTTTGCTCCAGTTGAATGAAATGGAGTCTTATGGGGGATAAGCATAAGCTCGACTTTCACAGCCAGCACTAAATATTTCGCTAAAAAACGTTTGTCGTAAAACACTCAAATAGTAACAAACAAATAAATAAACGAAATTAAAAAAGTGAAAATTATTTTGTCATTACTACAACTAAACATCTCTGTAGCCAGTGGAGTTATCTCCCTTAGTCCAAGGGTTACATATACCTTAAAATACCTTTTAAGTATCCTGGGTGTATGCCTAAGCGGAAGCCCCTGTTGTGATTAGTCTAGATGCCTGTTGGCACCCAGTCCAGAATGCACTACGTGGAGGAGGAACAGTTGAGAATATTACCATTATTGGAAATTGAAACTTTATAAGCATTACTTAAATCGTCAGAATCATTAGCATGCCATTTAGAAACAAGTGTAAGGCCGCAATTACTTTAATTATCGAAACACAATCATTTAAATTAATTGTGAAATTGAAAGATTAATTTAATTGATGCCTGTCTTTTTAAATAATAATAATAATAATAATAATAATAATAATAATAATAATAATAATAATAATAATAATAATAATAATAATAATAATAATAATAATAATAATAATAATAATAATAATAATAATAATAATAATAGTAATAATAATAATAATAATAATAATAATAATAATAATAATAATAATAATAGTAATAATAATAATAATATAATAATAATAATAATAATAATAATAATAATGATAATAATAATAATGATAATAATAATAATAATAATAATAATAATAATAATAATAATAATAATAATAATAATAATAATAATAATAATAATAATAATAATAATAATAATAATAATAATAATAATAATAATAATAATAATAATAATAATAATAATAATAATAATAATAATAATAATAATAATAATAATAATAATAATAATAATAATAATAATAATAATAATAATAATAATAATCATAATAATAATAATAATAATAATAATAATAATAATAATAATGATAATAATAATAATGATAATAATAATAATAATAATAATAATAATAATGATAATAATAATAATAATAATCATAATCATAATAATAATAATAATAATAGTAATAATAGTAATAATGATAATAGTAATAATAATAGTAATAATAGTAGTAATAAAAATAATAATAATAATAATTGAATTTGACTTTTTATTCATAAAATATTTTTGCATGTTTATTGATTAAATGTTGTACGGTAAACCTTTTTTCAGCTCCAGACATCATCAGTGGGTCCCGATTCCTTTTCATTAGGTTGTAGTCCACCCAGGTACAAAATGGATTACTGGCGTAAAACAATGTGATAATGATGAAATGTTTGTACTTTCAATAAATTTGTAAATATACAATAGCATTGCACACACTCACACACACACACACACACACACACTGTTAGCACAGTTACATGCCTTCGAGTACAGGAACCATTTTCGGACTAATGCTAGTTAGGGACGTCTGTCAAGATTGTAGATTTGGTAGGGCCCTGGAGTTGCAGCTGGATCAACGTTGGTTCAAATCTTCTCTTCTCTTTTTTCTTTCTTTTAAATCCTTTTGCATGGGACAACAAAGAACTGTGTTTGTCCAGGCAATTACTCTTCATTCATGATCGATTAAATAAATTGGATTTAATTTTACTAATTGTACAACAAGTCTGCCCGTAGCCGGTCCGAAATCTGATTGAGATAGAGATGAAGCCTCGAATTCAATCTGGGCTCATCAAAAACATATTACCAAGGAAGCAACAAGAGAACACCATTTTAACAAACTACGGTAAAGAAATGAAAAATACCGGGGTGGTCTAGCGGTACAGCGCTCGAATTCGGACCTCGGTAGACATAGGTTCGAATCCCATCGCCGGCACTAAAATGCGGGCCCACGCGTTTGGCTTTGCTAAAACGTCCAGTGCTGAAAGATGTTTCTTGTAAAACATTCAAAGTAGCAAACATAAAATGAAATAAAATAAAAAATAAAATAATTCTGATTATGGGGGGGGGTTGGCGAAATCCGAATAAAACTTCCCATCTTCGATATGTACGATTTTCGAAGCCGAAAATTTGATCTACAATCCTATGGAACGATCAATCTTGCGTTGCTCATGCTTTTCAAAACGATAGGATTTCGAAATAAATGAATAAATAATAATAATAATAATAATTGTACAACATTGACAAGTTTTAATTTATTAAAAAGTTTAATTTCTTTAAACTGATATATTTTAACTGAAAGATAAATTCGTATCTATATGACTTGCTTACTCAGGTCAAACGGGTTTAAACATGATTTGCAAAAATTTAAATTTAAATTAATAATAGATTTACTTGTTAATCGTTTTAGAAATTTTAAATGATGCCATTACACATCTTGTTGTGAAAAAATCGATAAAGATTTGCTAACTAACCGCTTCGTTCATAGCAAAAGTTGAGTTATAGTATTAATTCACTTATTATTGTAATGGGTTAGAGAAAGATTAGAAATGATTCAATCTAGTCAGTCTGGTTAAAGGAGGAAGGTTTGAGCTCAAGGTTGCCAATCTGGGTATGTGATATTCGTCATTATTGCTAACTGATAGCATAATAATATTAACCAATAGATATAGTTTAATCTTGGTTTAAACTTTTCGAGTAGGCGTCAAAAGGAAAAGACAATAGCCAATGAAAAAATAGTTATTATAATCTACTAATAGTGAATAAGTAGTCAGTTTTTTAAAGTTAAATTGTCATTTGATGAAATTAAACGTTAATTTTTGTTAGAAGTAATTATTAGTATTTTCTTAATTTTTAGTGTTTTATTTTGTTGCTATTTCTCTTCTTTCAAGTGATATAAGTAATTATTTCGGTAGTGTGGATGAAATAAAAGTGTTATCAAAATACTAATTGACACAATAGGATATATATATAAAGAGAAATATAAACAGCATCAAACACTAGAAAAATATTTAGAAAATAATAATAATAATTTATTTAGACAGAAATTAACATTTAATTTCATTAAATAAAAATTTAACATTAACAAACTGACTACTTATTTACTGTTATTCGAAATAAATAACCATTATCTTATTGGTTTTTCGAATTTCTCTTCGATTCCTACGCATTTTTTGGAATAAAGTGGTAAATCATTCCTATTGGTTTAAATTATGTCACCCTTATTGCGTACCTGTTAAGAAGAACTTAACTATCCAGTTTTTAAATATTTTCCAGTAATGATCACTTAATTAAGCATTATTGATTGTGATTCGTGAGTTGTATTTACCTGCTGGTTTTAATACTGTAGTTTGTCTAATTATCTATGTTGAATTGGTGACGTTTTAACGTGTCTGAATGAACGAAGATGGTTTTAATATGTTTTGCTTTGTATTATTATAATTTATGCAGGTAAATAAGTAAAGACTGAGTATAGTTTATTAAGGAGTATTGCATTCGATCATTATACAACGTCGGCCTACTCGTTATAAACGTATGAATGCAATATTTTTATACATATCTTTATCCAAACCTTATTTTAGAAAACAACTCTCAGTACTATTGGCTTATTTCAAAGAGCTTTGACATTGCTCAGTTTGTTTGCCGTCAGTCAGTTGGGTCAAGGCAAGGAAGATTTATTAAACAAACTGAACATTCATAAACCATTTTCGAAAAGTAAGTAAAATATTTGATAATGTGTACAGTAAATTTAATTATTTTTACGAAACTACTGATATTTTAAAAAGTAGTTTATATAAACATTGTCACATTTTTTGAAGGGTTGTTAGATTGGTTGTAAGATTGATATTTATTTAGGTTTTAATAATTTTTTTATAATCGAAGGTTTTGTTCAAAATACAGTTTATGTTGTAATTATTTCAAGTGAAGTTGACATTTTTCAAATAGATTGATTAAAAATTAATTTGAAAATAATAGATGATGAAAAATTAATTATAAATAGTTATTAAGTTAAATATTTCAATTTTGATTGTGAGCTTGGCTAGTGTTTACATAGAATAAACTCAGTAGTATTACAGTTTGAAAAATGAATTTTTGAATATTTACTACTTTAAATGTCTTAAGGGAAATATCTTTCAGTAGTGGACATTTTAGTAAAGCCGCACGCGTGGGCCCCGATTTGGTACTGGTGGTGGGGATCGAACCCCGATGCCCACCCAGGTTCGAATTGATTGTTGTACCGTTAAATCGCCCCAACATAACATAACATAAGTTGGTGGCAAAGTCATCTTTTTATTAATTCCAAGTTTGAATAGGTTCACGAATTCCTCTATACAAAAAGGTTATCGGATGCAAATGCAACTTGGAAGGATATATGAAATTTCTTGGCCGATTCCTTGCGATGACGCCAGTGTTTACAGGAATGAATGAGCCGATTTTTTTTAGGGTTGACGCCGGTTGACGGATACACAAGCTTAGTCAGCAACATATGTTAAATAGTTGCCTTGAGATACCTTTTAAGCATTTTGGATATATGCCAGCACTCATTCACAGAGCGGGAATTTAGTGAAATCCCACTTATACCGCTGTGCACTTGGTCCCTGCTATTATTAGTCTAGATGTCTTTTGACACCTAGTCCAGGATGCATCACATGGAGAAGGAACAGTTAAGAATATTATCATCATTAAAAATTGAAACTTTATAAACATTACTCAGCTTCCTCAGGATCATCCTTATCAATGATAATGGTGATAATGCCCTTATGTTGGTTTGGTTACATTGTTATTTTTTGTTTCTACTGGGATGGTGGTAAATATTTCCAATTTGTACAGTTTTCAGTGGATCCTGTAATTTCCTAGTGTATATATTAAATAATTCATTTTATTGCTTTTTCATCAGCATCAACACATTACATTTTTCTACAAAAGTGAGGTTTTTCGCATAGCATTTACGCTTTATTTGCTTTTTACTACTTGCAAATGAACATTGAGAAAAGTCAACCAAAGTTCCGCATTTTGTGTGCTGGCGGTGAGACTCTCATCCTTGTCAACTTTCCGATTTTACCACTGTAGAGCCACCACAACACAATGCCGTGCCATCTAAAATATTAAACCTGTGCAGTATGACAGGACCTGTATGGTAAAAGTCTTAGAAGAATCCCTTCTTACTAACGTACAGCATTTGATGATATTGGTTAATGAGCATTGTTCACATTCACTATAAATAATACCTTCATAGGGTCAGTTTTTAAACTTGGTGGTTAAGGCATTGATCTGGGTGTGCGTTCCAAGTTTTTGTGTGTGAAACTTGAAAGGTATGCACTGCTAATGATTCCAAACAGTTGTACAGTGTTCCTGGTTGGCTGAAACCGAGTCAATTTACTATTCAAGTGAATCATGCCAATTCTAATATTTTGCTCTTGGAAACATAATTAATAAAATATATTATTTTACAGTCGAGAATGGATTATTTATTCGCTTGTTAGCAGTTAGTAACGTATAACATAGGATGATACTGGCTAATTAGAATTGATTAGATTCACTATAAATAATAATTTTACAGAGATTTATTTTAACCACTCATAGCTCAGTGGTTAAGGCATTAGTCTGAATGTGGGTCCGAGTGCACAGCGGTATAATTGGGCTTCCGCTACAGCGGGTGGGTGCGAACATACACCCAGGATACTTAAAAGGTATCTAAATGTATACGTATATTATATGTAGCCCTTGAGCTAAGGGAGATAACCCTGACAAAAAATCAGGCTGCCTCGTCAATCTTTGCGAACAGTGGCGACGTCACAAGGATGCCGTCTACCAGCCAAGAAACTTTGTTATTCTTCCACGTTGACGTTACGCTTATCAAGCCATCGAAATCGATCGTTCTACATGTCGTATAAATATGGGAAATAATGAAGAGGTGACCACGTCACCAACCAAAATGAAATGAATGAATGAAACTCAGTCAATTTATTATTCCAATATTTGAAAAACTTTTGACAACTGCATTCACACCAGCCGTTTTGATTTTAATCCACAAACAGGCGTATCAAAAAATCCTCCAAGTGTTCAACAGGCCAAACGACGCCATTGGGGCACAATTCGAGCTCGTTTGGAAGTGATCGTCGAGCTGGTGATTGAGAAAGCCCAACGTTTCGATTCCTACCAGTCGATGGAATTGTCTGAACCAAATCGGGGTCATTTGTCAGTGAAGCCATCTCGAACGCCTACCGATTCCGTTCGTGGGTCCAAAAATAAGACATCGTTCCAATTGCCCGGTACGAAAATTGCACTACCCGTGCAAAATTTGCACGATCAGCATTTGCGAGTACTGTTCATGGAGGACAAGCCAGCTGACGGTCGACATACGACGATTGACGATTGGAAAATGGATTTGCAAAGTTGGACACGTGACTATGGCCTTGACAATACTGTTGATGATGATGATGATGATGAAGTAGAATGCGCCAGGTTGCGGGATGAATATTTGGGCAATTTGAACGATACACGAGAAGTGAGTCATTTTGTGATGATGTCATGTTGCACTCTGTGCTGTTATATTACAAAATCCCCTTTTGCTTTAAAATAAGCAAAGTCTCATTATTCAAATTGAACATGGTGACATGTGATTAAATATTTTGCCCAAATGTTGGTTTGACCCCCCATGAAATATTCATTTCAATTAAATGTTCCCAAATAGTTGTTAGCTAAGTTTTCTGTGGTCTGCCAACCTTTCTTTAACATTTACAATTGTCTATTCCAAAACCGTTCTTGCTGGTTTTCCGGGAGGCGGCAAACGTAGAATTTGACCAACTAGTTTTCTTCACCCAATTGTAATGATGTGATGTAGTTGACGAGAGTTGGTTCTTGTCATAATTTCATTGTTTGTTAAATGTGATCGCGCCAGGTAATTTTAAAAATACTTTGAAGACACTAGATTTAATTTAGATTTAAAATTGATTTTTATAAATTTCCATAATATGGATTTCCCGTATGTAAATTTATATCAAACACAAACAAGTTTACAAATTGTTTCTTCATTTTTATAAATAGCTTTCGAATTTTGGAATACAGAAAGCGAATAAAAACATACAAATAGCAGTAGTTTTTAATTTAAAACATTATTTGAAAAATACGCTAGCTGTGTATGAACAATTAATATTATTATTATTACTACTATTATTATCATTATTATTATTATTACTATTATTATAATTACTATTATTATTTATTATTTGTATTATTATTATTATTACTATTATTATTATTATTACTATTATTATTACTATTATTATTACTATTATTACTATTATCATTATTATTATTATTACTACTATTATTTTCATTATTACTATTATTATCATCATTATTATTATTATTACTATTATTATTTATTACTGTTATTATTATTATTATTACTATTATTATTACTATTATTATTATTATTACTATTATTACTATTACTATTATTATAATTATAATTATTACTATTACTATTTTATAGTTTATTATTATTATTATTATTATTACTATTACTATTACTATTATTATTATTATTATTATTTTATTATTATTATTATTATTATTATTAAAAACCCTTTTGCTTTAAAATAAGTATGGGATAATAGTAATTGCAAAAAATATCAACAACACAGTCCCATAATTTAAAATGAACAGATGGGCAATAATATGATCCCATAGGTTCAACCATTGTTCGTAAACGTTTGTTTGATCCCCCATGAAACATTCATTTCAATTAGATCGTCTTGAATATGTATGTTTTCTTTTATCATTATCAATTGTCCATGCCAAAAACCGTTCCTGCTCGTCTTTCGAGCAGTCAAAGTACAATTTGCCCAACTAATTTTCTTCGTCCAATTGTCATTTGTTTGCCGTTGGCTGTCGGAATGGCGTTCTTTTGTTTGTTTCTGTAGCCATGCCGATTTTTTACAGAGGCCAAGTTGCTAACCGTGCGCTCAAATCCTCCTCCTTGATCCAGGCTTGGGTTTATTTTCTATCTTCTCTAGGTGGAGTAGAATTTACATTGTTGTACACAATGGTATAGAACAGTAACACGACACGTTGGTTGCGTGTCTAGATAATAGTCAACGTGGGCGACTAGACAAAAATCAATATGACTGTTGTCGAAAACGGAAGTGCAGATGATCATTCAATTTGAATGAATAACAATAGGAAAACGTTAATTGATGACAATTGTTTATTGAATGTAAGTAGTCAAAATCGATTTTCGACGTTATTTGTCGAAATTGATTTTCTAGTTAAGAAGTTTTAATTGCTGATTGTTTAAATGTAGTATTGATTTTTTAATTATACATAGACAATATGTCATTATTTGTGAATCATTTGAAAAGTTGACTAAAAATAAATTCCTTTTATAAACGGTCTTAGTTTATAATTAGTTGGACGTTTTTACGTTTGATCCTAATGCCTAGTTTGGATTAGAAATGATTCAATCTAGCCAGTCCCAAGCCTAGATAAAGGAGGAGGGTTTGAACGCAGGTTGGCAACCTGGCCTCTGTAAAAATTTATACTGCTGCGGAAACAATGAAAGATGACGTCATTACGGCAAACAACAACGTTTCTGGATGGCAAAGTTACCAGATGACAAGGTTGAGTAAAAGCCGAAAGAAAGCGCAATCTTCGATTTGCAGAATATTTAATGCCAACGAGACTTTGTTATTGTTGTTGTTGTTTTGCTGTAATTGTTGTCTTATTGCCCCATGCTTATTGTTAAAGCAAAAGGGTTTTGTAATAATAATAATATTGCCCCCCTAATGCCCAGTGTTATATACTCCGCCGTAGCTGGCCACAAGTCCTGTTGAGTAAGGGGGGAGGGTTTGAATTCAAGGTTATCAACTCTGTAAAAGATATTGCTAAAGAAACAACACAAGAGGACATGCCATTTTGTTGCATTACGGAAAAAAATGTGACAGCAGCATGATGCATATGACGGGATTTGACGAATTCCGAATGGGTTTTGAAATAAATAAATAAATAAATAAATTGACAAATATTGTGACAGTTGTATATTATTTATTTACTATTATTTTTACTACTTTGAATGTTTTGATGGGAAACGCGCATGCTTTTCAGCAGTGGGGACATTGTAGCGAAACCGGACACGTGGACTTGTATTTAGTAGGCCGATGGTAGGATTCGAAGTCCCATGCCCACACAGGTCCCCAAATTGAGACCACCCATAGATGGAAATATCAGGTTTTGTTGCTATGTCTTTTGTTTACTAGGATGATGTATCCGATTCGTCAATGGGTGAGAATACGTTTGCGTTTGGATTTTGTAAAGTGTTCGTTTGTTTACAAACTGGTGTTTGTATTGTAACGTTTTAGTATCTGCTAATTTGAATGTTTTGATGGCAAATACATCTTTCAACCGTGGGCATTTTAGTGGGCACTTAGTGACGGTGGTAGGATTTGAACCCCAAAGTTAAGTCGAGCGCTGTACCGTTAGATCTTCGCGGTGACAATTTAGATATTGATAAATTATGGAGAGTTAAGCAAGAAGTGGAATGATGTGTAGAACAAGGAGCAACAAGATTGTTTATTATATGTGGAAAATGATGGAGAAGTGATCAAGGTCACCAATCAACATGAATGAATGGTATCAGCAAATACGGAAAGAACATCAACACTTATTACACATATCCAATAGCAGCAGAGACCGAGTGCACAGTGGGATAACTGGACTTCCGCTTTGGCGGGTGAGTGCAAGGATACACCCAGGGTACTTAAAAGGTATCTTAAGGTATATATATTCACCATATTTAGCCCTTGGGCTAAGGGAAATAACTCTGACAAAAAATCAGGCGATCTCGTCATTCTTTCTAAACAATGGCACCGTCACAAGGATGCCGTCTAGCGGCATAGCGCTCGAATTTGGACCTCGGTGGGCATGGGTTTAAATCCCACTACCGGCCTACTAAATGCGGATCCACGCGTTGGGCTTTGCTAAAATGTCCACTGCTGAAAGGCATGCGTTTCTCGTAAAATATTCAAAGTAAT
The DNA here is from genome assembly GCA_025895645.1 of Cardicola forsteri. Taxonomy (NCBI): domain Eukaryota; kingdom Metazoa; phylum Platyhelminthes; class Trematoda; order Strigeidida; family Aporocotylidae; genus Cardicola; species Cardicola forsteri. Next base: position 339,931 of record JAKXYG010000647.1, read on the forward strand.
AAACACAAAATAAATAAAATATTAGTATTTACTACACATATCTAAACCAACTTACAAAATGCTTTCTTCCCACTTTTGTCACACTACTACACTCGATCAGTTTTTGTGCGCCGAATCTCACCGAACCCTCGTCCACGTCGTGCGTCGATATTTGTGTCCGGCATTGGCCGACCTCATCGAACACGGCCTAATGAAAAAGGCCTTGGCATCGATTAACGAAGACGGTGCCCTTGTGAATTTGGGTCGAACGCCAACCAACCTTTTGCTTCGTCCCATTTTCAGCTGCTTGGGGAGTTCGAAAGCCGAACTATTCGCTGACGACGGCTTGGAATTGGTTGGCGATTCCGTCGAGTTGTGCGAAACACGTCAGTGGACAAGCAAAGGTCCAAAGAAGGGACCAACTGCGTGGGATGTGTTGATGAAGTATTATTGCATGAAGGTGGGCAATTTGAATTTTATTGTTGATTAGTGTTCACTTTTTAAATATTGATTTTTTTCTCTTTCGTATTTTATATGTTTGTGATTGATGAGAAGGTGAGAAGTTTATCTTGGGATGCTAGTGATTTTGTGAATTTGGGTAATGCTTATAAAGTCTTAATTTCCAATGATGGTGGTATTCCTGACTGTTTGTCCTCTACGTGATGCATTCTGGACTAGGTGCCCCTAGGCATCTAGACTAAAAGCAGCAGAGCCCGAGTGCATAGCGGGTGAGAACAAGCATACTTGAAAGGCATCTTAATGTAGCCGTTAGTCTAAAGGAAATAATTCAGGCGACCTCGTCAATCTTTGCGAACAGTGGCGACGTCACAAGGATGTCGTCTACCAGCCAAGTATCTTCGTCATTTTTCTACGTTTGTTACTCTCATTAAACCATCAAAATCGATCGTTTCAATATGCCGTAAAATTATAGAAGTAATGAAGAGATGACCACCAAGTCATCAACCAAAATGTGGCAGAACAGCCAAATGACGATGTGCGTCTGGTGTCCGTCGTGAGAGTGTTTCATTTCTGTCTACCAGGGTGTAACTACGCATTAAAAAACTGAGACGTTGTACTGAAAACCGATTATTAATGACAAATGGGCAAAGTTTGGTTTGTATTTCTGAATTAGACAGTTTGGAAGATGGATATCGCTTTCTGCTTAGGTTTGTTAGAGATTTTATTTTCAAATAAAAATCAATAGTTTTATTTTTGTTGAACCTGTCGATAATTATAAAAAATGGACTCGATAGTTTTCATTTATTTCTAAATGACTTGAAAAAATCTATAATTAAATTGAAGGATTTGTGACATTTTATATGTTGGAGATTATTACCATAACCGGTCCAAAGTCTGATTGAGAAAAGAGGAGGGCTTGAGGACAGTTTTTAATCGTCATATAATGAAAAATTATAAAATGTTATGATCATAATTCTGACCAATAGAAATTGTTTCAGTGTGAATTTGTCTATTTTCAGTAGGTGGGCGTCGATGAAATGACAACAGCCAATAGAAAATAAGCTTTTTATTGTCTACTTATGGTCAAAAAGTAGTCAGTATAGTAAAACGAAATTGTAATTTAGCAAAATTAATGCAGTTTTATTTATTTATTAAAATTGTTAAATTGATGATTGTAGATTTTTTTAAAGATTATTGCAGTAACAACCTAGGATCTATACAAAGTTAATACTGCTAAAATACAACACAAAAGGACATTAGCGAAAGCAGTATAATTCCAATGACGAGGTCTGACAAAATCTTAATAGAATTTGAATTTTCAATATGTACAATCTTCAAAGCCCAAAATTTAATGGACAATTCTATAGAACAATCTTGAGTTTTTTCATGCTTTTCAAAGCGAAACGGGTTCCAAATATGAGTTCCAGGTTCGCATAGCATCCCGTATAACCCCCTTTCACCGTTTACGGTTTTCGGAGGCGTGCGGAGACAGTTCAGTCCAACCGACTTTGCCATTGTTTACAAGATAACATCCCGGCCAAAATAACGTAACTATCGTCCCAAAGTACGTGTTGTGACCACTTTTCCTTTTCTTTCATTCGGCATTTGGACAAGCCAAAGTTGCGCTACGTGAGATTGTATTAGGATTTCTACAAAGAACGTGTTAAAACCAGCCCAATCTTTGTTGTCGCAACACCGATGATGTAAGAACGTGGAATTGGAGGTCGTCTCGAATTTAGCACTTGCTGATCTTTTTCGTCCAATACAGAGGATGCAAAGTGGATGTTATACCTGAGATATCTTGCTTCAAATCTGTTGAGCCAGGGACTTTGTATGACTCCACGTTTTACCTAATAACAATTATAATTAATGTTTTTTTATTGAAAAATTTTGCATTCTATAGAACGGTCAACGCTACAACGATTCGCCAGCTCGAAAACTTTCCGAAAGTTTTGACCTGAAAACGATTGGCGGCAAAGTGATTACCAATCGTCAAGTAAAGCTTTTGAGATAAAACATGATTTTCCAAACAATTTGTTTTATTTGTTTTGTTGCATTTTAATGCCGAGCTGATTCAGGAATACAGCTGTTGACCCGAACCTGGGTGGAATTCGAACTCTATCACCGGCTAAAATGTCCACTGCTGAAAGGCATGTTTTATTCATTTCCCTCCACTTTTTAAAAATTTCTTTTCCAAACTTTACTTATTTTTTAAACAAGTTGTGATCTTTGTACACATTTACAACTAACAAATGTTATTTCAAGTAAATAATTAGCTATTAGAGTAGATAGCTGAAGTCAATTTATTAAAAAATGAACTGACCGCTTTATGTTTAAAGTATTCAACAATTGTTATTTACCTTAAGCATCTTTCTATATTATGTTGGACAGTACTTAGAAAAAAGCAATGAGCAGAAATAATGTCTATTCTACAACACAACACAACTATTGAGTATATATATAATAGACATATTAAATTTTTATCACTTTCCCGGGGTGGTCTAGCGGTACAGCGCTCGAATTCGGACCTCGGTGAGTTCGAATCCCATCGCAGGCATTAAAAAATGCGGGCCCACGCGTTTGGCTTCGCTAATTGTCCACTGCTGAAAGATGCGTTTCTCGTAAAACATTCAAAGTAGCAAAAAAAATTCCAGTAATGTCCGATCTTTTTAATTATTTTTTAAGCAAGCTGGTTGAGACGAGTGCCTAACAGCGTGTATTATTAACACAATCCTTTAAAATTCAATTTTTTATATGTTCATGGGCAATCAATCTTGCGTTATTGTTATTTATTTATTTTTACTACTCTAAATGATTTACTGGAAAGCTTTTTCATCAGTCGACAATTTAGCGAAGCCGAACATGGCAGCCGGTCGTGGGGCTCGAACCTATGCCCAAATCGAGTCTTGTAGCACTAGACCACTACGTTTTTTGAAAAAATGGCTCAACCCTAAGGGCATGTGATATTCGTCATCAATGCTAACTGATAGCATAATAATATTAACCAATAGAAATAGTTTAATCTTGGTCCAAACTTTTCGAGTAGGCGTCAAAAGGAAAAGACAATAGCCAATGGAAAAATAGTCATTATAATCTACTAATAGCAAATTGAACTACACCATGTAAAGACTCACTCCTTGACAAGTATTGTTTCAAAATACACCTATTAGTAATAAAAATTACTCATTCATTCATTCATTCATTTTAGTTGGTGACGTGGTCACCTCTTCATTATTTCCCATATTTATACGACATATAAACGATCGATTTCAATGATTTGATAAGCGTAACGTCAACGTGGAAGAATAACAAAGTTTCTTAGCTGGTAGACGGCATCCTTGTGACGTCGCCACTATTCGCAAAGATTGACGAGGCCGCCTGATTTTTTTAAAGGGTTATCTACCTTAGCCCAAGGGCTACATATCGTATAAGTATACCTTTAGATACCTTTTAAGTATCCTTGGTGTATGTTCGCATCCACCCGCCGTAGCGGAAGCCCAGTTATACCGCTATGCACTCGGACCCTGCTGTTATTAGTCTAGACGCCTAGTCCAGGATGCACCACGTGGAGGACGAACAGTCAGGAATATCACCATCATTGGAAATTGAGACTTTATAAGCATTACTCAAATCCTCAGGATCATTAGCATCCCAAAGGTGATTCTTACGCCTATCGGCGTATTAGTAATAAAAATTACTGTTTGTTTGTCTAATCGGCAATACACATTCGATTCGAGCGCCATACCGCTAGACCATCCCGACAAACAGTAGCCAAAATGACAGACTGTTCCTTTAACTTCATTCATCATCAATAGGCGTCGTGTCTAACGTGTGTGCGGTTATGACTCACTACATGACACGTTTATGAAATTATTAATTTAAATTTGTTTTGATTATTCATTGTGTGTGTGTGTATTTGTGTGTGTTTGAAATCAAATCATACATGCATCAAAATAAAAGTGCCTTTATTAATGTTAAGATTTATATTATCTGTGTTTAATGTGCTATAAAATCACAGTTGTACAGTGCAGATTGAATTTAACGGATGTTTTTATAAAAACTACTGTGTTTGATTGAAAATTGATTGCCTATTTTACGCCAATTGAAAACATACGTTTCAAAATTTGGGTTCAAACACTAAATTACGGTTAACTGTACCATGGCCGGACCTAAGTACGGTTGAGAAAGGAGGAGGGTTGACCGCAAGATTATCAATCTGGCCTCTGTAAGCAAGAAACAACATTTCATTAAATTAGGGCAAAAAAAACGAAATCGGAATAGAATTTCCAATCTTTAACATGCACAACTTTCAAAGCTAAACATTTAATGAACGATTATGTGGAACAATCTTACGAGAGGATTTTCAAATAATGATGACTGACATTTTAATGGGTTTGAACTTTGAAACCTTCGAAATAATTATAGACTATTGTAAACAGTTGTGCTGTCGTGCAAATGTCCGGATTCTTTTGTCAAGACACCTCGTCGTTTTTCTACATTTGTTGGGCATATGAAAATTAAATTCATTTGCTTCTACTGACTGAATGTTACTGTATGAGAAAGCGTCTTTGAGCAAGTGAACTATAGGTCAGGCGACCGATGGGACTCGAACTTATAACCGTTCGCCACTTGTTCATAATGGTGCAAAACTATTTCAATCGATTTCTTAAAAGTATTGTGTTCTGAATTAAAAAATATAACCGAACCGTGTCTTACTTGCTAAACCGGTATAACAAAGCAGCATTTGAGGACACTGAGCAATTAGAATTGATCACATTCACTATAAATAATAAATTTACAGGTCCAAGGTCATCCACCCGTAGCTCAGTGGTTTAAGGCCTTGTCCTGACACCAGATAGGGCGTCGGTTCAAGTTTATGTGTGTGTGTGTAAAACTTGAAAGGTATGCACTACTGGTAATTCCAAACACAAGGATGAAACAGCTGTACAGTGCTCCTGGTTAACTCAAACCAAGTGTAGATTTATTATTCAAGTGAATGTGACAAATCTAATAAAAACTCATGAATAATTTAAAATATTTATTCGAAAAAAAGTAATCATTGCTTTATGCCGACAATCAAACTCAATCGTTTAAAAATACTTGTTTTAAAAAGTATTTTTGTTCTAAATTTTCTTTTTTTTTGGAATCTGTTTATTGTACCAGTTTTTTTATAACTAAAAAGAAAAATTATTTCACTGTTTTGTAATACAAACGCTTTTTTTTCTTTCTACATTGAAGCGATTTTTCAATGCAATAGGCAGAGTTATCGACGCCCATAATGCGTTCAAGCGAAGCAAAGAATCGAAATTCAAGGCCTTTGTCAGCATTGCATTGAAGTATGTCTTTTTGGTGGATGATGAGTGTGAGTATAGTTGCACTTTTACAGTCAGGAGGGGGTGGGGGCATAATAACGGTGTGATAATGTGGGCGGTATCTACCTAACATTTGTATTACACGTGATAAACATTATACAATTACATGCTGGTAATAAATATTGATTGATTATTTTAAACTATTTTCAGTTGGAATTTGGTGTTTTTAGTGTCTATGACACAATAGAGAAAGCAAAAAAATAAATACTGTTACACTGGATTCACTGTAAAAAAATTAATAATTTAGGTAGATGATAAAACCAACTTGTGGGAAAACGTTGCGAAAGAAGGAGCCAATTAGAGTCAGATAACCTTTTGTGTGAGTATGTGGTTACTCGGCGGTTGGGGATGGAAAAGTTGTGACTACATTTGCATGATGACGCAATACAAATCGTATAGTGCTATGTAAATATTGATTTTTCCGCCTTATATACATTTTCAAGGTCAAACAATCCCTTATGATAGAAAAATGCACCAATGTGACTCGCACTCACTCACGGAGGTTGACCATTAGGATTTTTAAAAATTCTATTTCCCTTGGTTGGTTTTATCATTTATCCCAGATAGGAGGTGGGTTTAAGCTTGTGTGTGTGTGTATGTGTATGTGAGAGAGAGAAAGAGAGGAATTTGAAAGGCATGAGCCACTGATGATTCCAGACAAGGATGTGGAACAGTTATACGGTAGATTTATTATTCAAGTGAATCTGACAATTCCAATAATTCACCCTTGAAAACTCATTAATAAATATTAATATTTTTTAACAATTTGTCACTATTATTGGCCTGTTACTGTCCGAATGTTGTACAATCAACACTCGTCGGCAAGTAGATATTAGGCGAAGCCGAACGGGTAACTGCATTTAGTGCCAACGATGGGGATCGAACTCAAGTGATCTAAGTGCAGATGGAAGACATATTCTAAAGTAACACTATTGTTGCATTTCAATCACAATACTTTACATTTAAACGATAAGGTTTTTTGTTGGCCAATCAATGCGGTATGTCACAAGTGCCGGGCTGGTCTAGCGGTACAGCGCTCGAATTTGGACCTCGGTGGGCATCGGGATTCAAATCCGGCCCACGCGTTCGGCTTCGCCAAAATGTCCACTGCTGAAAGATGCGTTTCTTGTGCAAACATTCAAAGTAGCAAACATAAAATAAAATAAAGACATATTTTAAAGTAACATTATTGTTGCATTTCAATCACAATTCTTTACATTTAAACGATAAGGTTTTTTGTGGGCCGTATTTTAAATCCAATTTTGTATTATCAATTGTAATTATTAATGATGAGTGTCGAGGTTGTGCAGCGGTTTCGATCTCAATCTGGGTGGGCGTCAGGATTCAAGTTACACCACGTTCGGCTTAGCCCAAATGTCCCCACTGTTGAAAGACAAGCGCGTTTCCCATCAAAACATTTAAAATAGTAAAAAAGAAATTAGTAACAATAATTCGTCTTTTTTGCACATGTTGCGAGAATAAAATGTTTGCTAGACCGAGAAAATTCCAATTTTTAGACATTTTTTTCCAAAATTGTCACACGACTCGACACTTTTCAATTGACACATACTTGCATGAACAAAATTTCACAAAGCAAATAGATTTTCTTTTCACTTGTGAAGTGTTGCATGTCTGTCAATCTTGTAAAGGATGCTAATGATCTTGAAGGTGCTGATTAATGCTTATAAAGTCACATTTTCCAATAATTGTGATATTTAAGATTGTTCCTCCTTTAAGTGATGCATCCTGGACTACATAGGTACTCATAGGCATCTAGGCTAATAACTGCAGGGTCCGAGTGCACAGCGGTATAACTGGACTTTTACTGGATTCCCGCTTATTGAATGGGTACTAATAGGTGCTTAACAGGTATCTTAAGGTATCCATTTACCATATGTAGCCGGTTAGACTTGTAAATCCGTCAACCGGCGTCAACTCTAAAGAAAATCGCCTTGTCTATTCCAAGAAACTTCATTTATCTTTCCAAGTTCAATTCGCATCTAGACGAATAACAGCAGGGTCCGAGTGCACAGCGGTATAAGTGGACTCTCACTGGATTCCCGCTCAATGAATGGGTGCTAGCATATACCCAAGATGCTTAGAAGGTATCTCGAGGTATCCATTAGTCATATGTAGCCGGTTAGACTTGTGAATCCGTCAACTGGCGTCAACTCTAAAGAAGATCGCCTCGTCAATTCCAAGAAACTTCATTTATCTTTCCAAGTTCAATTCGCATCTAGACGAATAACAGCAGGGTCCGAGTGCACAGCGGTATAAGTGGACTCTCACTGGATTCCCGCTCAATGAATGGGTGCTAGCATATACCCAAGATGCTTAGAAGGTATCTCGAGGTATCCATTAGTCATATGTAGCCGGTTAGACTTGTGAATCCGTCAACCGGCGTCAACTCTAAAGAAGATCGCCTCGTCAATTCCAAGAAACTTCATTTATCTTTCCAAGTTCAATTCGCATCTAGACGAATAACAGCAGGGTCCGAGTGCACAGCGGTATAAGTGGACTCTCACTGGATTCCCGTTTAGTGAATGAGTACTAGTCAATACCCAAGATGCTGAAAACATATCTCAAGGTAACTATTCATCATATGTAGCCGGTTGGGTATGTGGATTCGTCAACCGGCGTCGACTCTAAAGAAGATCGCCTGTGAATACTGGTGTCGTCGCCAAGAAAGTTCATTTACTCCTTCCCCTTGCCGACAACCTATTCGTATAGGAATTGGAGTAGCTATTCAAACTTGGAATTAATGAAGAGGTAGCTCTTCTACCAACTTATGCTTTGTTATTAGTAATTCCACGATGTACCGGGGTGGTCTTGCGGTACAGCGCTCGAATTCGGACCTCGGTGGACATCGAGGTTCGAATCCCATCGCCGGCACTAAAATGCGGGCCCACGCGTAAATGTCCACTGCTGAAAGATGCCTTTCTCGTGCAAACATTCAAAGTAGCAAACATAAAATAAATAAATTAAAAAATTAATCATTTATGTTGTAGCGTCGTAGTTACGGGTTGGTCAAATGACACGTGTGGTGTACCACGTCCAACATTTGACTGATAGCACAATAAAGTAACGATTTTCCTATTTCTTCGATCAATAAAACCAAATAAATTAAAGTCTTTCATATGTCCGACGTATTGTCTGTAATATGTGATGATGAATCATAATAATAACAACATGTTTGTTTGTTTGTTTGCTTTCATGTCCAACTGTAAAACAGTGAAGGAAAATTGGTTCAATGGTTGCGATTGATATTTAAAACGTATCCACTAGTTCAGTCTATTTACGAACCATGGAGCTATGCGGTCAGTACGGGTAAGTCAAAAACAATGTGCAATTTACTAGGTAATCAACAAAATGGTACTATGTTTGATAGCATTTTACATTTTATTAAGCGTTTTTGTACACATGTTGTTTGTTAAGGCCAAACGGAACAGGATGGAATTTGGGGGGTTGGAGTGGGGGGGGTCATTAAAATCGTTCTATTTCATGTACTTGTCGAGGATGATGAATAGCACGGCAATGTTGTGTGCTTGAACAATTTTCAAAGGTTTCCAAACTTTTACAAAAGGTTCATTTGTTTATTCATTGTGTGGTAGATGGCGTAATTGATTTGTTCATTATTTCTTTTAATTGTACAGCTTGACAAGCATAACAAATGTAGGACAATGGCCAAGTTTCTTGACTGTTTGCGAAGATTGACGAGGCTCAACGGCTACATGTATGCCTTAAGATAATTTTCAAATATCCCGGGGTGTATGCTTGCATTCATCTACCTAAGCAGAAGCCCAGTTGTACCGCGCTGTGCACTCGGTCCCTGTTGTTATTAGTCTAGATGACTGTTGGCACTCAGTCCAGGAGGAGGAACAGTTAAGAATATGACAATCGTTGCAATTTGAGACTTTATAAGCATTACTCAAATCGTCAGGATCATTAGCATATCCTAGTTATTTTAATTATCTAAACACAATTATTTAAATTAATTGTGAAACTGATAGATTAATGTAATTAATGCACTCGGTTCCTGTACTTAGTCCATGAACTCAGTCCTTTCATTTATACTAAGCCCCCTCCCCACCGTCCAAATGAATTGCCTAATTGGGCGTCCATTTGCAGTTAATAGAGATCGCTGGATGGGGGTTTAATTCGGGGGATGTAATTAACATTTTAAGTTAGCACACCTCTCAAGTGTCGTTAATTAATTGTACGTTGTATAAGTTGATGTTTTTGGTAATTCGAACTACCTTGAGCGATAATAACCGGTTGGTGATGTTTATCCCTGATGATGATAATTATTATTATTAATATCCATTATTATTATTATTATTATTCTTAGTATTATTATTATTATTATCATTATTATTGTTATTACTGTTATTATTATTATTATTATTATTATTATTATTATCATTATTATCATTATTATTGTTTTGTTATTACTGTTATCATTATTATTATCATAATAATAATAATAATAATAATAATAATTATTATTATTATTATTATTATTATTATTATTATTATTATTATTATTATTATTGTTACTACTACTATTATTATTATTATTATTATTATTATTATTGTTATTATTATTTTTTTATTATTGTTATTATTATTACTTTTGTTCCATAAAGGTTTACTGAAGCATCCAATAGCTGTAATTAACATTTTAAATAATTATGTCATTCAAGTGTCGGTTTATTAAGTGTACGTTGTAAAAATTGATGTTTTTGCAGACATTTTGGTAATTCGAACTATCTTGAGCGATAATAACCGGTTGGTGATGTTTTTCCCCGATTATAATGACGATGATAATAAGTATTCATTAGGTTTACAGGAAGGAGTTTTATTTTGAAGATGATAGTTTTTAGTATGGTATTGTTTTTACTACATTTACATTGTTGTATAACTGTATTATTATTATTACTAGCGGTGTGCCGGGGTGGTCTAGCGGTACAACGCTCGAATTTGGACTTCGGTGGGCATGGGTTTGAATCCCATCACTGGCACTGTAAAATGCGGGCCCACGTTTGGCTTCGCTAAAATGTCCACTGCTGAAAGATGTTTCTCGTATAACATTCAAAGTAGCAAAAATAAAATTTTAAAAATAAAATAAAATAAATAAAATCACACTTAATATCTGCATTGATACCAAATTGTTTACAGATGAACCAGACAAAAATATACTGGCCAATTACTATTTTTTATTCCAAATTGTAAATAGGCATGCAATCATGCAAATATGGATGAAATTTGTGCTTTTTGTATTAGTCACAACCATTCACACGTTGTATGGTACACGACAGAGAAGGATAAAATGACGAATATGGATATTTTGCACACGGACACTGTGTTTCTTTTTCTAAGTGTAAATAGCAGATGTGTGTTTTCTATTTTTACAGTTATCTATCAAGCTACAGTCTGAAATAAGCTGTTATTTTCTATTATTATTATTATTATTATTACTATTATTATTATTATCATTATTATTATTATTATTATTATCATTATTATTATTATTATTATTATTATTACTATTAATATTACTACTATTATTATCATTATTACTACTACTACTATTATTATTATTTCTATTATTATCATTATTATTACTACTACTACTACTACTATTATTATTATTATTATTACTATTAATATGACTACTATTATTATTATTATTACTACTACTACTATTATTATTATTATTATTATTACTAAAACTATTATTATTCCTATTATTATTATTAGTATTATAATAATTATTATTACTATTATCAGTATTATTATTATTGTTATTGTTATTATTATTTTTATTATTATTATTATTAATACTATTATTATTATTATTATTTTTTATTGTTATTATTATTACTTTTGTTCCATAAAGGTTTACTGAAGCATCCAATAGCTGCGGCAAAGAGGCGAATACGACGCCGAATCTTCCAAGAGTTGGATCCTTTGTCATTTAAACGTAACTCTAAATGCTTTCTAAAACTCGGGGCATTATTTTGGTAAACAATTTATATTGAAGGATTTACCTTCCAGTCAGTCAGACGACTGAACTACTAATGTTACTCACTCTGCTTCAGAGTATGAATAGCACATAATTTGTTTCAAAAATATATAAATATGTTACATAGCATACATTACATACATGCTTTTTAAGATGAAAAGTAATTACTACCTACATATGCGTTTTTATTGACAAAATTGTATAATTTATACATATTTGGGTTAAGGTAATTTTTTAAAATTTTATTATTACTATTTTGGTTGTAATAATAATAATAATAATAATAATAGTCTATTTTTTCATTCAGCATAGTTGTTTTATTTTTTACTTTCGATTATTTATTGATTATTTATCCGTCAATAATTCAGTTAGTTGAATTACATCATCATACTAATAACTGGGGATTATATGATGATTATTATTATTATTGCTGCACTACTATTATTTGTAATAGCATTAGTATTACCATTAGTGTTATTATTAGCATTATTATTATTATTATTACTGTTATTATTGTTAGTATTATTAGTAATAATAGTAGTAGTATTAGTATTAGTGGCATTATTATTATTACTATTACTATTATTATTATTATTATTATTATTATTATTATTAGTAGTAGTAGTAGTAGTAGTAGTAGTAGTAGTAATAGTAAAATGCTATTAGCAGTAGTAGTATTAATAATGCTAATGATAATAATAAAAATAATAATACATTTGAAATGCCATTTTGTAATCCAAATAAAACATTTTTTCAAACAATATAAAATGAATATATAATACGATTATGTATCAAGCAATTAATTATATAACTAAAAAAATTTTTTATGGGCGTAACAAATAAGGCTTATTTTGCATTACAACGATTTTGTTATTTAGGGCGTGTTTACTCGTAAAATTATCATTTTGCTTTATTCATTTTTGGTTTTTATTGTTGTTCAAAAATATGAATCCGGACAATTTATTTTCAAAGCACTTTGTAACCAGCCTAGGCTCACGTCTTTTCGTCTTTAAAGGAAAATATCGAGATATGAAACAGCTGTTAGCGGCTTGCCGTAATATATTCATTGTTTGCTAGAATGACAACAAAGCTTAACTGATAGGGGGTGAACGTAATGCTTGTCACTAATTTATGTTAAATGTATCCGGTATATATATATATATTGAGAGAGAGAGCTGCATTATGAAAATGAATTAACTTGTCTAAAACTCTCTCGTAACCGATCCCAAGTCCAGCTGAGGAAGTAGGAGGGTTTGAGCGCAAGATTCGAAAACTACGTTCCTGTACAAATTAATATTGCGAAAGAATCAACACGAGAAGATAGCAAAGAATTAAGCGTAGTATGATTCCGATGACGGGGTTCGGCTAAATTCCAATAGAACTTCAGCCTTCGATATGCACAATTTTCAAAGCCAAAAAATTAATCCTATGAAACAATCTTTGGAGCGAAAGGATTTTAGAATAAATAGAAATAAGTCGTTCAAACGTTTTTGTTTGACTGTTTGATTTAAACAATAAATGCGGGCCCACGTTTGGCTTCGCTAAAATACCCACTACTGAAAGATGTTTCTAGTAAAACATTCAAAGTAGCAGACATAAAATTTTAAAAAATAATAAAAAATAAAAATGTAATTTTTGAATGTTTTTGCTCGATACAAAAAATTTTCCATTTAATATGTGCAGTATTCTTTTTTCTCACCGAAAGTTCAAATTATCATTTATTCAAGTCAAGGTTTTCCTTTTTTGTAAAACGAACATACAAAACCTCACTTGTGTGCCGGGCTGGTCTAGCGGTCCAGCGCTAGACTTGGATCTGGATTTGAATCACACCACCACCGGCCCACTAAATGCGGGCCCACGCGTTGGGCTTGGCTAAAATGTCCACTGTTAAAAGGCATGCGTTTGTTGTGGAACATTCAAAAAGCAATTTCTTTAATATTGTAGGGACTGTACAAGTTTTATTTTTCAATCACGTGATTGTTAATAGTAATAGATTTGTCATATTTTTCAGGTTAGAAATTCTTAATTAAATTGCAATAATGCATTCTATTCAGCATTTCATATTGATTATTAATAAATTATAGAAAGGTCACGTGCTCATGAATAAAGTATAGATAATGATAAAAGTACACGATTGAACAACATTTACCCGTGTAAATTTACCACTATTGAAGAAGAATAATATGCGAAAACTATATTTTTTGGTCAGAGTGAAAAACTAGTGAAACACACTCACTCAGGTTTCAGTTTTTATCGCTGTATCACTAGGCCACCTTGACCGTATTTTAATTAATAGCTTATCACGTCATTCTATATTAAGCTTACTACTGCTGCTGCTTATTATTACTATTATCATTATTATTACCAATATTACTATTACTAGTACTATTATTACCATTATTATTATTACTACTATTACTATTATTATTATTGCTATTATTATCAGTACTACTACTATTATTTTTTTAAAATTATTATTATTATTATTGATGTTATTATTATGATTATTATTAATAGTATTATTTTTACTGTTATTATTATAATTATTGCTACTATTATTTTTTATTACTATTATTATTAGTATTATTGCTATTATTATTATTATTATTTAATTACTATTATTGTTATTACTGTTATTATTAATATTATTATTTTTAATTACTATTATTATTATTATTATTATTACTAATATTATTATTACTAGTACAATTATTACCATTATTATTATTACTACTATTACTATTATTATTATTGCTATTATTATCAGTACTACTATTTTTTTTAATTATTATTATTATTACTATTATTGATGTTATTATTGATTATTATTAATAGTATTATTTTTACTGTTATTATTATAATTATTGCTACTATTATTTTTTATTACTATTATTATTATTATTTAATTACTATTATTGTTATTATTAATATTACTGCTATTATTATTTTTAATTACTATTATTATTATTACTAGTACCATTATTATTATTACTACTATTACTATTGTTATTATTATTGGCATTATTGTTACTCTTATTTCCATTTTTATCGCACAGGTTTCGAAGATGCTCTGCACACGTTGAACCGCTTGACTTGCATCAAATTCGACTTGCCCTACGACTACAGCGTCAAACATTTGAGCCAAATCGACGATGTATACTAGGCCTTTCGTACATGACTGTGTGTGTGTGTGTTTGTAATCGTTTTCAAATGTGTACATGTTTGCTGTCATGTCCCCCATTTATCGACTGTGATTATCAATAAAGACTTGTCCTATTCCATTTGCATATATATAATTTATTATCCAAAACGCGAATGTTTGACGATAAATTGCACGTTTTGTGTCGTTCCTAGTCATTGTACATACTTTTGTTTCCAATTGTGAACAGATAAAAAAAATCAATATTATATCGCATTGGTTTTATTTTGTTTTCTTTATTGGCTTTTTGATCAATTAATATGCCGGGGTGGTCTAGCGGTACAGTGCTCGACTTGGACCTGGGTGGCCATCGGGATTCGAATCGCATCACGGGCCCACGCGTTTGACTTCGCTAAAATGTCCCCACAATTGAACGATGCGCTTCTCTTGAATCATAAAATTAAATTGGCACAAACGACAAAAAATGGAGTCGAAAAAGGAAAAATATCAATTCACCTTTTTGTAGCACACGGTTATGAATACAGATCGCGTGCATTTCTGCAACCATCTAAGCAATACTGTAGATAAAAAAAATTATTATTTATTATTACAAAACCCTTTTGCTTTAATAAAAAGCATGGGGCAATAAGATAACAATTACAGTAAAAATTAACATCAAAGTTTTGTAATTCAAAGAAAACTTGAGAAATCGAAGATTGAGCTTCCTTTCGGCTTTCACTCAACCCTATCATTTGTGTAACTCTGTCATCGAGATACGCGCGATCACTTCTTTGCTGTTGTTTGCCGGAATGGCGTCCTCTTATTGTTTCCGTAGCTGTATAATTTCTTTACAGAGGCCACATTGCTAACCTTGCGCTCGAACCCTCCTCCTTTATCCATGCTTGGGACTGGCTAGATTGAATCATTTCTGATCCAAACTAGGCGGAAGGTAATAATGTTAAGCTGTTATTGAAAAAAAAAATATTTTGAATGTTTTGACGGGAATCGCGCATATTTCAGCAATGGACATAGTGTAGCCAAGACGAACGCCGCGGGCCCTCATTTAGCGGGTCGGTGGTGGGATTCGAACGTCGATGCCCACCCACGTCTAAGTCGAGCGGTGTACCACATCTGACACGTTCAGTTAAATTGAAAACAAATATGGACCTATTTGAGATAATGATCTCTTAACGTTAATTGAACATTCGGGGGGGGTGGGGTTAGACACCGAGTTTAATACAATGAAGTAATTATACAACCCTGTTGCTTCAAAATAAGCATGGGACAACAGTAACACCATGAGCAACAAAGTTGTATAACTTGAAAAGAGTATGGGCCAACAAAATAATTTCATTTTGCCAAACGTTTTATGTGATCGTTCCCCCCATTCATTTCAATTAGATCTTCCCAAATAGTTGCTGGTCAAGGTGTCCGTAGTCTACCCTCAAACCTTTCTTTTGCCATCATCATCAATTGTCCATTCCAAAACCATTCATGTTGGCAAATGTAGAGTTTGACCGAGCAATATTTTTGCTTCCTTTCGGCTTTCACATTGCCCTGTCATTCGGTTCGTGCTATCACTTCTTTGCTGTCGTCTGCCCGAATGGTGTCGTCTTATTCTTTCTCCAGCAATATAATATTGATTTACAAAGATCAGGCTGCTAACCTTATTGATCCAGGCTTGAAACTGGCTAGATGGGTTCATTTCCAATATTTTCTAGGCGGAGTTCCTTTTCGTCAACTGGTTGAATTTATTTACGTGCTCGTCTTACAAGTTGATTCCAATGTGTCTTTCATTTGCACATTTCTAAGTTGAACAAAATTGACATAATTTGTCAACGTTTTGTTCAAAAAGTGAACATGTGTTGTAATGCGTGTGTGAGAAATGCGGGTTTTGAAAGAACAATCAATCAATTAACGATTTGATTTATTATAGTTCACATGAGCCGAAATGATGGCGAAACAACTTGAAATACGATTGTCAAGTAGAAAAAAGTGTAAAATGTGAAATGAATTCATTTCGTACATCCTCTTCAGTTACAAACACAATTACGATAGCGTCATATGGATTTTTACTAGATTTGTCACATTCTTTTAAATAATCAATCTATACTTGGTTTCAGTCAACCAGGAGCACTGTACATCCTTATTTGGAATCATCAGCAGTGCATACCTTTCAAGTATTATACACACACACACACACATGAACTTGATTTACAAACAGCAATATGCGAATACATACATACCAACACAAATCTTGTTCAATGCCAATATCAACCTCCGTACACACACACACAATAGGCTTTTACAATGTATGTATAGCAGCAGAGACAGCTTGATAAGTTGGTAACATATGAAACCAATAATCGACATTTGTAGTCAATGACGTAACAAGGAGGATGTCACACTAGTCTGCTTTTAGAATACGAATTAAATGCAAACCGACTTTTTATTGTCAATAATTGGGCATGCGTTCAACTGTATGGAAGGTATGCACACTGATAAGGATTCTAAACACAAGGATGAAACGGCTGTACAGTGAAACCAATAATTGACATTTTCAGTCGATGATACACCATGGAGGATGTACATAAATGTTGACGTTTGTCACACCTATTGATCCAATTAGGAATGTGACTTTTTAGCTCCATTGTCCGACGCCATATACTGCAACTTTGTAGATAAATTGACTAATGCCTAGTTTGGATTAGAAATGATTCAATCTAGCCAGTCCCAAGCCTAGATAAAGGAGGAGGGTTTGAGCACAAGGTTGGCAACCTGGCCTCTGTAAAAATTTATACTGCTGTGGAAACAATGAAAGATGACGTCATTCCGGCAAATAACAACGTTTCTGGATGGCAAAGTTACCAGATGACAAGGTTGGGTAAAAGCCGAAAGAAATCGCAATCTTCGATTTGCAGAATATTAAACGCCAACGAGACTTTGTTATTGTTGTTTGCTGTAATTGTTGTCTTATTGCCCCATGCTTATTCTTAAAGCAAAAGAGTTTTGTAATAATAATAATAATAATGCAATGTGAGGTGGACAACATTTTTCGTTGGGTAGGCGAATAGGAGGTTTTATTGCCATTATTTTAGTCGGGTTATAAAACTACTAATTTAACGTAAACCGACTTTTTATCGTCAGATAGGGTATGAATTCAAATTGATAGAAAACTCCAAAGGTGCGTACTGCTAATTATTCTAAACACGGATGGAACAGCTGTACAGTGCTCCTGGTTGACTTAAACCAAGTAGATTTATTATTCAAGCGAATCTGACAATCCTAATAGTTCATCCTTCAAACTCCCTAGGTTAAATGCTTTACAGCGAATATTTTTTAGCAAAACCAAAACGGGGACCCACATTAAGTGCCGGTGGTGACACTCAAACACATGCCTACCCAGTCCGTTCTACGTTAATCCAACCTAGCCAAGATGCTCAAATGATAGGTTTGACAACGATAGCATGACAAGCGTAACATCAACGTAGAAGAATAACACAGTTTCTTGGCTGGTAGACGGCATCTTTGTGACGGTGCCACTGTTCACTGTGACGAGGCCGCCTCATCTTTGTCCGAGTTATCTCCCTTAACCCAACGATTACATATGATATATGTATACCTTAATTCATTCATTCATTTTGGTTGGTGACGTGGTCACCTCTTCATTATTTCCTATATACGACCTGTAGAACGATCGATTTCGATGGCTTGACAAGTGCAGACAAACGTGGAAGAATAACAAAGTTTCTTGGCTGGTAGACGGCATCCTTGTGACGTCGCCACTGTTCGCAAAGATTGACGAGACCGCCTGATTTTTTGTCAGGGTTATCTCCCTTAGCCCAAGGGCTACATATGGTATACGTATACCTTTAGATACCTTTTAAGTATCCTGGGTGTATGTTCGCACCCACCCACCGTAGCGGAAGCCCAGTTATACCGCTGTGCACTCGGACCCTGCTGTTATTAGTCTAGACGCCTAGGGGCACCTAGTCCAGGATGCACCACGTGGAGGACTAACAGTTAGGAATATCACCATAATTGGAAATTGAGACTTTATAAGCATTACTCAAATCCTCAGGATCATTAGCATCCCTTGGATGAATACTTGCACATATCATCGTCCAGTTATGCCACTGTACATCCAGTCCCTGCTGTGTTACGTGCAGGCGGCAGTAGGCAATACTAGCATCATTAGAAATTGAAACTTTATAAACACGATACAAACAAAAATGACACTTCCTTTACAAAAAGAAATATTCATATGTATATATTCCAATTGCATTGTTTGTATTACAAATAGTTAAAAAATAAAAACCTGAGCAATACAAAAAATAAGACAGAAAAAAACGCGTCTATGTAAAATAAATTGAATGTGTGTGTGCTAATAGTATACTTCCATCAAAAGCGAACAATCTCTCAATTGGTAACACACACACACACCACCAACGTCCATTCAACGACGTTTTCGGGGATTAGAAATGTCAGTTTTTTTAATATTAGCAAAAAAAAACAAATTAATCCATACACACAACGTTTGACAAATAAAAGAATTAAATAATAGAGTGTATATATATATACTCGTGTAAATGTATTGATACTATCTTTAGAAATCTGTAAGTTGTCAGTTAATTGCCAAAAACGATTTGGTAATTGCCAACAAATGCCGTCAGTTGGAAGTCGTTTCGAAGGCTTTGACCAGGTCGGTTACACGTGAAACGCGATGTTCGTTTGGGATGCATGGCTAAAATGGACACACATACAAAAACGTATTGTGTACAATTGGGATTTTAAAAAAGGTTGAGTACATTTCAAGCAACACACGTGTTGATTGTTCAATTGGATGGTAGAGACACACTTCAATGATAATGGCATAAACGATTTCCAGTGATGGTAATGTTCTACACTGTCGGCACCACGTGGTGCATCCAAGCAACGGGTTCAATATACAGTACCAGGAATGCCAATGATCCACGAGGATGCTAAGAAATGCTTATAAAGTCTCAATCATGGTAATATTCCTAACTGTTCCTCCTCCACGTGGTGCTTCCTGGACAAGGTGTCTATAGACTAAAAGTGTACAGAAGCATTACTGGGCTTCCGCTTCGGCAAACAGATACAAACACACCCAGGTATTTTAAGGTAAATACATAACATGTGTATTTCATGACAAAAAATCAAACGGGCTCGTCAATCTTTACAAATACTAGGGCCATTTATCAGCCTACGTTCTACGTTTGTCAGGTCATCAAAGTCAATCCTAATTACGTCATCAACCACAACGTTGTCGGGGTGACGTAGCGGCATTCGAATGACACCACCAACCCACTAAAATGCGGGCCCACGCGTTCGGTTTCGCTAAACAATGTCCCCACTGTTGAAAAGCATGCATTTGCCGTAAAAAAAAACATTCAAAGTAGTAGAAATAGATTTAAAAAATTCAATCTCTAAAAACAATCACCAACTCGAACGTACCTTTTCCGAACTTTTGCGGCGTCGCTGTACAGCATCCAACTTAGACGACTGGACAGGCATATTCAAACTGGGATCAAACATTGAAATCCGTTTGAAAACCGAAACAGTTTCACTTTCTTCCGCATCGTTTTCTTTATCACCATCGACAACAACCTTGATTTCGCTCGACCTTGACTCATTCACCTTGCTTTCACTTGACCTTGACTCATCTATCTTGCGATTCAAAACTGAGGTACGAATACGTGGTATGGGTTTGTTCAAATTATTATTGTCATCATCATCATCATCATCATTATTCGAAGCGCCAATGTTACTAAAATTGTTGGCGATGGTGTTCTTGTAAGATGCCGGCGTATACATGGAACAGGGCCGCATCGGTTTTGTTGTCAAATCGTTGACCAATGACTCATTTTTCGAACAAAACGATTTTGGCTTGACGCGTTCGAAGTCGTAATACGTTTTCGAAGGTACTGGAGGCGGACTGTACTGGTGAACACTAGTCGTGGCACTAGTCGTGGACCGCTTCGCATAAGTCGGATGGGTATCGACATTTGGGACTGAATGATGGACGTGTTTGGATTTAGATTTGGAGTGTGCTGGTGACGGACTGATTGGAAAACGAAATGGGGGATTTGTTTAAATTTGGTGCCAAGTTCACGTTAAATCGTAAATAACAAGGAAACACTTGCAATTTTCCAAATGTCATCGCTAGGAAGCGGTCTTCATTTATCCCCTCCCACAAGTTCAATTTTCACCTAGACTAATAACAGCAGAGTCCGAGTGTACAGCGATATAACTGGGCTTTCACTGCATTCCCGTTCAGTGAATGAGTGCTAACATACAGCCAAGATGCTTAAAACGTATTTCAAGGTAACTATTTATCATATATAGCCGGTTTTTCGTCATCGATGCGACTTAATTAACGCAAACACGACTCTACGAATGGTGATCAAAACAATGACTAAGTCGGTTGGACTGCTCCTCCAAAAACGGTAAACAGTGCAAGGGGGCTTATTCGGGATGCCATGCAAACTTGGAAATTATTGGAGAGGCGGCTCTATCATCGACTTTTGCTCCAGTTGTTGAAACAATTTGTTATACACCATCCCTTGGAAATTACACAAATCGAACAACCACTTTTTGACTTTTTATTCACCAATTCAAAACTTTAATACCGTCTTGGCGCCAGCAAAAAACAATCAAAAGTAAATCGATTTTTCTAAAAATTTGTGGAAAAAATTAGCAGTTTGATGAAAAAACCAATTTTTCGTCATCGATGCGCCTTGATTAACGCAAACACGACTAGACGAATGCTGATAATCCTGAATAATGCTTATAAAGTTTCAATTTCCACTAATCGTGATATTCCTGACTGTTCATCTTCCACGTGGTGCATCCTGGACTAGTGACCAACAGGCATCCAGACTAATAACAGCAGAGAGTAAATGCACAGCGGTATAATTGGGCTTTCACTGGATTCCCCATTCAGTGAATGGGTGTGCTAGCATATACCCACGATGCTTAGAGGGTATATCGAGGCATCGATTTACCATATGCAGCCGGCGTCAACTCCAAAAAAAGATCGACTTGTCAATTCTGGCGTCGTCGCAAAGAAGCGGTCTTCAAGCCAAGACACTTCATTCACCCCCTGCCCCGCATTCAATTGGCATCTAACAACCTCTTCGTATAGAAATTAGTAAAGAGGCGGCTCTGTCATCAACTTATGTCATGTTTTATTGACTTGTACAATGTAAGTGTGTTAATTACAATTCTAAAGCAAAATGAAATAAAATTGCCAAAAAATCGTAATAAGAGCTTGCAGATGCGTCAACCGGCGTCAACCCCGAAAAAAAGTCGCCTGTGAACACCGGTGTTGTTGCCAAGACGCCTTATTTATTCGTATGAGAATTCGGAACCAATGAAGACGTTATTGTTGGCTTAGATGAAATATTTCGGTAGAATAAAAATGTCAGTACACTTGTGGGGCGACATATCGGTCAACTAGAACCGGATCAGTTTCGCTGAATAATGTCTCCCTCCCCCTACCTCAATCATTCAAAGGAGTGACAATAGAATAATACTATCAACTTCGACAAGATACATCCCTAAACTTCACCTAATTCAAAAACCTTATCTTCAACTACAAATACGTTTTGTACACAAAAAAGGAATGATAAATCAATTATTTTGGTTGGTGACGTGATCACCTCTCCATATTTATACGGCATAGCAAATGATCGCCTTCGATGGCTTGATAAGCGTAAGACTGCATCCTTCTGAAGTCGCCTGAGTTTTGTCAGAGTTATCTCTCTTACCCCGTACACTACATATGGTATACGTATACCTTAAAATACCTTTTAAGTATCCACGTTGTATGTTCGCACCCACCGCCGTAGTGGAAGCCCAGTTATACCGCTGTGCACTCGGACCCTGTCGTTATTAGTCTAGATTCCTGTAGGTATCTAGTCCAGGATGCACCGCGTGGAGGACGAACAGTCAGGAATATCACCATCATTGAAAATCGACACTTTATAAGCATTACTCAGCATCCTCAAAATCATTAGCACCCCAAATAATAGACTTTTGTTTGAATTATCTAACAGTATTTTAGTAGTCTAGTAATTATTACGTTAATTGTTTTACAGTTAAGCATGCCTTTCAGCAATGGACATTTAATAAAAATCAAACCAAATGCCCACCCAGATTCGAGTCAATCGCTGGTATCGCTGAAACCACCCTGCCACTTTAGTTTTTTCATCATCATCATCGGGAATAAACATCCCCCACTCAGAGTAGTCCAAAAAAACCAAAGCGTCTGTAAAAACGTCAACTTTTGTAGTGTGTACTCAAAGAACGACACTTGAGGTGTGCTGAGATGAAATGCTAATTACATCCCCCGAGTTAAACCCCTCCAATGATCTCTTTTAGTTTTTTAGTTGTCTCAACACAACCCAACACCCCCACTCCCCCATCGAACAGATTGACAATTTGTCAATATCAATTGTACTACAATACACGCTTGTCTATTGAACTGTAAGTTGTATTAACTTGTCAATATTGTAGAAAAATAGGCCAATATCAACTGTCTCAATAATGTTTCAAACAGCTGTTTCATTTTGTTTCCATATCGGAAAAAACCGAGAACAATTGGGTGCTTACTGGTACAATGCAATCAAAGTTGTATCCAAATGTCATGAAATTGTGCAACTTAGTGCAATAAGTAACAAATCGATTGCAAACTCCATTCATAGTCATATCTATGTAACTGTCCTTATTTTTAACACTATATCATCACGCTTTATGAGTTAGTAATGTAGTGGTCAGATTTTCATAATTTCCACTTTTGTACGACATATTAAACGATGGCTTGATAAGCATAACGCACAGTTTGTTCACTGATAGACGGCATCCTTGTGGTGGCGCTACTGTCCGCTAAGGTGGACGAAACTGTTTGGGTTTTTGGCAGATTTATCTCTTTTAGCCTAACGGCTACATATGGCATACACATACTTTAAGATACGTTTCAAGTACCCTGGGCTTGTTCCGGGGTGGTCTAGCGGTACAGCGCTCGAATTCGGACCTCGGTGGGTATCGGGGTTCGAATCCCATCACCGGCCCACTAAAATGTGGGGCCACGCGTTCGGCTTTGCTAAATGTCCACTGCTGAAAGGCATGCGTTTCTCGTGCAAACATAAAATAAATAAATAAATAAAATATATCGGTCAGCAGTCCAGAGGCTTAGCTACAACTAGTCCACTATGCGTCATGTGGAGACAACAGGAATATCACAATTATTGGATCATTTGCATCCCACCCTATAGTTCCAACATACTTATACGGTATATAAACGGTCGATTTCGATGACTTGAAAAGCGTAGACAAACGTGGAAGAATAACACAGTGGCTGGTAGACGGCATCCTTGTGACGTCGCCACTGATCACAAAGATTGACAGAGCCGCTTGATTTTTTGTCAGAATTATCTCCCTTAGCCCAATGGCTACATATGGTATACGTGATATCTTTTAAGTATCCTGGATGTATGATTGCACCCATTCACTGTACCAGAAGTGCAATTATACCGCTGTGCATTCGGTCCCTGCTGTTATTAGTCTAGATATCTATGAACACTTAGTCCATGATGCACCACGTGGAAGACGAACAGTCAGGAAAATCACCATCATTGGAAATTGAAACTTTATAACTATTACTCAAATTCTCCAGATCATTAGTATTCCATAACCTCAACGTACTGACCATATAAAGTATACCAATTAATGGTTATAAAGTACCTGACTGAGTTAGCCATTTCCAAGTTCGTTAAGACAACAACAATAAAGAGAAAAGCAATTTATAAAATGCATTGAAGCGTAATAGGGAACCGGCACTGGTGTAAATGCGAAATGTACACTTGTATTTATTGCCCATAAAAAAAAATTGAAGTGAAGTAATTAATTCAATCACATTGGGGGGAAAAAAACCCAATTGCAAAACAGATGGGAATTATGAAAACAAAACAATCGATTTTACTTTAAAAATCCATCAATTAATATTTTAAATTATGCAAAATAATTAATTAAAGTTCAATCATGCAACGTACAAGATTTTAGAAATTTGCAAAAAATAGTTTTATACGTATAATGTGCACATAATAAATGTAACAATAGAATAATTAAGAAAAACCTGTTTTCCCATAAACATGGTTGAATAACCTAAATTACTGATTCACAAGGATATAGAGTGCATTTCGGATATTGTATATGTTTCCTGCACTCTGTAGAATCGTGCATTTGTACTAAATCAAATAAACACAAAATCTGGTTTTGCTAATTGTCAGACATCAATAAATTAGCACAGCGATATAACTGGGCCTCCGCTTTGCAACACGGATGCAATCATACACCCAGGGTACTTAAAAGGTATCCTAAAGTATATGTATACTATAGATAGTCGGTGAGCCAAGAGAGATAACCCTAACAAAAAAATCAGGCGTCAATATTTGTGAACAATGATGCCGTCTACCAGCAAAGAAAATTCGTTATTTTTCTGTTTGTTACGCTTATGAAGTCATCAAAGACAATCGTTTGCTATGCCGTATAAATATGAAAAATAATAAAGAGGTGACCACATCACGAAACAAAATGTAATAAAAAACCGACTTGTTATACTAGTCTGCTCATTGTTGGCAATCAAAACAAGTCCGAAAGAGAACATTTGACCTTGACACATTCTAAGTATTGTTAGTTTATTATTATTACTAATTAAAATATAGATGAAAGGTGCACTTGTCATAATTAAGTTTTGATAATAACTTCCCCTACTTAAGTAAACAAGCGATTAATAGCGTTACTAGAATATTTCCTGTCTGCCAACAATACTTCAACATTTCCGCATTTTAATAAAACGAAGCAAGAGCGCACAAAATAAATTTAATGCTAAGTCATGGCCCTCCATATGTGTATTCTATTTTAATTAACTTTTCATCTGTCTGTTAGTATGGGATGTTAATGATCCAAAGGATTTGACTAATGCTTATAAAGTTTCAATTTCCAATGATGATGATATTCCTAACTGTTCGTCCTCTATGTGATGCATCCTGGACTAGGTGCCCCTAGGCATCTAGACTAATAACAGCAGAGTCTGAATGCACAGCGGTATAACTGGGTTTCATCTACGGTACGTAGGTGCATTCATACACCCGGGATACTTAAAAGGTATATTAAGCTATACCTATACCATATGTAGCCATTGGGCTAAGGAAGATAACCCAGACAAAAAATCAGGCGACCCCATCAATATTTTTGCAAACAAGTATGCCTTCTACCAGCCAAGAAACTTAGTCATTCTTGTCCGTTTGTTATCAAAATCGATCGGTTGATATGCTCTATAAATATGGAAAATAGTGAAAAGGTGACCACATCATTAACCACAATAAAAAATATCTGCTAATAATAGCACATGTGCCAATCATTACAAATTAATTATATATATACATGTAAACACAATGCCACATATATAATCAATAAACGCTGAGGTCACTAAAAATAATGACAGTAATAATCATTTTTCCCGATTTTATTGATTTGACGATTATCATTTTTAAATTATTAATAATCCTGAGAATTTGATTATTGACTGTGACTCGGTGCACCTAATAATTATCCAAACAGAACTTCTAGTGTTAATCCTCCATAAGAATTTTAAAACTACTGCCGTTAAATTGTTCAAAAACTGGAAAGCTACCAGTACCACTTCACTCAAATACAACTCCAACCTACCTTGACGTATCTACTGGATCTTTGTGTGCCATTGATTCGCCTTCCTCCGCAATCAAATCCATTTGAACGTTCGAACAAGGCGTCGACGATGGGAATGTTGGCGTAGCGATGTGAAACAAATCGGCACTAGTACTTACAACCGCCGCCATATTGCTACTTTTGACACAATCGACCGTTTTCGATGGAGGTCTACGAATCCGCGACCGCCCAACGGCCAATTTTTGTTGAAGTACACTCGATGCATTCGTTGGCGACGACACATGACGTTTGCAATCAATTGAACTATCGGCGTGTGGCTTGGCGCTAGCTATAAGCGAATCGTTGGACGCCATGCTGGTGCCACTCTCAGCCGATTTTGTCCGCGTACGACTGGCAGGTTTGTGTGGCCCATCGGGAGTAGGGCGGGTTTGAAGTTTTAAATTCAATTGTTCCTAAAACGGAAAGAATGGACATTTTGAATTGATAAAAAAGAGATCTTAATTGAGTTTACCATTTAAAAAATTTGCAATTCATTAAGTTGACTTGTTCCAATAAAATTGTTCATAAAAAATGATACATTAACTCATTTTTATAAAAATGTCCTTGATTGTTTTCAATAAGCCAATCAGATGCCAGCTAATTTAAACCAATCAAATTGTAATATAACTATGCCAATTGGTGTGACATGAGCATAGTAAAGCTTAAATATTGTGGGCAGAATCATTGGAACACAGTACTGAATGGATAAACACACAACTATACATAGATAAGACACGTGCATGTACAAATGAAATACTTAAAAATTTGGGCATACATACATGGATGTCTTAAATATTACTGGATAAAAATTGAATGTATATACCATAACTTTCGTGAATATAGTGACAAATGCCAAAGTCTAAGTGGAATAGACAACTCAATCGGGAGGGGGGGGGATTGCAGTCAAGCTGAGTCCAAGATTAACAATCTCGTTTCTGTAAAACGAATATTACTGGCCTCTTGAA
This sequence comes from Cardicola forsteri, assembly GCA_025895645.1. Taxonomy (NCBI): domain Eukaryota; kingdom Metazoa; phylum Platyhelminthes; class Trematoda; order Strigeidida; family Aporocotylidae; genus Cardicola; species Cardicola forsteri. The sequence goes on from JAKXYG010000647.1 coordinate 367,639, forward strand.
AGATGTATTTTGTTAAAGAAACAACACAAGAGGACACCATTTTATTAAACTGTAGCAAAGAAGTGAAAACAGCATTATTGCAATAACTGAATTGGACAAAATCCGAATAGAATTTCCAATCTTCAAAATCGAAAATTTAATGTACAATCTTGTAGAACAATTTTGCGCCGTCCCATACTCTTCAAATAAATAAATAAGCTTGTGTTACGATTAGTTCATTAGATGGAAGTACGTAGTTGAATTCTCTACCAATCGCATCTTTAGCTGAAATGTACAATAAATATATGTCAACAATTCCTTTGTAATCTTGCATTTATTTATTGTAATGTATTTTGATTTGCAATTGTACGCAATGTGACAATTGTCTATGTGTTAGAAATTGGAACAATTCGAAATTAATCAAAAAGTTTTCAATTTGTGGAAAGAAAAAAGGAAAACTTGTTGTTGGAATTGGTGCGAAAGAAGAAGCAGGACGAAAAAAATCGACTGCAGAAAATGAAAGAGGAAGAGGAAAAGAAGTTGGAATCATTAAAGGTAACATTGTGATATTGCTATTATTATTACTATTATTACTATTATTATTATTATTATTACTATTATTGTGGTTACCGTTATCATTACTTTACTAAAGAAACAACACAAGGGGGCACCATTTTATTAAACTACGACAAAGAACTGAAAGCACCTTGATTCCGATGACTGAATTCGGCAACATCCGAATAGAATGTCAATCTTCGATATGCACAGTCTTGAAAACTTAAAATGTAATATACAGTCATGCGTTGCCTCCATGAATGACCAGGATATTTCTGTTAGTTGTATCTTACTTTTATTAAAACGTTCACTTCAAAATCAATAATAATAATAAATTAGTTAATTAATAATTTTTGACTCGTGTTACATACTGTTAATTGTATTGTATTTTATAATTGTACCTATTTTTGTGTGTTGAAAACCACTTCTATTAAAGTATCTAAGCCAATAATAATAATTATTATTATTTATTTATTTTTGTTATTATAAAACAGAATACAACAATGTTGAACTTAACACATTTATAACATGCCACATAAATAATAATGAATAAAAATAGATAAATACAAAACAATCAAGACCCGATTAGCACAAATAATAATAGCAATAATAATAATAATAATAATAATAATAGTAATAGTAGTAGTAGTAATAATAATGATAGTAATAATAGTAATAATAATAATAGTTATAATAATAATAGTTATAATAATAATAGTAATAGTAGTAGTTATAATAATAATAATAATAATAATAGTAATAGTAGTAGTAGTAATAATAATGATAGTAATAATAGTAATAGTAGTAGTTATAATAATAATAATAATAGTAGTAGTAGTAGTAGTAATAATAATGATAGTATAATAGTTATAATAATAATAGTTTTAATAATAATAGTAGTAATAGTAGTAGTTTATAATAATAATAATAATAATAATAATAATAGTAGTAGTAGTAGTAATAATAGTAATAATAATAATAGTAATAGTTGTAGTTATAATAATATTAATAATAATAATAATAATAATAGTAATAATAATAATAATAATAGTAATAGTAGTAGTTATAATAATAATAATAATAATAATAATCATCATCATTATTATTATTATTATTATTATTATTATTATTATTATTATTATTATTATTGTTATTATAAAACAGAATACAACAATGTTGAACTTAACACATTTATAACGTGCCATATAAATAAAAATAGATAAATACAAAACCATCAAGACCCGATTAGCACAAATGCCACACTACTATGTCCGCTTTCTTCTTCTTCTTCTTCGTCAAACGATCGAATTCGATCAAAGAATGCCAAAGTTGTTTCTACAAACTAGTCAAGTCGATCAATACACAAATCAAGTTGAACGCAACTTTCTACTTAGAATGGAGCAACGAACCCACATTGTGCCAAATGCACGAAAAAAATTAATCAATGCAAATGGCAGTGTGGATATATATATGTGTGTGTGATGTAATGACCTAACAAAAAAATAGTAATACCATACACGCTCGCACATATATACATATATATAGGGCACACCGCCTACACGTAAACAAATAAATCAGGTAGACGAAGAATGTTTTGGTACAATTAGACGAAAACTAAAATTTATCATATAATTATGAAAGTGAAATAAATAAATATATTAAAAATTTCGTAAACGCTCAATGAATAAGTCATCATCACCATCTTTATGATCATCGGGGATAAACATCCCCCACCGGTTATTATCACACAGGATAGTCCAAAAACCAAAACGTCTGCAAAAACGTCAACTTTTGTAGTGTGTACTTAATGAACGACACTTGAGAGGTGTGCTGACATTAAATGTTAATTACATTCCCATAGTTAAACCCCTCCAATAATCTCTGTTCCCTGCAAAGGGGTAAACAAACGGACGCCCAATTAAGTAATTTATTTGGACGAGGGGGCTAAGCATAAATAAAAGGACAGAGTTCGCGTGATACAATATCCGTCCAAATTTTCCGTTAGCCGCCTGGCCTTCTTTTCCATCCGGGTAATGGATGGGCTTCCATAGCTATTTGGCTGGATGAGTGGGCGATAAATGTTAGGTGACTTACACGTATCTGAGAATGGTCAAAATATTTACTAGTTATTAAACGAGTGCGTTCAATAGAAGACAACGAGCGAAACTATATGAATCTTAAACAGCTTTGCTCAAAATGAACAAGCTTTTGTTCATCAACTTGGGTGAGAGTCCAAGTTTCACACGCATAAAGTAGAATGAATAAATGCTAACATACACCTTGAAATACCTTTTAGGAATCTTAGGTGTATGCCATAAGTAGCCGGTTATAGAGGTAGCCTTCCAACCAGCTGCTGTCCAACTAAAGCAAAGCAGTAACCGAATATAGAAGCTTCTGCCTTATAAATTCTAGCAAGGGTTTCACTTAAATATCTGAACTTTCATAAACTATTATACAAGTTATTTAACTGTTTAAGCGTTTTGTTAAAAGTAAAAAAAATACGAAATTTTATTGGCTCTGGTAAATGTACATTTCGCGTCAAACATTTGAATAAGGAAAAACAAATTAGAGTAAGAAAATATAGAATGTAATGTAAGCTACCTAGTTATGAAATAATTGTAGTTAAAAAACGAAACAATGTATACGATAGATAGATAAATGCATTTTCTGATTGTAACTGTTTTGACGGAAAAGGCATCTTTCGGCAGGGGCACATTTTAGTAAAGCCCGCATTTAGTGCCCATCGTGGGGGGGGGTAATCAAACCCATATTCGAGTTCAGTGCTATAACGTCATGAAAATAAATCTGAGGTAACCTGGATACTGATATTCAATCAATCAAAAATGAACGATGAACAGCTGGACAATTTTTAGTGAATCAAAACTGTCGAAAAAATTGTACCGTATCGATTTAAGAATTTTATTGTGTACAAACGTTTTGTAAAATATTGATATATATATATATACATACATTTGTGTGTATGTATGTAGATTTCAGTATAGTTCGTTAGTACTTTTTTGCATAACAAATTTTGAATATATCTTTAAGCATATGGTTACAATGAACTGATGACTTGAATATGTACAAATATTTTTTCAAACTAAATTACTTATGCAAAATATTTAATTTAAAAAAAAAACACAAAAAATAAATTGCTGTGGCACGTTTCAAAATGGTGCATACATTAGCAAATGCACCTCTATGCTTCAAGCAATATTTTACAAAACGTTGGTACACAATAAAATTCTTAAATGGATACGCTACAATTTTATCGTTTTGTTTTGTTGTTTTTGTTGTATTACATATTTTCGTATTTCTTTAATGACAGTAATAGTCGTTAATCCTAATTGTACTTCTATTAAAGTAACTACTTTGATAATAGCAAGATTAAATCTATATTATTAATTTGCTTCACTAAAAAAATTAAATTATACAAGCAAAACATTGCATAAAAAATTATTTGCTCATTTGTCATCACATGTGTGCAAAATAGTTCCAAAAATCATTACTATTCAAAAATCATTCATTCTTATATTTGACCTAAATCTGTAAATAAATTGATCCGTCATGCGCTCGTTCAATTTGTACTCATTTTGTAAACATGTACTATGTACTATGAAGTCAAAATACAAATGATATATAGATGAATGAAGTAGTATGTTTGAACATTGTAACAAACAATTCCTAATCACTAGAACGCTAGACTAGGTATAAAAAAATTTCGATTCAACTACCAGTATTATATATGTAAGTCCTCTAATTTCACCAAATGTCCACTTGATAAGAATTGTTTATTGTGAAACACTCAAACAGTACAAATCAAAAAAATTATTAGGTGTAGTATTATTTATGTCCCAATAATCAATCAAAGTTTTAAGTCCATAATACCATAAATGTCACATAAATAAAAAAAATATATTTATCCAAACCTTAAACGCTGATGAAAGTGGAACGGAGGAAGACAAATCGTGATTTGACGAATGAGTACTGGAATCCAACGTATAACTGGTTGATCCTATTCCATCATCGATGCTGTATTTTTATTAAAATGAATAACACATGTGGTGTTAGAAAAAAGCAAACATGCCACTTAGTTGATTTCGTTATTCAATTCTTTAACATAAAAACAAGCTGCAAAACTGTCAAACTACACATTAAAATGAATAGATTAAAGACCAACGTAGATTAGCAAGAACGAATCTAAAATTGAAGTTAAAAATATAGCCTATTGTAAAAAATTAGGATAATGTGCCAGTATGTTTCCACACACAGAATTGAATAGTTACTTCTTAAAAATATATATAATGTTTTTATTGGTATTATGAAATTAGCATTTAGAACAACCAACTAAAACCTGCTTTAGTGTTAAAAGTAAAATTCGAACCCATATCAATCAGGGTACCTGTAGCAAGCTAGTAACCGTTACCTCCCAATTAAGTGTCTTAAATTAAAATTATCTTAAATCAAGTACGCTTATATATATATATATAAACATTCTAGTAAAAATACCACACAAAAAAACAGAAAAAATATTTTTATTAAAACCTCAAAAATTAACAATACTCATTTTTGGACGCTTAAAAATTTAGTAAAAAATTACCAAACAAAAACCCTTAAACACAAGTTTTAAAAGTATTATTATTGCAACTAATAATAAAAGCACGTAAAGCATTTGCATTTAATGAACATAAAATACATGTAAACTTAAATATATACATTCTTATATATATATATATATATATAATTCATCTATATTAATAAATGAAACACATTTCTCCTTATATAAATACATGACTTAAAAAACCATAACAAACGTCACCAAATAAAATTCATAGTTACCAAACAACTAGGAACGTAAATAAATGAAATCACTTAGAATTAAATTTTGATACCATAATATGTTTAAAATTAAATCTTAAAATATTATAATATTTATTAAAAGTTTCTGATAGTGTATATTTATTTGTAATCGTATAGCATACTCAATATGCACATAATAAAATATTTAAACAAACAACAATAATAGCTCTAAAACGCACCAAACTATACTTTATTTATTTTATTAACATTATTTAAACCAATTTTAAAATTTTCTCAAAAGTACAAAATCATTAAAATAGTTGTGTTAATAAACAGTTTTCATTATGTAGCTATAGCAAGACTATGTATTTACATACCTATTTTTTAATTAAATAATTACAAACTAATTATTTTCACGAACATTTAATAAGCGTAATAAAAACTTTTTTAAATGAAAAAGATATTTAATTACTTAAAATATTTTAAAAATCATAAAAAATAAAACAAAATATATTTAAATTTAAATTTTTATAAAAATGGATTAATTAACAACTGTTTATTTTGAAACGTATCAAATGACACTAACTAAATAAAATATTATTAAAAAAAACATTTCATTAAGATTAATCTTTAAAAATGTCATACAAAAGCATAAAAACAGAATAAATCAATTGTTTTATAAAATAAAATAAAAAACAAGTAAAAATCTAGCTAAAGATGTAAATAATTCACATTACACCTTCATACATAAAACATTTTAAGTAGAACAATAATTCCTTTAAAAATTCTAAAACAAAAATAAAAAATTATGCATTGTAAAAATTCTAATTAAGCAAAATTTCAAAAGTAATATAAAACACCAATTTATCTAATCGATTTTCACCGCTACACATTCAACACTGTTATAAATAACAAAACCTACAATTTTTAAACAATTAAAAAACTCAGTAGCATACAATTTTAAAATATAATAATAAAACAACAAATAAAAAGCAAAAAAAAATAATCACACCTTGCATGACAGTATTGATCAAGATCTTCAGAATCTGAAAAACCTACAGTTTGTCCGTTTTCTGTATAAGGTTGAGTAGTCAAGTCATCCGTTGAAAAATTACGAACATCAGTGTGAAAATTTGTCCGACTTTTACGTTTATGAAAAACACGGGATAAATTATTTTTCACACGAGATATAAATTTTGTCATTTTATCTATAATATAAAAATATGCAATAATTAACAAGACAAAAAAATTAGATAGTAAATGTACATCTACATAGACATAAATATATAAATCTTAAAAAAACTATTAATATTTAGTGAAGACCAAGTAACAATGTACCTATCCATATTTCAAAAATGTCTCAATTATAGAATCACAAAACAACCTTCAAAAGTATAACTACATGTAACACATTTAATTAATAATCTTTTAAATAACATTTTTTTTAAATAGATTAAAAAATTAAACAATAAATTTAAATACATAATTAAATATAAATATAAAATATAAAATATAACAAAAAACAGATTTGTCTTGTTAATTTTATTAACAAATTATATTATTTAATAATAATAAATAAAATTGTAAGCATAAATTAATGAATTTTTAATTTAAGTTTGAAAGCAATACAGTAAATAATAAATTAAAATTATCCCAAATTAAAAAAACCTTTTATAATAATAAAATAATTTTGCAAGATATTTTTTTTAATATTTAATAACATCTAACATCTAAGATTGAGTTTTATTAAGTTCTGTAAAAAAATGTAAAAATTATTTTTTATCATTTTAGAAGTAGACACATAAAAAAACGTGTGTTCACAAATTTTGTTTGCAAATTTTGAATTTTAAATTTTAAAGTCATCCACGATGTGTATTATCCTAGAGATAACAAATGTTTTGAAAATAAGTTAAATATATATGTTATCGATATAAGTATTATGCTTAAAATGTTTAAAATTGCAAAAATGTATTTATAGTAAACACAGATTAAAAAGAAAATTATTTATAAAGCTTATTAGCAACTTATTTTAATTGTTACTTTAACAAAATGTTTTAAAGCAGTGGAAATATTTTCAAAATTGTGCTCAAAAATACATTTTAAAATTGGTAATAAGTTTTTAGGTATGAATTAATTTATTTTAAATTTTTGATCTACGATCTCTCATGATAAACAAATTACATATGAATAGCTGTGTGATATTAATCCAAGAATCATGGTTGAATATATATGTTGAGAATAATCTTATAGAACTTGATGGATTTTTTATATTTCGACTTGATCGAAAAAATTGCACTAAGAAACGTGGGAGAGGCCTTATTACATACATTAATAAAAAATACTGTAATAATCCTAAATCTAAATTTGAATATT